>OX155971.1:55000-502475 GCA_944548615.1 Micropterix aruncella
GATGTTGATTTATATATGTTGTAATAGCGAAATATAAAAACCACAAAAAGGTTTTTTGTTCCGAATGTTTACCGGAAAAAAACTTTCGATTCAAATTAAGTAATAAGACCTTTAATTATTATTTAATTATAAAATTAGCTGCAAAATTTTGTCTATGACATCTCAGGAAGTTTTCCTAAATATCAATAAGAATCCATTGCCTTTAAAATAATAACTTATGTTTCCAATGAAGAAATAATTGGCATTTCAAATAAAGAAGGACTCGATATAGAGAAGGACTCTAAGGTCAGGTGAATACGTTTCTATTATATTCGCGGGTATTCCGCATACCGCTGCCGCCACTGCGTAGGTTATAACGGTGGTGGGGGGCCGGGCGCGGAGCGCGCGAATTTTGAAAACCCGTCTTGTACACAACACTCATCGTATGCTGTCTTATGTCCTTGCGTTCGGCGTTCGGCGGCTGGAACAGTTTAAGAAGAGGGTTCCACGTGGAAGAGAGTTTCTTCTGTAGAAGAGAGAGAGAGAGAGAGTCTCTATTGAAGTTCGGGGTTCTTATTGTATCATGCGAGGTAAGTAAAATTGTTCCTTGGATAACACAATGGGATTTTGAAACTGCATCCAGTGGTTACTACCGCTATCCAATATATGTTCGCAGATTTTATTTTATTTTATTGTATAGCAAACTTACAAATAGTAAATATACGATAATAGTATCTTAAAAACATATTTTAACGAAACAAATTTACTATCCTACGAATAGTTTGCAATGCTTGCATTACACATTAACATAGAAATAACATGAACACGTTGATAGTAGAAAAATAAAAATAAAGCTAATAATAATATAAGGGTAAGAAAAGAAATAATTAAATAAGTTGTTAATAAGGTTATTTGGATAGAGCAAAATAGAAGTATAAGTAATTGGATTATAATATTTATTATATATACATAATATGATATAATACAATAGTATGTTATAATATAATAATCATATAATACAGTAGGTACATTAGGATGGCAGTTAGTGAAATCTTAAAAAGTAGGAGATAGGCTAGGTATGATCGAATCTTTTATTATATTTATGGAATCATAAAATACATCTAATCCGTTACACGATTTATCAAAAACGCGACACATTGTGGCCAAAGGTCTATTCGATCCGATGTTGTTATTGCAGGCGACAACCGAAAATGTTTGAGAGCTCCTCCTTAGTCGCGGTGGCACACGAAATTGATTTTTTCTAGACTAGCTGGGCTGTCTAGTCGATTGTGCAAAAGCTTATGGAGACACGTTATATCAGTTATAGTATAGTCCTACGTGTTTTTAGGTCTACTAGATTGAAGTAAGAAAGCCGCTCTACATAACCTTTCAGAGTATTTCTGACGCCACATTTGTTCGATAGCATACGAGTGAATTTCTTTTGGACTCGTTCAATTCTATCGCTGTGAACACTGTAAAGCGGATTCCATATCACTGATCTATACTCCAGCACCGATCTAATCAATGATGAATAGACGGATATTAGGGATTTTGGATGTCGAAATGGCTTCATTGTCCTGAAGACAAAACCAAGAAGTTTACTTGCTTTTTCAACAATCCCGTTGAAGTGGTGATGAAATGAGTACTTTTCATCGAAGATAACACCTAGGTCTCTGATATGCTCGACTCTATTAAGTGTAATGCTATATATATTGATAGAGTAGTTGTGTTTTAAAATATTTCGTTTCCGGCTAAATGACATAAAATGGCATTTCTCAACATTGAGCTGCATATCATTGCGCGTACACCACACGTTCAATGTATTCAGGTCATTTCGAATTTTGTCGCTGTCTGAAGGACAGGAGATTCTACTAAAAATTTTGAGGTCATCCGCATAAAACAAATGTGGGCAATCTAATTCATCGCAAAGGTCATTTATATAAAAGAGAAAAAGCAATGGTCCCAGATTTGAACCTTGCGGTACACCAGAAGTTATTGCAGCCGGTAAAGATTTAAAACCATTTACAGTGACGAGTTGGGATCGATTTTGGTAATACTAAACAATACCCACGATAATATTAATAGAAATGTACCAATTTTTGCATATATACATATTTAAATTAACTAATTAATGTATATACCTAGATAGATACAAAATACGAATAAATACATTTCTAGAATGGTTTTCGTCTTGATTTGCACTCTGTAAAATTATCGATCAGTTTGAGACATCCATTTTTTAGGCTTCCTTAGCTTTCTAGAAGAGTTAGACGTCGCCTAGGTCGATCGTAGAAAGAATCATTATTTAGGACTTAATATAAGTTAATATTAATAAAGAATCCGCTTAGTTACGCCACTGGGAGTAGCATATTTAAAAAAAAAACAATATTGCATACAGAAATTATGTCAAACCATAAAAAAACACATTATAATAAAAGTACAAAATTGAGATAACTTAGATAAGTAATATGTATGTATTATTTAAAAATACCAAAACGTTAAATTAGATAGGTTTAATTCAGATAAAGCTCTCATATAACTGAATGTTTTCACTTTATCCTGTATTAGATGTGTGGTTTTCTTTATTTTTTTTATATTATTAAGCTATTGCATAGCTTTTATCGCGGGCCTAGGCCAGCACGGCGACCGAATGAAGAAATTTCTTAACGAAAAATGAATGATTTTAAACTGATAATTACGTCTAAATGAGTACTGCTTACGATTCGAAAAAAAATATATGTTAAACAACAACATTTTCCTAATATTCTTAGCTTTGAATATTTTAGATTTGTTTATATTACATATTGTAATTAATTTATGAAATTAGGTCTAACCGAACACAAAAACGACTACTACGCAAATACTATCTGGCGTATTGTTATGAAACCTG
This sequence comes from Micropterix aruncella, assembly GCA_944548615.1. Taxonomy (NCBI): domain Eukaryota; kingdom Metazoa; phylum Arthropoda; class Insecta; order Lepidoptera; family Micropterigidae; genus Micropterix; species Micropterix aruncella. The sequence continues at coordinate 57,870 of OX155971.1, forward strand.
CTCCATTTTAAAGATAATTTAATTACCTATCTTTTCATCTACGTTTTTTTCGAATAATCCGGTTTTTTTGCTTTATCGAATGAAAAATTCGTGCGCGACGCTCTATCGGAAGACGTTTAAAGTATTCCGAATTATTTCCTACCGCAGCCGCAAATGATTCGAAATAATTTCAACGTTTTCCGATAGAGCGCAGTTATCTGATATCAGAAAAAATAAAATAAATCAAATAAATATATAATTATAATTGCATAAGTTGTTAAAAATGCTATGCAATAGCTTTACCGCGGCAGTCCCCGAGTGCCACACGTATTATTTTTTTTTCTCGTTTTAAACGACTGCCCCGACAAAAAAGGAGTGTAATGTGTCCAGGGTTAATCTATTTACGTTTTCCGTTTTTTTTATTCCACCATAACTTCTAAACGCTTGAACCAATATAGAAGTGTGTGGTATTGTTAGAATCGCTATGTCATCCCAAGTGTCATAGGGTACCTACCTAAACTGTCCAAATATCAAGTAAGTAGATGTCTATGCGTCCAAATATCAATAAATTAACATAAATATAGTGTTTAGTCTTAAATGAATGATCTGATTGAGTACATTCCAGAAATATACATGTATCGATGTATCTATATGGATAAATACATAAACCACAAATATTTCATAAAAAACCGTAATAAAAATAGATATAAATATACAATAGTTTACTTTTTGTAATGTCAGTCGTGTTTTTTATTGTTTTTAATATATTTACTTGTAACAATTTATAAAAGAACAGGACATTCCAATTCTTATTATTTAAGAATTTGGCATTGTAGATTTTTTTCATTACCAATTTTGATCTTCTTAAGTTTTATTATATAATAATTTTTTTATATATAAATATTGTGCCTATTTAAATTACTTATTGTCTGATTATTTTATATGGTCTTATAACTGTACCTTTAGTTTAAAATGTATAACGTAGATTTAATTTGAAAATTTTTTTTGAAGATTTAATTTTGAAATTAAACATTTTACTGACAATTTGAATATTGTGATGGATAATTTTACTACGTATCTTTTCGAATTACTAACTACTTCAAATATTAGGCTTCTATTTTGATTATTTATATTTATAGTTTGACAATCTAGTAGTTAATTCTTGACTACCTATGTATGTTCAGTAAAGAGTAGTAACGAAACTTACTACCTAACCCAATTATTTTGACACGTCCAAGAGCGGTTTTAGCCGTCAATTGGACACTACGAAAATGTAATGTAATGTAATGTATTTACGTATATTTTTTTATTGACATTGGAGCCTCACTATTTGATATATATTTTTTTAGTTTGATTATATATCTATAGTTTAGTGAAAAAATACTTATAAATACACGATATTTATACACTTTTTTACACAGCAATATTAATACTTTTATGGGCCCGATTGTGTTTCTTTGTGAACTAAAACTAAAATTAGTCCAAGCGAACGAGACAAAGCAATACGTTAGAACGGAATATGAAACGAACGATCGTCGATAAATACAACCTGCCGAACTTATACTCGTCCGAATAAATTCGAACATATTTCGTGCGGTGCTTATAAGATTTGACCTTGGCGGCGCTCATCTCTCACTCCGCTTTAGCGTATTGCCCTGTCTCGTTCACACGGACTAATTTCCGATTTTAGTTCACGAAGAAACGCAATCGAGCCCTATTTCATATTAACTGTTTTCATTACCAAAGCAAAAATAAATTAGGAGATATTTGTGGGCGACATGAGGTGTAAAACGGCAACATTGGGCTACCGCAGTACTGAAAATCGGCGACTTGCGTCTGCAGTTACTAGGATAATACATGTGTCGATACCAATATAAAAAATACATATGTCTACAGATGACATACCAGAGTCTGGGATTTTGATGAAGCTCCGTACAAAACGAAGACGGCTTGACAAGCATATATATAAATTGTATGTATTTTGTGCTTCGCATACAACATTACTGCGTTCACGCATACGAATGCAACCCGTCATACTTCCGCTGCACTCATGCATGCGTGGTTTGACAGGGTCGGAATCGGAACAGGCTATCAACAACAATTTATTTATTTTATTTGTTCAAGAAATTACCAAAAAATACACTATACATACATCGAAGAAAATAACCCATATCAAGATTTACCCATTCAATATAATATCATAACCAACATTGCCTCCATATCACAGTGTAGTAATGAGGACTTTTAAACATAATGTGAAGAATAATGGGTTAAGTAGGTATATATATTTTTTTTTAATTCGGGATGCTGAAAATTACTACTACAACATTTGTTCTTTTTTTAAGAATGCAATGATGCTCTGTACATTTTTAAACAACAAGATTTACAAAAGAATGGCTTAACTATTAAGTATACATTATAATAAGTCATGCAGGATAAATAAGTCAAACCCATAGCCGTTGGCTCATCGCATACCTAACTAAGCAAAAACCACCGTATCTAGGGATGCTGATATTTCACTTAGGATATTGCTTTTTCGCTAGCTGACAGGTATGACGTTCGGTTACATAAATATTGTAATAAAGTTTAAAGAGAGAGAGAGGAAACGAGATCCGTTAGCGATCCGATCGGGCGCCACACGGTCCACTGTCGTCATGGAGGAGCCGTGCAAGCCACTTAAATCCGTACCAGACTGGAGAAATGCCGCCGAATCTAGTACTAAGAGTATGAGGTCGGCCCGCTGAGTTCACTTCCCACTGCCTCGCAGTAAGGCGACTGGCATGTTAACGTAGTTAGGCGGTTTTACCTATGTTGTGTCCCTAAGTCACTGCGTTCATTCAATGGGAGAAAGCAAATATCTAATATCGTTATAGCTTCCTGGGGTGGCGGATTCGCCCGTGGTATTTGACAACTCACCTATAGTATGTGCAGACGTCGTAGGACGCCATTTGTACTATATTTACTGTAAAGTGCGCCTAGTTCGTCCCTCGCGCACGCATCAAGCGTCGCCGACCCGCCCGACTCGAAAATATTAAAAAACAAAAGCACAGTGCGAAACAAGATGGCGCGCAATGCAAGGCCACCGTGGCCATGGCCTGCCGCAACGCGCATCGCCCAAAATAATGGCCTCCTTACTTCCCGCCACTTCTTCCGATTCTCCTTTAATCATAGTAATTGTTTCTGGATTGTAATAAATGACAACAATTATATAGTGCATCGTACAAAAAAAACCATCGTGTTTTTTCCGGAATGCACCAAATATACTATTATTGATGATATGATTCGCCGTAGTTTTCAAAAGTGATGATTTTAAGTATAGAAGAAGAGAGATGTATATATATATATATATATATATATATATATATATATATATATATATATATATATATATATATATATATATATATATATATATATATATATATATATATATATATATATATATATATATATATATATATATATATATATATATATATATATATATATATTCGCGTTTACGTGATTCAATGTTTTCAAGCGCAAATAACGAATTCAACGTGTGAATTTTTTAGCACCCGACGTTTCGGCGATGTTGCAACCGCCGTCGTCTCGAGTAGACTGTCAGTCTATTCTGGACCACTGCGGTTGCAACAAAATTCACGCGGTAAATTCATTTTGATGGTATTTATAAATAAAATATTAATTATTATTTACTAAAAATATAGTGTATAGTGTGCGGGTCAAATGTGATTTTATCGACTCTGCCGTAAACGTTTCGGCGATGGAGCGGTGGCAGGTTGCTGGCGATTGCCAAAAAATGCACTGACCTCATGCCTCGGCCGGCGTACGAAATTGCGGCGAACTGTCGATTTCGTTTCGCTGCGACTGTGACCCACTTTTCGACTGTCTCGGCGCTTTTTTTGTTTGTTATATCACTCGGTTATGCATTTATGTGGGCCGACGCGCTGAAGACTCGTCGAGCAACGAACAGCGAAGCTTGACCTTGGCTGCAATGGATGGAACGCACCCGTTCAAGAATTGGGGAGGATCTGCTCATTTGTCGATTATTGTTTCCTGGGCCGTATTTAAGATCTTTGGACCTCTAGTCTGAACCAGTGTTGTGGCCCTGTTAAACCCTACGTAATGACCAAATTTGGTTGCAATCAAAACACCGTTGACTACGTAACGCCCAATATTGGCGGCTTGATCCCGGAGCGCACAGTAATATTATTTTCTAATTCGAACGCATTCTAAAATCCATACCAAATATCTCATTATTACCATAGATACATAGACGGCCGTTAGAATAATTTCGCGTGTCATTTCGCGGATATTTCTGGTAAAATTCCATTGTCAAACATACTTTTTTTTTTTTTCGAGGAATCATCAAAATTTTTATTGGTTTTATGAGCTAATATCTAAATATTTTTGTATGTAAATAAGCAAAACGAAATATTACCTTTAATATAAAATCTAATAAAGATCATGGTAGTATTTACAACTTCTAAATATGGTTCCGAATTTTTCCGTAAGACAAGTGCAAGTTAGAAATGCCGAGTTTTTTTCACTTTTTCAAATTTCTCATATTTATTCATAATTATCTAATTGTTTTTCAAAAAGAAATTTCAATATTCTATATACGAAATTCAATGTGATTATTGCACAGTTATTTTTTTTTATGATTGCTATAGTAGTTACATAGTTGTAATACTTTTAGTCGAGCACGGCGATATTGCAAGAAATTTCGATGTACCGCGGTCTGAAATGAAATTATGCCGCTACCGAAGGAAAGAGATTTATAAAAAAATCTGTATAAATTGCGTTTTAGAGCATGTTTCTAACTAAAATCTATAATTATAGAATGCTCGATGCCATAAAGGAGGTTGGATCAAATTGAAATTTCTTTATTAAATCTATACAGTTACACCTAGTTTAGTTTCAAAGCTGTCCTAGCTAGGCCTCGCCGGTACTAAGTTAGGCTTAATGTAAAATAATGTGGAGTGACTTATGTAACATGCGGTATTTTTTCTTTATATAGAGAGCGTGTAATAAATTCAGTGGGTGGTCGTATTATTAGGGCCACTGTAAATTTTGCGTATTTCTAGAGTCGTGTATATACTTATGTATATGTATTTCGGTCATAACTTTGAGTGTCTTTAGAATTGCTCATAACATTGCGAAGATTTTGATAAATGGCTACATAAAAGCTACAAGAACCAGAGAGGAGGACGATCTTTGGGGTGAAGAACTCCAGGAATAAGAGACGAATGGAAACTTTAATATTATGGTAGAGTCGAGAGGTCAACAAACTGTATAAACTGACGATGATGAATCCCGCTACACTTGCAGATATCCGAATCGTTTGTTCAACTTTGTTTAATTTTAAATTCGCAGAACGTCATTGCATGTATCAACGCACTCTATTATACAGAAGTGTATTTAATTGAACGATAACATTATTGGTATAATTATAAATATTTAAAGCCAGTCGCTCAATGCATATTTAGATTAAAGGGTAACTGTACCAAGCAATAATATAAGAGACAGTGACCTGAATCGAATGGATGATATCTCAGCGAGTGAGTTTATTGCTTTTATAAATGCCGTATTGTTCCATTGCATACATTATGGGTCCGTGAACGATGCCTTGAAATCTAACCACGTGCGGTACCAAATATTGTCACAAATACATCCATTGCCCCAGGGTTATTCAATACTTATTCCTAGTGACATAAAATCGGCAAGAAATCAGACCCACTTAAAAAACCTTCTTACAACGCGGCTTGTAAAACAGGACGAGAAATAATTTAAAAAATATTCAACAACATAACCAAATTTAGGAATAAGACTGAAACTAATAACATTTATTATACAAGGCATTATATTGCATTGATGCTATAGTACGTTTTGGCAACCCGTTTGCGCCGGCAACATGAAGGTGGCGCTGATAGCTTTGGCCATCTATAATAACAAGGACAATGAATGGTTTTTTTACAAACGACTGAATGGATTATAAAAACCCATTATATATCTAATGATTACATTAATAACTTTCACTTATTAGTGCCATCTATCGCATTTTAAACAGGCTGATTACAAAACAAAATAATACTGAGAGATTCTATCAAAGGCAATATTTTGTTTTGCTTACAAAAATATTTAGATAGCTCATAAAAACCAATAAAAATTTTGATGATTTCTCGAAAAAAAAAAATGATGTTTGACCATGGAATTTTACCAGAAATATCCGCGAGATGACGCGCGAAATTATGCTAGCGGCCGTTATGTATCTATGGTAATAATAAGATATTTGGTATAAATTTTAGGATGTGTTCGAATTAGAAAATAATATTACTGTGCGCTCTGGGAGCAAGCCGCCAATATTAGTCGTTACGTAGTCAACGGCGTTCTGATGTGCAACCAAATTTGGTAGTTACGTAGCCGAAGTGTTAAATATAAATATATTTATATAAATACATAATACTTTTTTATCTATTTTGTCTCTTCCTTTCACCTCACATCCCATCCATTCTCAAGTGGAAACAATATAAAAATTATATTGCATTCATTTTGTATACATTATATATTCGGAACCACATGAATGGATTTTTGTCACTTATAAATACGTTTTTATTGCATTGTATGTAGTTCTGTTTGGTTCCAGAATAAAATAAAATAAAAGATAAAGATAAAATGTTGTAGTCTATTTAAATATAAAATCGCGTAATTATTACATATGAAAACTGTATACAGAATTAAATTAAATTTACATCCTAATGTTAATAATATTAAAATAATAAGATAGGCCAGCTTCTTAACTGAAAGTACGGTCCCATCCGGCAGAAAGCATGAAACTTACATATATGTAGCTTTCATGTATTGCTTCAATGTAGAAGTAGGAACACGTTCAGAGATTGTTCCCCCCTCCCTACTTTTATGTCTCTCATTGAGGTTTTTATTATTTTTATAAAAAACGGTTAAAGCTACAAGAAAACTGTCGAAGGCCAAAATGTTTGTCATTTAATTATCTATAAAACTGTTTAAAGATGTACATATATTGATAGGACTTAAAGTTTTTAAATTATAAACATATTCATTTCACAAAAAAAAAATAACCTTGGTATACGAAACTAATAGAAGCTGTGGTAAAACGGTGTAGGAACTTATTGAAGCTAATACAACTACCTACCAAATAAAACCTACTATATTGTCGTTAGATGATTGGTTCCGGATTTATACAGCCCACCGCTTAGGTATACAGCCAAAAAGCGTATTAACCCATATCGCAGGAAAGTCCCTGTAATGCAGCGGTGGCAAGAACAGTTCGCCAACTCCTTTGAGGATGCTGAGGTTTATTTTTCGGTACTCTAAATGGAAACAAACCCTACCTTCTTTATTCCATCCTTAATCCTCGAAGTTGGGATATTTAAGATTTGCTTTACAACTGCTTCCAGATCAGTCCCGCCTGCAAACATGCTCGTTTCGTATGCTGTAGAAGAGCACCGAATGTTGGTGGTAGTCTGTCTATAGCTTGTCTATTTCTTGCTTGGTCGATATCTTCTATGTCACTTGTGTTATCGTAATCCAGGATGTGCAATCTCAACAAAAGATCCAAATGATGGGTTTTAATTGCCTGTAAAGGCCGTGACAATTCTTGGAATGCTTTGGTGATGCCAAGGAAGGACTTTCATGTTTCCCAAAACGATTTCGTTACTGGATCCCCATACAGTATGGCAGCCAGTAAATGAATGGAGGAACGGCATACCGCTGCATCTGTTTGGACCAAGTGTATTGACGATTTGGTGAATAGCAATAACACGTAAGGCTTTTACAACAACGAACGATATCCACAATCTTAATTTTTTGAAGGTCAGCCTACAGGGAAACTTCAATAACTACCATATTTGTATCCACAGTTCTAATTATGTTTGTGTGAACTTCCTGCAGAGCGTGAAAGACATGAAGGAGAAGCATGGAATCAGCTTCTACTTGCTTCGACTTCAGGGAAGACCTATCTGCGATACCGTTACTCAAAACTTCTTCCCTTTATTAGCGGCAATAGTTTTAACAGTTTGAACCTGCTGGAGTCCGTCTGCTAGGAAGTTGAATAGTTCAACTTTGTTTTCCGATGAACCAATACATTTTTGCCAGTTTCTTGGCAGATGTTACCCTGCAGGTGTTACCCTTTGACGAAATGCTATTCCCCGGTTCTGTCGTGTAGAATTTTTGAGACTGTCCTCAGGGTAGTAATAAGAAACGACATTTACTCGATTTGTCTTCTGGTTTGAAACATAGTTGATAAAAGTGTCACGGGAACCATAAATATGTTACAATTGTACCCGGCCTTATCTTTTGGACGATAGTAACGATGCAGTGCAATTTAAGGGATCTTCGGTATCTGGCTCGTTTACACAGCTCACATTTTCATCTTCTTCGTATTTATTCTTTTCTTTGACACATTTGAGAAGTTCCAATGTTGTCACACGTCCTAAATTATCGTCTCCGAGAGAGATTGCAGAAATGGTTGGTTTTAATGTTTGAAAAATTCATCTATTTCCCCTTTTCCTATGACAGGCTATGTACAGACTGGAATATTTCCATGGTTAGTTTTGTGGCCTATTTTGACTTAGGAACTTGTTTCTCTTGATAGGGTTGAAGATAGAAACATCCTTTGAAATAATCCGATGTTCCACAAATTAAGAGTATTGTCTATTACGAATGCTTGGTAATGATACGTTCTCATGCGTTTTCCAGCCACTTCTCCTGCAATACTACTACTAAAGCCACTGAACATAAGAGACTATTGTTCAATGCTTGGAACGTAATGTGCCGTCTACGCTTTGCCTTTCGTAGTAAAAACCTATACATTATATCTAATACATTATACAATCAAAGATACCTTATTATGTATATCTCTATCGTGTACTCTCCCAATCGTCACCATCCTACCTCCACGCGCTTTTCGAACCATTGAGTTCCCACTTCCCACAGTCTCATACTTCGCTCAGCCTCTGACAATTTACAAAAATGCGATGTCATAATACTGATTTCTATTCCTACTCTTTCTGTATCCATGGCCCAAGACTCTGGAACGATCATCCGGCAAATATACGAAACTCGCCTTCTTTATTATTATTTAAGACTGCCCTCAAAGATACCTACCTATCTAAGAAGTAACCAGTTCTAACCCCTTTCTCTCCTCTTTCTCCCCCGAAATGCTCTCCTCAGGAATTCTTAGTTTTAAATACCTGTATTGGTCTGTATTTTATGTAGATGAACTTAGTAATCTTTATTTTCACAATGCGCTCATTGTATTATAATTAAGTGCAAATAAATAGTGTATTATTATTATTATTATATCGTTGAATGGTCGAAGATTGAAACTAATAGACCCCTTTAGTAACAACGAGAGCTGTCAACTACAACTGGCGAACCCGTCATCTCAGGAAGTTTTAACGATGTTGGATCGTTCTGTCTCCCGTGAGGTGAAGGCCGAAGACTTGGGATGCAAAACAATCCACTGTCTGTCTAGTTACGCCACCTGCCCGATAGAGGCCAACGCCTTACGGCGAGGCACCGGGAAAGATAACAACGGAGAGCCTCGCCCCCTGTCTACCAGTTTTGGAAGGATATCTCCGTCTGGAATCAACCTTTAGGATACCTCCACTGGTCACAGGTTCGAAGTCACTTGCGCGACCTCTAGCAGCCGTATGTTCAGCGGTGATACGGTTTGAATCTATCGCGGACCAAAGGCATCTTTTGCCCGGCTCTAAACTCAGGATCAGGTAGCCTAATGGTCATTTCAAGAGTGGCTGGCGACAGGTCAACATCCACCCCCGCTGCTTAGGAGACAGTATATTTCCATAGTCTCCAGTCTCCTTCAGCGATTAGTCAGAGTGTACAACCGATAGGCGTCGTCGAACGGTGCGCAAACCGCCCAGTAGCGCAGGGATGCAATCCCATCAGGAGAAACCGGTCCATCAGCTGTGTGGCCTGAGACGCGAGAGTTTTACCCGGGGTAGCCTTCCACGCGAGGAGGCTTCTGATTAGGAGCTGAATCGTGAGTTGATCCGACCCGAGAACAAAGTGGATCTTGTGGCCCAAGCTGCACGAAACCGTTCGCTACCCCCCTTTAGTAACAAGACTATCTGGAATGTGCAGTAAAAAATACACCAGACTACATAATCGTTAAACCGGGCTCAGTTGCAAGCCTTTTTGTTAGCGGATGTTATGTCTGGCGACTCTTTTGGGCAATAGCCGTTATGCTAATAACTCTCTGATTCAAACAGGCCGGTGATTTTTCTTTTCATTGCGATGGAGTACAGGTTTGTTATTTGTTTACGTAACGTGATCGACAGTAAACCGGTTATATGATATGCGTCATCTCACACCACGAATTTCGATACACCATCTCACACCAGTATAAATATATGTATATGCTGTATCCAAAGATTTGGTAAGAACTGTACTCGTGTATTTCGAATTGGCCCATAATTGACTAGCATATGAAATCATAGGTTGGGGTGGAGCTCCGCTGTCAGAACTTGATCCTCTTATAATAATAATAAAAAAAATACGTGTGGCACTCGGGGACTGCCGCGGTAAAGCTATTGCATAGCATTTTTAACAACTTATGCAATTATAATTATATATTTATTTTATTTATTTTATTTTTTCTGATATCAGATAACTGCGCTCTATCGGAAAACGTTGAAATTATTCCGAATCATTTGCGGCTGCGTAAGCAAATGATTCGGAATAATTTAAACGTCTTCCGATAGAGCGCCGCGCATGAATTTTTTATTCGATAAAGCAAAAAAAACGGATTATTCGAAAAAAATCGTAGATAAAAAGATAGATAATTAAATTATCTTTAAAATGGTGCAGGTTTCATAATAATACGCCAGATAGTATTTGCGTAGTAGTCGTTTTTGTGTTCGGTTAGACCTAATTTCACAAATTAATTACACTATGTAATATAAACAAAATCTAAAATATTCATAGCTAAGAATATTAGGAAAATGTTCTTGTTTAACATATATTTATTTCGAACCGTAAGCTGTACTCGTTTAGACGTAATTATCATTTTAAAATCATTAATTTTCGTTAAGAAATTTCTTCATTCGGTCGCCGCGCTGGCCTAGGCCCGCGATAAAAGCTATGCAATAGCTTAATAATAATAATAAAACTCTTTATTGACCACAACAGGTACAAATGGCGGGCTTATTGCCATAAACGGCAATGTCCTCCAGCTAACCAGCCGGTAGTAATTACGTTTTAAAATTTTAAACATTTTTTTATACATTTTTTAAAAACATTTTTAAACATTTTTAAACACGTAAACATTTTTAAATTTTTCATTGACTTCAAAGAATACATATACATACGCATACATACACATACATATAACACATAAAGTGCATAATAGGATAAGCTTATATTATTTTGAGAGCAGATATAGCTTCAGCCGGGAGCGAAACGCACTCGAACTAACGGTATCCCGTATATTGGAAGGCAGGTTATTCCATAATCTTGCGGCATATACAGAAAAAGAATAGGTGAAGAAAGCTGTATGATGCTGAGGTATACATAGAGTATTCGTTGACTGGGACCGTAATGGCAGCCCGTGAGAAGATAACGCCCGGAATTCGGATTTTTCTTATAAGGCCAAAAAATCGCTATTATTAGTCATTCACGGAAACCTTTTTCGGAATCCTTCCGACAGCTTGTACAACGGTGCTAGACGTTTGTCAAATATGTGATAAGGTTTGATTGCTATACTTATATGATCATGAGAATTATCATATACATATATTCAACACACTAAATCCTAAATTTAACAACAAGTTTCACACAGAAAATTTTCATGAAACTGTTTATTAAAATGTATTAGTTTTTGCTGCAGGGTTGAATTCTAGGACTAGTCACGGAGTCATGAAAATATGAAGTAGGCTATTAATTCATATAAATGTACCATTTAATGATTTCATAAAGAAATATTTATTTGAATTTGATATACATTTCTCTTTTATTATATGATTTATAATAAACATACTGGCCGGTATTCCGTTTCTCGCAGCTGCCTAAATTGGGATCTAAAAGGGCGCTAAAATGACGCTTAATTTTGAAGTGACGTTTTAGTACTCCCTTTCATGGGTCCTAACTAAAGCGTGCATATTATGTAGAGATCGCCAGGTGCCTAAATTGACGTTAAGCACCGTCGAGACCCTTTTTGGTAATCTATTTCTAGAACTGTCATGGCGGATGTGTCTTGTTCGGGGTCTTATCTAAGAACGGTCTAAAATCGATCAGTCTTAGTCTAACAGCCGTGTACCTAACTTGATTTTGCTTGTTATTCCGAAGACTTGTCGTGTTGCAATTTTCAAAGATGTTTGCTCAGCATTGGTTTTTAAATCGAAGAAGGGATGATGAGGGCAGATTATTGTAAGTAATCGTTTATTTATATCTTGCCCTGAAAATCCTGTGTATTTTTTTTGTAGGTTATTATAAATCTCCCTGTATATTCTTGTTTAGGCATATTCTCTTTATTCGTTTTATGCGTTCGCTATTTTATTTCAAAACAAATGAAAACGCGAATCGACAACTAGAGTTGTCGACTACAACGGGCGAGCCCGTCACCTCAGGAAGTTTTAACGATTAGTCGTTCTATCTCCCTGGAGTGAGCGCAGAAGACTGGACAAAAACAGTCCACCGTCTAGCTCCGCCACAAACCCGTAAGAGGTCAACGCCTTAACCGCGAGATAGCCAGGAGTGTTACCCAGCAGGCTTACACTCACGCCCTTGCTTAAAATTACGACCAGATTACTCCAGTCTCTCGATTGGTTACGAGTTCGAGGTCGCTTGCGCGGTCCTCTCCCTTACGAAGCGGTGAAACGGTGTATACCGAATGAATCTATCGCGGACCGCAGCATCCTTTGTCCGGCTGTTCACCCAGGATTGGGTAGCCGATGGTCGTTTCAAGAGCAGTCGCCGTAAGGTCCGCAACCACCCCCGCTCTATAGGAAACAGTACTGCTTCCAGACTCCCCCGACTGTTAGTCAGAATACGCAATCGATTGGCTTATGCCGCATGGTGCACAGACCGTCCAGGGGCGCCAGAAGGTTGATTCCCAGGGGAAACTAACCATAAGGCCAGAATCCTACCCAGGCTTGCACTTCATGCGTGGAGGCCGTCGGATAGGTTGGTCACACCCATGAGTGTGACCAACCCTGAACAGAATGGGTCTTCGTGGCCAACTCAGCAAGGGCCCGTTAACTCCCAAATCGCGAATCGACACACAAACACGAAAAGGGGCGGCGGCGAGCGACCGACCGGGCGGCGAACTGTCAAATTAAAGAACCCGCTTTAGAACGGCCATAGACAAAACGGAAATTTTTAGATTTAAGACCGGTTCTTAATTTTGATTAAACGGAATACCAACAAAATAATGAAGGTGCTTAAGTTCTTAATTTTTGGCACCAGTTTAGTTTAGGCCCGCGAGAAACGGAATACGGGCCATTGTAGATTTCTACGACATAATTTATAAAAGAATCGTGGTGAGGTCGAAAAGTTCTCCTCTAGTGAAAGACAATATTTCTATTGCAGCTTTTATTTTTATTTATTTTATTTTATTTATTTAGGTAAGTAACAGCATGAACTTATAATTAGATACATAATTTTTAAAAAAACATGTTCTTATGCCGATTATAACTTACGCCGTTCGAAATTATTTGAAAAATAGTTTGCAAACTAAATTATGAAACAAAAAATACAATACATCCGTAAATATTTATTAGTTGAGAGAAAACGGATCCATACCGCGCGGAAATAAACGACAGTCCTCCCGATGCATTTGTAGATGGCCAATGTAACTTTGCCGAAAATGTAACTTTGCCGGGAGAACTCATCGTCCAAGTCCACGCGGCAAGGACTCCACCAACCAAGAAATGTCAAATGACCGCAAAAGTTGTAGAGTTAACCGCAAACATATAAATCATACTTATACAACATAAATTCAAAATAAGTAAATGGGAATACATATATAAGTCATATTATATTTATACATCTATACAAATCAATAATTACTGGCAGTTGTCGCTGCTGGTTCAAGGGCTGTTCGTACTGCCGATTTGAAACTAATTTTGTTTCTACTATAAATGTCAAGCCCTGTGAATTTATCATTATGCGTACGTGGCAATCGGATTGCGCGTGTAGTTAGAATGTCGTCTCGTAGGCTCGAATAACTGTATAGATCGGGTTTTACATTGCGGCACCTTCAGAGCGATGCTCGAAACTATGTATGGGCTATCCAGCGTCCCATTGACGATGCCATGTAGCGCAGTCATATCCGCAGCAGTTCGCCGATCCTCAAGCGACAGCATATTTTAATATGCTGTAACCTATCACGGTATTATTCAAGATTTTCCCGCAAACATTAACCCATTTACCATATCGTTTTTTCAACGCTTAAAGCCCATGAAAATACCAGTTTAAATGTTTAGATCTGTTGTTTTCTTACTGTCATGTTTACTAATCACTCAGCCCTCGTGGGAAGACGTCGTGACGTTGACGCCGAGACGCCTTAACGACGACAGTGACATTGTCGCGGTTGCGTCTACTTGTAACGGTGCAACCGCCATACGTCTTCGCCTTGTTAGAAGCGAATAAAACGGATTTATAGCAGCTCGTTACTCGTCACACGTGATAAATGCACGACCGGTGTTTTAGTTGCGTGCAACCCGTCAAATACTGCCGCGTGTCTTTTCCGGCGGTGTAATGAGCATCGAATGGCATTTGATGGAGATGCAAAATACCTATGTCACTTCAGCCAGTATAATTTGTAAGGTTCTCGGGCCGCGTTCACGCATTTGCCGACCAAACTGTATGTTCTCCGACGAAGTTAAGGAAAACACCTTATTTGTATACATATTTGTTTCGCTTAGTTTCAAAATGATAACTCGATAGTGATACCATTGATTTTATCTATACCATTAATTTTATGTCTATACTAATATTATGAATAGGTAACGTTTGTGGGGTTGTAGGAAATAATCTCTGGATCTACTGAACCGATTTTGAAAATTCTTTTACCAATAGAAAACACCGTTTTTCTGAGTGTCATAGGCTATATATTAATCCGAAACATGAAAAGACTATTTTGTGGTAGTTGGATTTGCAAAGTAAGTCGGAGAAAAACGGTCGAATGAAAACGTTTCTTACGAACACTGCGTAAACGATGAGAGATATATGATTAGGTTCTAGAGAAAAGTTGTAGAGCTTGGTAATGCCTGCAAAAAAGTCAACAACAGCATAGGTCAAAATGTTATATTTAAGTCACAAAAAGTAGTTTTTTATATTAAAAAATAATTAAAATCGTTAGGTCATGTTTATTAGTCATATTATCAACAATTATGAATTCATATTAAAATAGGTAAATTTATCGTCTCGAGTATTTAAAACAAAAGACTTCCCTTTTACTGCATATAATTTCCCTTTTACTGCATAAATGGTTAAAGAGATAAGACACTCACAAATAAGACACACACAATAAGACACTCACAAATAACGGTAATATAGTCAAATTGGCATGCAAATACATACATACATATGCAGTAAAAATATAACCCTTCTTTTGGGCGTCAGGAAATAAATGATAGCACTGAGTACTAACCGAACCACACTCATAATTTCATCACAAGTAAAAAGTTTTACCGCCCAACGAAGGGGCACGGGTCAGCTAGTAGTGTAATAAAATCAACGGTGATACATAATATCACTTATTAAATAGCATATTATGTAAATTGCTCAACGCAGTATTACGATTTGGCAACTAGAGTTGTCAACTACAACGGGCGAACCCGTCATCTCAGGAAGTATTATACATATTGGATCGTTCTGTCTCCCGTGAGGTAAGCGTAGAAAACTTGAGACGAAAACAGTCCACTACGCCACTCGCGCCACTCAGGTTAGTCAACCAGCGAGCCGACACTTGCAACCAGATTACTCCGGTAACCCGGCTGGTTACAAGTCCGACGTCGCCTGCGCGGTCCTCTCCCTTACGTAGCTGTGACCACGGCAGCCTTTGCCCGGCTGTTCACCCGGTGTCGGGTAGCCGATTGGTCGTTTCAAGAGCAGTTGCCGTAAGGTTAAAAACTACTCCCGCTTTATAGGAGACAAATAGAGTTGTCAACTACAACGGGCGAACCCGTCACCTCAGGAAGTTTTAACGATTAGTCGTTTTATCCCCCGTGAGGTGAACGCAGAAGACTTGGACAAAAACAGTCCACCGTCAAGCTCCGCCACATGCCCGTAAGAGGCCAACTAGGTGGGTTACCCAGCGGGCTCACACTCACGCCCTTACTTCCAATTGCGACCAGATTACTCCGGTCTCTCGATTGGTTACGAGTTCGAGGGAGGTCGCTTGCGCGGTCCTCTCCCTTACGAAGCGGTGGGACGGTGTACACCGAATCTATCGCGGACCACATCATCCTTTGCCCGGCTACCCAGGATCGGGTAGCCGATGGTCGTTTTGAGAACAGTCGCCGTAAGGTCCGCAACCACCCCCGCTATATAGGAAATAGTATATGCTTCTAAACTCCCTCGACTGTTAGTCGGAGTGCACAGTCGATTGGCTTACGCCGCACGGTGCGCAGACCGTCCAGGAGTTCCAGAAGGTTGATTCCTGGCGGAAACTAGCCTTAAGGCTAGAGACATGACCGGGCTCGCACTTTATGCGTA
This sequence comes from Micropterix aruncella, assembly GCA_944548615.1. Lineage (NCBI taxonomy): Eukaryota > Metazoa > Arthropoda > Insecta > Lepidoptera > Micropterigidae > Micropterix > Micropterix aruncella. The sequence goes on from OX155971.1 coordinate 74,568, forward strand.
GAGGCCGACGGATGGGTGTTAACCCGTGAGTGTCACCAAACCTGAACAGAATGGGTCTTCCTGGCCAAATCAGCAAGGGCTCATTAGCTCTATAGGAGACAGTACTGTTTCCAGACACCCACGGCTGTCGGACAGAATGCACAATCGATTGGCTGACGCCGCACGGTGCGCAAACCGTCCAGGAGCGACGGTTGACTCCTAGGGAAAACTGGCCCGCTGGCCAGAGTTCTACCCGGGCTCGCACTTCTGCGTGGAGGCCGCCGGATGGGTGTTGACCCGTGAGTTAGACCGACCCTAAACACATGGGTCTCAGTGGCCTAACTGCAACAGGGCTTATTAGCTCCTTAATTACGATTTGGCAGCTAGGATTTTACTATGAAACGCAATGTGTAGATGACACTCATAGTTCCATCCATTCATTAATCTTCTCTTATGTTCAATATGGCGGCGTTCGTGGTATAGCAATATGGCGGCGCACTATAAGTGGCACTCTAAACGCGCCGATAGGGTATCCTATCTTGAAATAAAATATTAATATATTAACAAAAATATATATCTAAATCATAGCTTTTATTATCTTAATATTAATTTACATAAAGATGACAACATTTTGTTTGGTATATACTTTTTACGCACTTTAATAGTAGGTTATACTTATAGATGGCATCCCATCTCTCCGTATTATATTTGTGATGTAATCAGCCTATATATAAATGCGATAGATGTCACTAATAATTGAATGTTATTATTTTTGACATTGGTTAAGATATTGGGTTTTTGTGATCGATCAGTCCTTTATGAAATACCATTAATCATCGATGTTATTATAGACGGCCAAAGAAATTTCCATTAGTTTCGTCGTAAAATGCTATTATCGCCACATGCATGTCGCCGACGCAGAAGGGTTGCCAAAACGTACTACGACCCGTAAACAGTCAGAAGGCTGGAGAAATCTGACTGTACATTACATTACATTACATTTACGTCGTGTCCAATTGGCGGCTAAAAACCGCTCTTGGACGTGTCAAAATATTTGTGTTTTAAGTAGTAAGTCTCATTAGGTACTACTTTAATCTTTACTTAACCTATAGGTATATATTATTTAAAAAAATATATAGTATCTAAGAAACTTTGAAACCTACTAAAAGTTATTCGTCGTAGAATCTTATTACAAAACAAACTAAAGGCTTATTTAATAAAATAGTCAATAATTCTAATGGCTACCTACTAAACACACAATAATTAAAATAGTCAGTTGAAAAGTTATCAGCATCTCCTTAATGTTTTTTAAAAATTGTTTGTCCTCCAGTTGTTCGATAGTGGTAGGGAGTAAATTGTAGAATTTAATGCTAAGGTATAAGTAGCTCTTCTGTACTTTTGCCAGTCTTGTTCAGGGCACGCATAAAAGGGAATTACCGCGTGTATGATGAGAGTGAATGTCCGCTCTAGTTGCGGTTTCTGTTGGGTGCTGTCTGGTATACATTAAGCACTGGTATATGAACGCCGAATACATGGTCATTATCTTTGCCTTACTGAAGTATGCTCTGCATGAGGTCCTGGGCGTAACTGTAACTGGAAGTAAAGGCGCGAGTGTCGGCCCGCTAGTAGAAAACCCGGTTTCTCGTGGTTAATTCGTTGGCTTCTTACGAGGGGCGTAACTAGGCGGTGGGTTGTTTTCGTCCCAAGTTTTAGATGATAGAACCCTAATCAAGCCCTTCTTATCATTTATCACATGATCCAGAATTGTTTTGCCTACACCACCCAAGCTAGTTGTGCATATATTAGCAAAGATTAGGCTGCGTATATGGCAGTATACTTCAAAAATATATTTTGAGTGATCCTCGAGGTTATCTCCCTATCTCTCTTTCTCTCCCTTATTATCTCTGTGTGCACATTGTGCGAAATCGGTCACATACCAGTCAAATAATGAACGTGTTATTTGTATTTGGGTCGAATTCATCATGTGGCTCGCCGTCTCGTCCGTGCATCCGTACAAGCTTGCATCACAATTCGCATGCTTGGTAACGTGTGGTAACCCATAAAACTGTGGTCGTATTCAATGTTTCTAAAATCCAATGAACAAAAACATTTTTTTATAATGACTAAGGTTTTTATTTTTGGGCCCACCTACCAGCGAGGAGGGACTCACAGTACATTCCCTCCTCGCTGGTACCTACCAGAATGAATACGTTTAACAAGTAGTTAAATGTATTCCATTTCCGTACATTCATAAATGAATACATCCAACAAATAACCGTTACAGAAAGTAAACTATTTTGTTTATAATTATTTTAATTACGTTTTTAAGCTATTACATAGCTTTTATCGCGGGCCTAGGCCAGCGCGGCGACCGAATGAAGAAATTTCTTAACGAAAATTAATGATTTTAAACTGATAATTACGTATAAACGAGTACTGCTTACGATTCGAAAAAAATATATGTTAAACAAGAACATTTTCCTAATTTTCTTAGCTTTGAATATTTTAGATTTTGTTTATATTACATAGTGTAATTAATTTGTGAAATTAGGTCTAACCGAACACAAAAACGACTACTACGCAAATACTATCCGGCGTATTATTATGAAACCTGCACCATTTTAAAGATAATTTAATTATCTATCTTTTTATCTACGATTTTTTTCGAATAATTCGGTTTTTTTGCTTTATTGAATAAAAAATTCGAGCGCGGCGCTCTATCGAAAGACATTTAAATTATTCCGAATCATTTGCTGTCGCAAATGATTCGGAATAATGTCAACGTTTTCCGATAGAGCGCAGTTATCTGATATCAGAAAAAATAAAATAAAATAAATAAATATAATTGCATAAGTTGTTAAAAATGCTATGCAATAGCTTTACCGTGGCAGTCCCCGAGTGCCACAAGTATTTTTTTTTTAATTTTTTATTTGTAGTTTATGTATTTATCCATATGTATTCGACACACGATATAAATGCACGAAATAATGCAAGATACAGATTATTTGTTAAATTTTCATAAAATTTTACGATGGGTTCTAACATGACAGCATGTAGTAGTATACGTACGGTTATAGTCGGAAATATGAATCATGTTGAAACTGCAGTATACTCTTATTTCCGTATTAACCGTAAGGAAAATATATAATCATACAATCAAGTAATGGAGTTTAAAAAAATATACTTCTAATTCAACAAAATTCCGATTGAAATATCCGTAGTCTGTGTACAATTGGGGTTGTGCGGCAAAAACGCTTCTGGCAACCCTTTACAAAGCGCAAAAGGCTATACTGAGGGTGATCAATATCAATTCCGATGACCCTTACCGAGAGTATAGAGTGTTGAGTGTGAGAAAAATGTTTGTGCTGGTAACTCTCACTAAATTCCAGAGTGAGTTAGGAGAACAGAAAAAAAGCCAGCAATCTCGTGTAACAAGAAGATCGACACAAACAAATTTTGCAATACCACTCAGGAGATCCGCTTTTGGCCAATCCAGTTTCTCTTATCTTGCCCCCAAATTTTTAATTGCCTACCATCAAACATTAAAGACATTAAAATTTCATATAAATTTAAAAATAGTTTGAGTGCCTTCCCCTTAAATTGTACAAATGCAGATATTGAAAACCTTATTAAATAATTGAATCTTTATAATAAAAAAAAAATACGTGTGGCACTCGGGGACTGCCACGGTAAAGCTATTGCATAGCATTTTTAACAACTTATGCAATTATAATTATTTATTTATTTTATTTTTTCTGATATCAGATAACTGCGCTCTATCGGAAAACGTTGAAATTATTCCGAATCATTTGCGGCTGCAGAAACAAATGATTCGGAATAATTTAAACGTCTTTCGATAGAGCGCCGCGCACGAATTTTTTATTCAATAAAGCAAAAAAACCGAATTATTCGAAAAAAATCGTAGATAAAAAGATAGATAATTAAATTATCTTTAAAATGGTGCAGGTTTCATAATAATACGCCAGATAGTATTTGCGTAGTAGTCGTTTTTGTGTTCGGTTAGACCTAATTTCACAAATTAATTACTCTATGTAATATAAACAAAATCTAAAATATTCAAAGCTAAGAATATTAGGAAAATGTTCTTGTTTAACATATATTTTTTTCGAATCGTAAGCAGTACTCGTTTAGACGTAATTATCAGTTTAAAATCATTAATTTTCGTTAAGAAATTTTTTCATTCGGTCGCCGCGCTGGCCTAAGGCCCGCGATAAAAGCTATGCAATAGCTTAACATAATAGTATATGTAGTAATATAAATTGATGATTTCTAAATTAATTTTATTTTAATTTATGTGAATTTATTTTGTATATTATTAATATATATTAATACTTATTAATACATATATAAATATATATTAATTTTTATCATGTTTTAAATTAAAATAATATTAACAATTTACATGACAATTTCTTACGATTTTTATTAGGTAATTAAGATATTTCTGTTATATTAAGTATGATTTTGATTATTTATATAAATATATTAATATAGATTTCTTAGGATAATTAAAATAAATTGTCTACCTTGGAACAGGCGGCAGCCTAGTTAGGTTAAGACTTTTGTAAATTATATGTACTCATAATTTAAATTCAATAAATAATTTGAAATAATTTGAAATTGTAATAAAAAAATGGTAGTGTAAGAATCGATAAAATATCTTTCTCAGTGTGGTTACAAATCATCGAAATCGGAATAAAGGTTCGCCAATAATACTTTCAATAAATAACACTGCCATTCCTCAAACTCATTGTACTAGATTTTTAGGTGTTCATGTCGACGAACTTTTAAAATGGAACTTTCACTGTGAAAACCTCGAAAGTAGGTTAAGTCGGGCATGTTATGCTTTAAGTATTGTAAGAAGGTCTTTGGATGAATTGCAAACAAGAAATGTTTATTTCAGCTATATTGAAGCTATCCTAAGTTATGCCATTACGATCTGGGGAAATTGTTATGCTTGTCATAGGGAACATATATTTATACTCCAAAAGAGAGCAGTGCGAATAATTGCAAAGGTGAAAAGGGAAGAGTCATGTCGACCCATTTTTAAAAGGCTAAGAATCCTCACCTTAACCTCACTCTATCTCTTTAAGTTACTAACTGAGTTTTTTAAGAATAAAGAAACACATTATAAAAAGTTTTCAGATACACATACTAAAAATACGAGAAATAAATTAAACATTTTTATACCATGTATTAAACTAAACACAGCAAGGCAAGACAAAAAATACTCAGGGCCATATTACTTTAACAGGCTACCAGAAAGTTTAAAAACTATTCAAGTGGAAAGCTTATTCAAAAAGTTACTTAAAGAATTCTTATTAGACAAAGCTTTTTACTCGATCGATGAGTTTGTTAATTTTAAATAATTTTTCAAATTTTTTGGTCATTTATTGACAATTTTAAGTAGCATTTTTTAATTATTCTGACTTTTTCTGATTTTAATTTCTTGATTATTTTTATCAATTATTTTAATTTGTGGTTTTAGTAAATAAATCTTAAAAATGATTTGGATGCCCTAAAAGCAATAATGAAGTAACTGTATGTACGTGGTGATAAATTTAAATATTATAAAAACGAACTAATATACTGTAATTTAAATGTACCTAAATATTAAGTTTCTACAATCTGTTAAGATTTTTTGGAAATAAATTGAAATTGAAATTGAAAAAATTGGTTTTACCGGGGAAGGTCTGTTTTTTTCAATGGAATATGGGTTGTCCGAGTAGTGTCGGAGCGTTTATTTTTCCGACTAAAGCTTTGAGGGTAGATTTTAATCTCATTATGGGGCGTCCGTGTATCAATCTGCCGAGTCGAGGCGGAGCGACGCGGCGATGACAGTTCAACGACCGAAGCTCAATGGGAACTGGTTCTACTCGAGCTGAGTCCACGGTCAGCAGTCTGCGAATCGTAGATGACCATAGCATCGCGACATTTCATCACTTCCACTAACCCATTGTTAATTCTGTCACAATCAACTACCATCGCCACTTTTCATGCTAAGCTAGGGCGCACCAAAATGATCAGGAAGAATTCGTTTATACTATAAAATCGAAGACTATCGCGGTTGTTTGACATTATAAATAGGATAGAAAACGAATTTACCGCGTGAAATTTGTAGGACCCGACGTTTCGGTGACGTTGCAGCCGCCGTTGTCTAGGGTAGACTGAAGAGCTGTCAGTCCGTTGTTTTGCGGGTAGGCCGCAAACCGCTGCCGCCACTGCGTAGGTTATAGGCCTCCCGGATCTACTTTCCTCGCATGATCCGGGAAGCCATTGAAATAAGAAGAACTCCGAACTTCAATAGAGATGACGGCTACAAACTCTCTTCTACGTGGAACCCTCTTCTTAAAATGTTCCCGCCGCCGAACGCCGAACGCAAAGACGTAAAACAGGATACAGTGAGTGTTGTGTGCAAGACGGATTTTAAAAATTCCCGCGCTCCGAGCCCGGCCCCCCACCACCGTTATAACCTACGCAGTGGCGGCAGCGGTTTGCGGCCTACCCGCAAAACAACGGACTGACAGCTCTTCAGTCTACCCTAGACAACGGCGGCTGCAACGTCACCGAAACGTTGGGTCCTACAAATTTCACGCGGTAAATTCGTTTTCTATCGTTTATACTAGTTATAGGATAATGCATTGATGTAGAAATAAAAACAATAAAAGCTACTCACACAGCTGCTATGGATTTCCAAGACTGGATTAAGAAATGCTTTTGTTCAAACTAGATGTATCTATGGATGTGCACATTTTTCGACTAATATGTATATATTATATTTTAAAAATGTTGGAAGCATTCGAAATTGGAATTATTTCGTTATATCATCCTTACATTTATGATACAATAAGGCTTGCCGAAGTGATCAATATGTTTTATTTTTGTTTTTTCGCTTTAATTCGTCTAAATTGTAGGCATTTTGTGTTGCAAAATGATTAGCTTAATATTTGAGATATATGGATGAATAGTGATCGTTTGTCGACGGTAAAGGGACCCATAAACTTACATTGCGCATTCGTTACGTAAGCATATCTCATTCAAATATAGGCGTTTCCCAATCCAAACTGGGATTTCCTTCGCTGCTATTGAAGTAGCTTTTAGTAATTTTATTTTACAGCGCAGCATCATCATATGAACGGATTCTTTACAAACCTTATCGAATGTCATCCTTCATTTATGAAGCGGCCTTTGCCGAAGTGATCAATGTGTTTTATTTTAGTTTTTTCGCTTTAATTCGTCTATATTGGAGGCATTTTGTGTTGCAAAAGGAAGAGCTCGATTTTTGAGATAGGTATATGGATGAAGAGTGATTGTTCGTCGACGGTAAAGGGACCCATAAACTTACATGCACAGTCTAAAGTCGTACTCATCCGTAGTCTAAAGTCGTACTCTTTCAAACATAAGCATCTCCAATTCAAGCTGGGATTTCCTTCGCTGCTATTCAAGTAGCTTTTACTAATTATATATATAGCGCGCACTATGGATATGACAGATTTGAACCACAATCTTTTCAACTCTTGACATGACCAAGTGATGCCTACACGCCCAATTTTAGCTCAATCGGATGAAGCGTTTGGGCGCTTTAGTGGAGGAATACACACACACACACACATACACACATACAGACACACACATACATACAGACTCACAGACAGACTTCGGAAATGGTCTTAATAGTCTCGGGGTGGAGGGAGGGGGGGGGGCAATTGTATATATCCGTCTTCATTTCGAATAAATAAATGCCAGTTCACAATACTTTCCTTTTGCCGGGAAAGTAAAATCTCGCAAAGGAATCGGAGATCGTGACGCAACCTGAGTCCGCCTCAATTTTCTTCGACCTTTTTATTCGATTAACTTGTGCATCAGTTTGGAAAGCCGGCATCATAGGTGATAGTCGAAATGTCGTCTAGCTCTTGCGACCTAGATTTGATTAGGCACGGAAGCGAAAGAGAGGGCAACACTCGTCCGCCACGCTATCGTTCTCTTTCTGGGAGATTCGAAATCCAAAGTGTCTCCGATCGAGGAGGCGAGACGCCTACCGCCATCTATGGGAGATTAGTATCCGCCTCGAGGCAATTTAAACTTCCGCCCCGCGTCTGCCTGACGAACCGCGACGCGACGCGAGCTTGTTTTCGTGTCTCCAAACCGTTTTCACAACATGTAGCAACAGAAATAAGCATACGAGGGCTCATTGATAAGTCGGGTGTCATCGAGAAACGCCCAAGGTGAATGAATCCATACATATAACAAGAATGTAACTGGGCCATGTTAGCTAAGATACCATTCCTAACATTCTAACTATTATTATAATTATATATACTTACCATATATTTATTATTGGCATGCTTTTTGATTACTAGATTATTATTATTACTATGACATACCTTGTAATAATAATAATAATAATAAGAAAACTCTTTATTCTTAAGAAAAGGCGAGCTTATTGCCTGCAGGCAATATTTTAGAGCTAACCTATGGCAATATATTAGAGCTAACCTTGTAGGATAATTTGAAAATTTATTAATAATTGAATTTTCATTTTTTATTAAAATTTTATTTTGATTGTATTTCCATAAATATTTCTATTAAAATTGAAAGTTTAACATTCTAGTATTAGTTTATCTATTTGTGTGATTCTAGATTCAATGTATTATTTTATTTATCACTAGCTGACCCGTGCCCACTTCGTTGAGCGGTAAAACTTTTTACCTGTGATGAAATTATGAGTGTGGTTCGATTAGTACTGAGTGCTATGATTTATTTCCTGGCTGCCAAAAGAAGGGTTATATTTTTACTGCATATGAATGTATGCATTTGCATGCCAATTTGACTATAATACCGTTATTTGTGAGTGTCTTTTTGTGAGTGTCTTATTTGTGAGCGTATTATCTCTTTAACTATTTATGCAGTTAAAGGGAAGTTATATGCAGTAAATCGGAAAAGTTTTTTGTTTTAAACACTAGAGACGATAAATTTACTTATTTTGATAACAATTCATAATTGTATATAATTTGAGCAATAAATATGACCTAACGATTTAAATTATTTTTTAAATTTAAATTACTACTTTTTGTCACCTAAATATAAAAGTTAGACATATGCTGTCGCTGACTTTTTTGTAGATATTATCAAGCTCTACAACTTTTTCCCCCTAGAACTTAATCACATATCTCTCATTGTTAAGGCAGCGTTAGTTAGTAACCTTTTCGTTCGACCGATTTTTCCGACTTACTTTGGAAATCCGACTACCACGAAAAAGACTTTTTATTTTTCGGATTAATATATAGCCTTTGCCACTCACAAATAACGTGGCTTTCTATTGGAAAAAGAATTTTCAAAATTGGTTTAATAGATCCAGAGATTACTTCCTACAACGTCACAAACTTTACCTCTTTATAATATTAGTATGTATAGATTAGGCAGTATTTAATTATCAGTATCTAAGCCTACCTTAGTGCGGACGTCTCGTGCGATCCAGTTAGGTTAGATTTAATTAATCTGTATCTGTTACTATGATATGGCACTGTTACTATAATGGTGGTGAACGGTTTCGTACAGCTTGTGCCACAAGATCCATTTTGTTCTCGGATCGGCTCAACTCACGATTCAGCTCCTATTCAGAAGCCTCCTCGAGTGGAAGGCTACCCCGGGTAAGACTCCCGTGTCTCAGGCCTCAGAGCTGGTGGACCGGTTTCTCCCGTCGGGATTGCATCCCGGCGCCACTGGACAGTTTGCGCACCGGTTGGCGAAGCCAATCGGTTGTGCATTCTGACTAATTGCTGAAGGAGACTGTCTGGAGACTGGCGGGTTGCTGGCGAACTAGACAGTAGATTGTTTTGTCCCCAAGTCTTGGACAAGTCTGGTCGCAATTGCAAGTAAGGGCGTGAGTTTAAGCCCGCTGGATAACACTCCTGGCTATCTCGCGGTTAAGGCGTTGGCCTCTTACGGGTTTGTGGCGGAGCTTAACGGTGGACTGTTTTGTCCAAGTCTTCTGCGCTCACTCCAGGGAGATAGAACTACTAATCGTTAAAACTTGCTGGGGTGACGGGTTCGCCCGTTGTAGTCGACCCAGCATTATGTTACTATGATATTTGAGAAATTAAGAATTTGAATTTGAAATTTAAATTTGAATGTCTGTCGGTATATATACGATAACAAGACGCGCGACTGGCTTGTAGCGCCATCTGTGTGGCGTTCGCGAAGATCTCAACGAAAGTGGTGGTACCCGCGAATTTCAACAGATAGGGCTTCTTATTTTTTGAAACATAAAAGCAGTTATTGTAGACTAAATCTAACAGTAAGATATATGCTGTCACGGATTTATTATGTACATTTTTGAGGCCGACGTTTTTGTTTTACATAGTTTTTAAATATACCAAACCGTTTCGTGAGCGCACGCCGATAAAGCACATCACCAGCACATTTTCTCCGACTTGATTGACAAATATCATGATTTCGTATTGAAAACTAATATCTATCACAATAAATTATAGCCTATAGCACTACTCGTTAATGTAGTTTTCCACTAGTGATAGAATTTTTAAAATCGGTTAAATAGTTTTGGAGATAACCCCTTACACATAAACTTACAAACTTACAAATATTACCTTTTTTTAATATTAGTATAGATTGACGAATTATTTTTTCAAAATCAATATTTAATTAGAATTTGTAATTTCAATGTATTATTTTTTGTAATTATTAGATAATGATTAAGACGTATCCTACCTATTGGATAAATAAGTACCTACACTGAGAAAAATATAACTTTATTCTATACGGAGTTATTCTGTATAAAACCGTAATAAGAAAATGGTAATGTAAGAATCAATCCAATATTTTTCTCAGTGTCCAAGACGAGACTTAAATCAACATGCATTTTGGACTTTTATCTACTTATAGACATATTAAGTAAACTTAAATACTTTATTATATTACCGCAAAAGTGAGACTACGAAATGACGTTTTTCGGGCTTACCTGTATCCTCCCCTTGAAGAGTTGGACTCAACACCCCCCCCCCCTCCCTCCCCCCCCCCCTCCCTCCCCCCCCCATACGTTGGTGCATTTTTCGCGTCATGTAGGTCGTTATCGGCCGATCGACACGACAAATTCGACCTGAATGCATGTCATCGCGTTTTTCGAACGTGCACACTATCTTTCCCGGAATATCTTCCCTGCTTTAGGTGGAGGAAGTAATTGCCTGATGAAAAATCGCTCGCTGTGGCCAGTCCCCGACGGGCCTACATGCATACCGGGCAAAAAAGCCCGGAGGCACGATTGTAGGAACGGCAGGTGCTCAGCTGTTATCTCCGGATTGGGGAGATAATGAGCCCAGTGCAGTTGGGCCAGTATGACCCATGTGTTAAGGTCCGCCCAACTCACAGATCAGCACCCATCCGGTAGCCTCCAAGCGGAAGTGTGATCCCGGGCAGGACTGTACGTGCGGCTCAGTTCCCCTGGGAATCGTCCTTCGAGCGCTCCTGGACAGTTTGCGCATATGGTCCGCCGTGGTCCGCTATAGATTCGGTAGACACCGAATCACCGCTCTACTAACAAAGATTTTACATTGAATCAATTTCGCTCAAAATAATATAACCTGATCCTACGTATATTTTATACTAGCTGACCCGGGCCCACTTCGTTGGGCGGTATTCTTTTTACCTGTGATGAAATTATGAGTGTGGTTCGGTTAGTACTGAGTGCTATGCTTTATTTTCTGACTGCCAAAAGAAGGGTTATATTTTTACTGCATATGTATGTATGTATTTGCATGCCAATTTGACTATAATACCGTTATTTGTGAGTGTCTTCTTGTGTGTGTCTTATTTGTGAGCGTATTATCTCCATAACTATTTATGCAGTAAAAGGGAAATTATATGCAGTAAAAGGAAAAAGTCTTTTGTTACACTTGAGACGATACATTTACTTATTTTGATAAGAATTCATAATTGTTGATAATATGACCAATAAACATGACCTAACGATATAAATTATGTTTGTGATATAAAATACTACTTTTTGTGACTTAAATATAAAAGTTAAACATATGCTGTCGCCGACTTTTTTGTAGGCATTATCAAGCTCTACAACTATTCTCTAGAACTTAATCATATATCTCTCATTTTCGTTCGACCGTTTTTTCCGACTTACTTTAGAAATCCGACTACCACGAAAAAGTCTTTTCATTTTTCAGATTAATATATAGCCTATGATACTTACAAATAGCGTGGCTTTCTATTGGTAAACGAATTTTCAAAATCGGTTTAGCAGATCCAGAGTCGAAACGTCACAAACTTTAAATAAATAAATAAATAAATTATGTATCATTTATAATATTATGTATATATTCTATGTATATGCTTTCTTGTTTATATTATGTCGTTTTCTTAGAAGCCCGTGAAAAATGAAAAAGAAAGTTTTGCAACAAAAAAAAGTAATTACTACCTGCTGGTTAGCTGAAGGATATTGCCGTGTATGGCAATATCCTTCAGCTAACCAGCTAAGTCCGCCTTTTGCACCCGTTGTAGTCAATAAAGAGTTTATTATTATTATTATTATTATTATTAATTAAGAACTAAGTGCGCAGTACTGCCTACCTTATTTCATTTAGTAATTTTATTCTTTACATTCTTGTAACTTTCGAGAAACAGGGCCCTGGCCGCCTCTGTTTTACATGGACATTGCATGGTGCCATCATGCTGTATAAGATAACCTTAGATGCCATAACCTTGGTTACTCAAGAACAAAGTATATCCGCCATCATTCGATAGCGAAAAGGAAAATCTCCCGTGTTTTCGCATTTGCGACTAACTTTCAGCTTCGTGTTCAGTCAGTTCAGTTTTCCGTATTTGTCGCAAGCTAGTTTTTTTTAGGAAAAGGCATAATGTTTTATTTATTACGGAAAATCCTTGTCGATTTAATCTGAAACCACTAATGCACTATCGGCACGAAACTGGTAAGCCTTTACAGATGAGTTTTTGCTTCAGTTTGAACAAGCGTAATTGCTGCGAAGGAATTAAATGAATTGCAATTGATAACAAAATAAAAATGTTTATTAGTTATTAAAACATTGCATTTCATATCATTTGTAGCTGCAGTAAGAATGCAATATGTAACTTAACATATCACGGGCTGAGTCCGAATTGACTGATGAACCTAATATTTTTTATTATATAGAATAGTCATAAACAAAAAGCCTCCTCGGTACAGTTCAAATCAGCTCTTTGCGGAGTTTAAGGTTTTGGATATCTGCCAGCTATTTATTAAGCAGTGCCTTGTAAGCTTTCACAAAACTAAAGAGTACTACAGAGGAAGAAGTCAACAAATGTAATTAACGAGAAATGCTGAAAAGGAATTTTTCACAATTCCAAAGGTAAAAAGCACTTTTGCCCGAAGACAATGTTTTTTTATCGCCCCGAAAGTTTACAACTCTCTATGTGAAACCACGAAAAACGTGAAAAATTATGTAACTTTTAAAGGTAAGGTAAAAAACTGGCTTCTAGATATTGGGCGTTCAAAAACTAAAGATCTTATTAATACTGTAGGGTGAATATTTAAAAAATATGTATTTGTAAAATTGTGCAATATTACATATCATTTTCTTATACATATATATTAGAATGTAGTGTTTATTGATATATTTGTATATATGATTACTCATTTTCCATTTAAATTTATTGAATATAATGTAAAGTTTACTTTATTTTAGTCCTTAATTGGATACATATTTTTTTCTACTTTAAATTTTACTTTAATTTATGTAAACAACACATTTGTTAGATTTAGAAATACTTGAAAATTGATCACCTTCATCAGTTCGCGAGTTACAAACATACAGTTGGTATAACACAGCACAGCCTTCTAGGTCTAGTTGGTTGTGCGATTTCGCCTCATTCGGATATGCTAGCATATTTATATGCATAGAGCTATTGTTTTCGCTATAATAATGTTTGTTTTTAATTATTCCTCATGTACAACAGTATGCATGTCCTTGTATTTTTTTTCTTGTACGTTATAAATAAATAAATAGATATAATGTCATTGATTATAGATTACTTAATGCCAATGTAGGTGTCGCTGATAGCATTGTCCGGCGAAACCAATAGCTATTTATTTGCCTATCTACATGGGTTTCTACATCCAACCATTGATTATATAGGGTATTATTATAGATTGCTCAAAGCTATATTAGAGCTGTCGACTACAACGGACAAACCCGTCCCCTCGGGAAGTTTTGACGAAATTTGATCGTTCTGTCTCCCGCAAGGTGAGCGCAGAAGACTTAAAACAAAACAGTCCACCGTCAAGCTCCGCCACATGCCCGTAAGAGGCCAACGCCTTACAGCTGGATAGCCAGGTATGTTATAAGGCGGGCCGACTATCGCGCCCTTACTACCGGTTGCAACCAGATTACTCCGGTCTCCCGACTGGTTTCGAGTTCGAGGTCGCTTGCGCGGTCCTCTCCCTTACGTAGCGGTGAAACGGTGTCTACCGAATCTATCGCGGACCACGGCATTCTTTGCCCGGTTGTTCACCCGAAATCGGATAGCCAATAGTCGTTTCATGAGCAGTCGCTGTAAGGTGAACAACTACCCCCGCTCTAAAGGAGACAGTACTGTTTCCAGACTCCTCCGACTGTTAGTCAGAATGCACAATCGATTGGCTGACGCCGCACGGTACGTAAACAGTCCAGGAGCGCCTGAAGGTTGACTCCTAGGGGAGACTGGCTTGCAGGTGTTTCCATTTATGGTGTTTCTTTATTAAAAATATTGCCATTTCTCATTTTACACTCCCAACAAGTCATAACCGATAACTTCACTTCTGCGTGGAGGCTGCCGGATGGGTGTTGACCCGCGCGTTTGGCTGACCCTACACATGGGTCTTAGTGGTCAAACTGCAACAAGGCTCATTAGGCCCATTAGTTAAAGGAACGATGAGTAAAATAGGCCACATGGGTGTGTGTATTGGGGGGGGGGGGGAGAAGAAGGGGGTGTAAGATCGGAAGGGGAAAGAAGCGTATACCCGAGCATCGCCTGGTATCTTTTCACTAGTATAATATAAATATAGCAGAAATCATTGCCATAATATAACAGATCAATCGGAAAGTTAAAATCCCCGAAGGCTCTTTCCCCATTATGTCCATTGTGCTTCGGCTATCTTGGCCCTAGCCTATAATTATAGAAGTATGTATTTCAAACACGCCATTGGCTCGTTAAAAATTAAGACTGTCGTGTTACTGCCAGGCCACATCCATATCCATATCGATCCTACGCTCTAAAATGTGCGGTAACATTTCGTTGATAATATATTTGTCATGGCCCACCCCGCACGGTATATTTCAATTTCAATTTTCAATTTTCAATTTATTTCCAAAAAAAATCTTAACAGATTGTAGAAACTTAATATCTAGGTACATTTAAATTACAGTCTATTAGTCCGTTTTTACAATATCTAAATTTATGACACGTACATACAGTTCAACATACTTTAGGAAATCAAAATTTTTACTTTAGGAAATCATTTTAAAGATGTACTTACTAAAACCACAAATTAAAATAATCAATAAAAATAATCAAGAAATGAAACTCAGAAATTGACTGGTCTGGCAAATGTGGCACAAATGCAAAGACAGCGTTTCAAAATCCGCTGTTGGCATGAGCCACCCCACAGAATCTGTCAAATTTTCTGTTGAGTGGTCGCGTTTGTCTTATTTTCGTTAATTTCTCCGTTTAATTCATGGTTTCCAGGTGGGTTTTAAAAGCCAGACATTGCCTGGATTGACTGGGGGGGAGGGGGGTTGGGGTGGGGTGGGGGGGGAGGTACAAATTTTATTCCGGTTGCTAAATTGTAGTACGGCGTTATTCAATCTAGTATGCATATATAGTCAATGGTATAACTTATAATAAATGTTAATTTATAATTAGTCTAAGCGTATGAGGTTTTTCTTAGGAAAAAATCCGAATTTTTTTCCTC
The DNA here is from genome assembly GCA_944548615.1 of Micropterix aruncella. NCBI lineage: Eukaryota > Metazoa > Arthropoda > Insecta > Lepidoptera > Micropterigidae > Micropterix > Micropterix aruncella. Next base: position 90,541 of record OX155971.1, read on the forward strand.
AAAGATTTCATATTATTATTGGGCACAGAATCCGGATGTACAATGAAATGTAAAATTAAAAATGTACAATAAATGGTCGCCTAAAACATTTCATTTTTTGTGCATATTCTTTGTCTCGATATACTATATATCAGTAATCTTATTTTTTCGGTAATCTTATATGTTCGATGTATTTATTTTTTCTTCTTTTTCTATTTGCCGAATATATTTGAATATACATCTTGCGGTGTCGACTACAACGGGCGAGCCCGTCACCACAGGACGTTTTAACGATTAGTCGTTCTGTCGCCCTGCAGTGAACGTAGAAGACTTTGGACAGTACAATTCTACGTCCAGCTACGTCACAAACCGTGAGAGTCCAACGCCTTACCGCGAGTTAGCCAGGAATAAACCCGGCGGGCTCGAGATACTCGCGCCCTCACTTCCAATTGTGACCAGATTTCTCCGGTCTCTCGATTGGTTCCGAGTTCGAGGTCGCTTGCGCGGTCTTCTCCCTTACGAAGCGGTGAAACGGAGTGCACCGAATCTATCGCGGACCAAGGCGTCCTTTGCCCGAATCTGAACCGGGATCGGATGGCCAATGGTCATTTCAAGAGCAGTCGCCGTAAGGTAGACAACCACCCCCGCTCTGTAGGAAACAATACAGTTCCCAGACTCCCCCGACTGTTAGTTGGAGAGCACAATCGATTGGCTTGCGCCGCACGGTGTGCAGACCGACCAGGGGCGCCAGAGGTTTGATTCCCAGGGTAGACTGGTTGACCCAGTGTCCTACCCGGGATTCGCACCCCATGCGGGGAGGCCGTCGGATGGGTGTTGACCCGTGAGTGTGACCGACCCTGAACACATGGGTCATCGTGGCCACCTCATCATGGGCCCGTTAGCCCATATTTGAATATACAATTAAAGAGGTCGCTTCCTTGGAACAAGTCCTGGCACTTAGTTGGGCAGCAGCAGTAAGTATATACATGCTAATGCTTATATCGGCCGTGTTAAATTTTAATAATATAAATAATTGTTTATTGATATGAATATTAGTGATACATATGTATTGTAAATGAATTGTTAAATTAAATAAATAAATAAAATAAATATGGATATACCAGCCTGGGGGGGTCAGGTTTGCCCGTTGCAAATGACAGCTCCAAAGTGTGCCAATTCCTTAATGGCGGGCTCGCAGACTATGCACCTCACTGAAAATTTTTATAATATTAAATGTGACATAAGAAAATCAGGCAATTATAATATGATTGATTTTGGGCATATAAAGTTCATATGGCGGCTCCACCGCCATTTCAAAACGGTGACAAGTGACAAAAAGTGACTATTTTGAGTGCACTCTAGGGTGTTTTTGAGCAAATAGGAATATAGTTAATATAATTGGAGAAGCTGTTATCAACTTTAATTTTGTATACAACGTGATAATCAAAAAGTGCATTGTTTGTGATTTATAAGCGAAAACATAAAATAGGTGCATTTTTTGCGTTTCTTCGCGATTCCTAAAATTAGCTCACATCTGGCGAGGTGACAAAGTTAAAAATTGGATTCATATAACCGTTGAGAAAAAAGTTCCTCATTTTTATCCTGTAAACGTCAAGTTTGGATGTCATATGTTTGGACTAATTGTAAAAAATGCGTTTTTCTTTACTTTTATATATAAAATACTTTTTTCGGTTTCGGCTGAGAAAATAAAAAAGTTTTCGGTCCGACTCAAGTCGGAGGGTGCTTGTCAATTGAGCCCTCTTATAATTGGTTGAATCGCTGCGATTGTTGGTGCGCTGCACTCGCATAATTACATATTTATCGGTGAACAGAGCCGACACGACCGGCCCCAAGGCCGATCAATGCCCAATTGTGGCTTTAATCAATGACCCCGCGCAGGACAATGGCGGGTCGGGCGATTGGCCTCCGATGACAAAAGCCACTCTTGCGCACTTCTAAAATGCAGCTGTTCAAAGCCGAAATATCGCGATCAATGGTTCGTCACAATGCGCGCGCAGGCGCACCGATTCATTCTTTTATGTGTACCTATTGTCTGAAAGGAAATGCTTTTTTCGAAATACTGACCTATGTTTACCGAGCCACAGTTGTGCACGTATGCCAGAACGTAAGAATGCAGTGTTAGTCGTTTCAGTTGCCACTAGACTGTTATTATAATAAAAAGCGCATTATTTGCAAATATACTTATTTCGCGATATATGCCGAAACGCGGTTTTATATGTACATAAGGGAAATACGTACAAAATGGCGGGCATAGACATAATAACACACCATTGTATTTAATAATTTCATTTCTAAGACTGCCATTACAAATTACATGTTTACATAATTTTTAGGTTAATTTCTATTTAGAAAACTACTTTTATAGGAACAATTGTATCCGTATGTGTATATTCGATATAATATCGCCAGTTATGAACCTCTGAAAATCGTCAATAGGTAGGTAAATATTTCGGTTTGGACACGAAATCATTTGGCTACCTTCTGTACAGTATACCGAGACAACAGTAGCATCTATCTCGAGCGACAGGGCGCTGCGGTAAAAGGGTGAGAGGAATGTAGGCACAGGGGTACGTCTCGACGACCGCCTTTGGTTAGCGTTACGCGCAGGTAAAGGCTGGTGAATTTTTCGAACGTTAGCATATCCGCGTGGGCCGACTAGCGGATATTTGGCGGATATATCCGAGCCCTTACGACTCGTGACGTATTCACTTCTATTTTAATTTTGTTGTAAGAGAAGCTACTGTCTGCTATACTGTGCGTTCAGTATGCCGGGCAATATTACATGAATAAAAACGAAGTTCGTATGAATGCGCACGACGGCCATCGATACGGCTGTATCGTATATGTTTGATCTGCGGTTAAAATATTTATTATATATATATATATATATATCTTAATATATATAAATTACGTGTCACGTTGTTTGTCCGCGATGGACTCCTAAACTACTTAACCGATTTGAATCAAATTTGCACACAATGTGCAGTTTGATCCAACTTGAAAGATAGGATAGCATACGTCTTAATTTATAGTCGCGATATTATTTTATTGCAATGTCTATTATTTGACATTCGCAATTATCTGTTAGTTCCAAACGATTTTAACAGATGGCGTTATCTATTGAGTAATCCATAGATGGCGCTGCTATGTTAAACCTACAAACGTCATAGTCGGCCAAGCGTTATTCTAAATTCAAAATATTGTGAAGGTAATACAGTGAAATTATTCCTGCTTTTTAATTATTTGTGCTTCATTGTTCAAACCTCTTTAATTAAAATATATACATGTAAGTATTATCACATAGTTATAAAAGTGGAATAACTGCAGTATAGGAACCTCTCTCCAATTTTTTTCATTTTAATGCTAAATCTGGAAGAAAATTGTGTCGGTCGCTATAAATAATCGAGATATAGGCATTCAAAGTTTAAATTTTAAAAACAGGCCAAAATAATATAATATAAAAATGGATGTTGGTATATCTGTATGCCCGTCTGTCCGAGTTTAATAGACTCCGAAACCGTTTGACCGATCACCATGAAAGTTGGCATATATATATGTATTTTTTCATGGTTAAGGTTTTTATATATATCCGCTTTGTTGCAACTTTCAACTAGACGGCGCTGCAGCACACCAACTTCTATACTGCTCAACCGATCGCCATGAAAATTGGTATACATTGGTATTTGAGAACAGATATAACACGGGCAACGCCGGGTAATACCACTCGTATATATATATATATATATATATATATATATATATATATATATATATATATATATATATATATATATATATATATATATATATATATATATATATATATATATATATATATATATATATATATATATATATATATATATATATATATATATATATATATATATATATATATATATATATATATATATATATATATATATATTTGAAAAGGTTTGTAAAGAAATACTGTTTCTTTATATTTCTACAATGTTTCTTTATATTTTTTAATATTATACAATTTTATAGAGGTTTACCCTATTTTGATAACATTATACAATCTTTATTATAAACTCCTCTGCCAGAAATTAAGATTGAAGTTTCTTCTTTCATTTCGTTGAGCATATGGAGGTTTTTTTATTTTTATTTCGATTTAATGGCTCGTTGATAACAAACTCAGCCAATTGTATCATATTTTAAATGGTAGCATTCGAAATTTGAATTATTTCGTAATGTCACTTTCATTTATAAAACGGCTTTGCCGAAGTGATCAATAGTTTATTTTTTTATTTTTTCGCTTAATTTGTCTCAATTGAAGGCATTTTGTGTTGCATAAGGATAAGCCCTATTTATGAGATATATGGATGAATAGTGATCGTTAGTCGACTGCAAAAGGACCTTTAAACTTACATTGCACCGTCGAAAGTCGTGCACATCCGTAAGTATATCTCATTCAAACATAAGCATTTCCCAATACAAGCTAGGATTTCCTTCGCTACTTTTTAAGTAGCTTTTACTAATTTTATTATATATATATATATATATATATATATATATATATATATATATATATATATATATATATATATATATATATATATATATATATATATATATATATATATATATATATATATATAATTTTATTTGTTTTGGGTAGACTGAGCCGATCCGAGAACAAAATGGATCTTGTGGCCCAAGCTGCACGAAACCATTCGCTACGACGTTGAGCAATCGAATACGCTAGATAATCAATAGTACTAGGTACGTTCCTTGTGAAACAGACGAAAAGTGTATGTTTAGACTCAAACCCTGATCCCCAGCCAAATTTACTAAAAGAGCTCTTATTTATCGATTTATAAATCTGTCGTTGGGAACAGGTTCTTGCAAACTCCAATAATAATCGGCCTAACCTGTCTGTGTATATAATAATCCTATGTAGAGGTGTTGGCATAACTAGGTGGTTAGTAATAGGTATGCGCATGCGAACTTAAGCTGGAGCGGCAGCTGGTTTCAAAGCTAGCATAACCTGTTCCAAAACTAGTAGAAAATAACACATCCCACTCGGACCGGAAACCCGTGAAAGATATGCAGGCAGATGTGCCATTATCTCGCCGTTATGCAGCGCGATGTGTTTTGACCAGCATTTCGAAGAATTCGTTGGGGGAACGCTATGCTGAGTTCTCGGCTTTGTTTTTCGTTATCAACACCATTCCAAAGTTTCCAAGATATATATTTAGATCCAGAAGTGTCTAATTTTTACACGACTGCCCAACGAAAAACGAGTGTAATGTGTTCAGGGGTTTTATATGTATATTTTCTGTTTCTTTATTCCACCATAACATTTAAACGCTTTAACCGGTTTCGAAGTGGGTGGCATTGTTATAATCGTTATGTCATCATGAGTATCATGGGGTATCTTAACCCTTCGAGTAGCGGCATAATTTCATGGCATACCGCGTCAATTTATTGGAATTTCTTGCAATATCGCCGCGCTCCCCAACAAGTACTATAACTATGGTACTACTATAGCAATCATAAAAAGAATAACTGTACAATGAACGCATTGAAATTTCGTATATAGAATATTGAAATATGAGAAAGTCGAAAAAGTCGAAAAAGTGAAAAAAAACTCGGAATTTCTAACTTGTACTTGTCTTACGGAAAAATACGGAGCCTAATTTAGAAATTGTAAATGCTATCGTGATATTTATTAGATTCTCTATCAAAGGTAGTACCTATATCGTTTTGCTTATTTACATACAAAAATTATTAGCTCATAAAAACCAATAAAAATATGATGATTTCTCGAAAAAAAATCGGTTGTCTTTAAAGTCGGTTTACTGACGATGGTTGAACTTGACAACGTCATAAGAAAATACTGATTGAATGGTTGCATTTGAAGCAGTTTCATTTAAGATTCTGATATTGTTTATTACAAACACCCAAAAATATATGCTTTTATACTTACCGATTTGACTACAACATGTAAATGTATTATTGTATAGCAGTATAATTGTATAATTGTTTATTGTTTAAAGTTTATTGTTTTTTTTAATTTGAAAGTTTGAAATCTCAAACTGTTTAATAACGGTTTGAGTAGCGTTTGAGCACGCTGCGCCATCTAGCGGTAGGTAATACGTCGTAAATAAACAATATCAGCGACATTTTACCAACCGCTAGATAGCGCATCGTAATGATAGCTTTCATACTTTTTATTTTTTTTAAAAATAAAAGTTGCTTACTTCGTTGCACTTCGTTGTACCCACAAGAAAATTGTCCGTTCAGTAATAACATTCCGTATATCAAGAATACATATAAAATTATGTCAAGAATTTAAATCAATCTAGTGATTTTCATTCGTACTATTTTAGACTGAGGTTAGTAAATAATTCTTGTCGCAACCGGTAGATGGCAGCATTTATAATGAATAATAAATATAATAATCGGAACGCCTCAGAGCGAGGTAACGCCGCATGAGTCATGTTTTTTCGTGCGTGCAGCCGGCTTCATCGAATGATAATGGGCCGTTTACACTCTCGCGCGAGGCGCGAGGCGAGACGCAAAACCATGTAGTAAACAAACGGAACAGAGGCAAAGCTTCTAGCAAGTAGGTAAACATTTTGAACGCTCTTTAGAAGCTTTGCCTCTGTTCCATTTGTTTACTGATATGGTTTTGCTTCTCGCCTCGCGCCTCACGCGAGAGTGTAAACGCCCTATAAGACGTTGTCACGTCAAAAAAATATATAATGTTTGTCAATGGAATTTTACCAGAAATATCCGTGAAATGACGCTCGAAATTATTCTAGCGGCCGTCTATGTATCTATGGTAATAATGAGATATTTGGTGTGGATTTTAGGATGCGTTCAAATTAGAAAATAATATTAATGTGCACTCCGGGAGCAAGCCGACAATATTGGTCGTTACTTAGTCAACGCTGTTCTGATGTGCAACCGAATTTGGTCGTTACGTAGGCGAAGGGTTATTTCTGTACAAATATCCAGTAAGTAGTTATCTAAATGTCCAAATATCAGTTAATTAACATAATATTATGGAATAGTTCTCCTTTATTTCATTCTAATAAATATTTAAAAAAACACCACAGTTGGGGCATATTACCATTGTTTCTTTCTAACATTTTTCATATGAGCTGGATCTTGTTGTAGGTAGGTATATACGGCGTTTGATGATAATAATTATTCTGAAAACAAAATGTCACTTTCATTTATTATAACAAATGCTGCTTCAGCTTTTAGTCCTGGGCATATCGTGCGCAGGCGGCATTTAGCCCTTCCTCGGTAAGTAGGCGACCTGGGTCAACGCATTTATTGTTCGGTGGGGTCTTGTCGCGGCCCGCTGACTACTGTAAAGCGCTCTACACACGGATGATCCATCTGTCGATCGAATTACTTGCAGTTTTGAAAAATAAATTAATAGTAAGACATTTTTAAAAACATTTTTTTAATTAAAATGCTCTGTCTCGAGCCAACCCTGGGTGCAGCAGCCATGTCATAGTGGAACTTGAAGCGGGCTATCATAATTGAATGCTCTTTGTGAATTTTATTGCAACAAGAGCTCGGCCATATCCCACGAGGAAGTACATCGGCATAACACCAGGAATAAAACCCAGTATCTCCAACCGTTCGTAGCACGTACTGCCAAGTTCCAGGCGACTAGTGAATGAATGAATGAATGAATGAATGAATGAATGAATGAAAATCTCTTTATTGCACAATAAAAATAAGGTACAATGGCGGACTTATTGCTACACTACAGCAATATCTTCCAGTCAACCAACATGCTGGTGTGAAAAGAAGAGTAGGCAACAAAATTATAGCTTAAAATTAAATTTTAAATTATAGCATATAATATACATTGTGTGTGTATCTGAAGTAAAAAGTAAATATATAAATAAATTTCTGAGTTGGACATATTATATGTATGTATATGTATATACATACATATTTTGATATATTAACAAATAAATAAATAAATAAGTAAATAAATAAACTGCCAAAATAAGGTAAGGAAAGGGAGGGGATAACGGAAAGGTTAGAATTTATGATTAATATTTATTGTGAAAGGAAGTGCTTTTTCAATGATTGCTTAAAGGTGAACAGCGAGCTAGCGCCTCGAATAGTTAAAGGAAGCTGATTCCACAGTCGAGCTGCATGTACGGAGAAGGAGTAGGAAAAAAAAGTGGTATTGTGTTTTGGGATACGTAGGATATTATTCTGACTTGAACGAAGCGGGAAACCATGACTTCCTAACCCGGTAAAAGCCTCGTTGAGGTAGGAGGGAGATGTAGGGTTGTGTAGGACATTATATAGAAGTGAAAGGATATGCAAATTTCTCCGGTCCCGTATACGAAGCCATTGCAATTTTGATCGGTACTCGGAAACATGGTCATACTTCCTCAGATTGAATATGTACCTTATGCAAACGTTCTGTAGGCGCTCAAGTTTATCCAGTCTGTTTTCGGTGAGATCCAAATATGCGACATCGGCATAGTCTAGTAACGGCAAAAGCAGACTTTGAATTATGGTTTGCTTAGTGCTTACTAGTCTGACTTTTTAATAAATTGCCTGAAAGATTTAAAGCGATTAAAAACATCAAAATTTTCAAGAGATCCATCCTAGTTTATCTCCTTAAAATTAACATGTATGCTCATAACGACTTTTTAAAATACATATTGTTAAAATACATAGCATCGTATCTAACCATTCAATCTAATACACATTTATTGTCAATTGTTTTGTTGTAAACTGTTATGATATAGCCTTTGTTTTTGTAAATTGGTAGGATTAAAGTTATATATTGTATATCATCACTTGGCTAAATTGAGTAACTATTTTAAGATTAATTTAATGTCATTCCTACACAATTGTTACGGTTGTATTGGAAATAAATACATTTATCTTATCTTATACAGAATTTCGTGTTTGTGTTGTTGACCGTTGAGGATTCCCCTCGTTGGAAGCCAACCCTGGGTGCAGCAGCCCTGTCGCGGTGAAACTTAGAAAGGACTATCATAATTGAATGCGTATACAAAATTTCGTTTAGTCCCCTCGCCGGGAGTCAACCCTAGGTTCAGCAGCCATGTCATGGTAAAATCTATAACGGACTATCATAATTGGATGCGTATACAAAATTGTCTGTCTGTAGTGTTGACCGTGTAAGAGAAGCCTCATCGGGAGACGATCCAGGGTTTAGAATCAGGTCATGCTCACCATAAAAATGCATTGTCTTCGGAACTTAACCAAAAAGTAAAATTTCAATTTCATATGATAAGAGGAAGTGGTTCCAATTCAGCTTGCAAGATTTGACCTAAATAAACTAACATACATACTAAAATATGTACATACATACTAACAAACATTGCAATGTAAATAAAAGCTTATAAAAATAGCAATATTAAGGTCCATCAAGTCGCTAAATAACAAGTTGACAAATAAAGAATTTTTAAACCTTTATAATTCACTCCTGCAGCGATTAGCTATATAAAAACACTATAAAAATCAATATAAGTAACAGATTGCTATTACCTTTACTAATTCAGAGAAACACCATCAGAACAGCCACGAAATCGCCATAGGCCTGAAGTAGGAAATTTCTGAGGCCCAATCAATTTTCTGCCATCTATATAAATAAAAATGGGATACTCTTCGTCGGTCATGGCATATTGTTTGAACGGCTGAACCGATTTGCCTATTTCTATGGTCGTAATAGTCCAAATAAGGTCACAAGGAAAGGAAATTGGAAAAGTTGCCTAAATATCCGTAGGTAATTCTTTTTTGAATGGGAACGACATATTAGGTTGGTTCTTTTAGTTTTCATCGCTATGCTCTCGGGATGGATTTTTTCAAGCAAATGTATTTAATTGAAAAAAAACTGGAAGATCTTGAAAAAAATACTAAAATAAAAAGAGAATAATTTTATAAAATTACATTAATCTACTTTTGTGCTGTTTTGCGATCTGTCCAACAAATGTAGTTATTTTATATATGTTCCAATTTATTTATTTCGGTATTGATCTGTATTTTGAAATGTGTTAGAATGATGACTTCTCCCAGACGCAGTTATACTTCGAAATGCCAAGATATCGTACTTAAAATCAACTGTCAAAAAAAATACGACGGAAACAACGAATCCCAACTTCACTTTACTCACATGTATTAGGTTGTTATTTTTCAGTCCAACCAATCAACCACAAGTTTGAGGCGGGTTGGGAGGGGGAAGGAAGTTGTGGGGGTAGGGGGGTTGGGAGGGGGGAGGGGGTAGGTTGTATGGGTGGAGTTGGGGAAGGGGGTGGAGATTGGGGGTTTGGGGGGATTGGAGGGTGGAGTTTGGAAGAGGGGGTTTGGGGGGAAGGGGGGAAAGGGGTTTTGGTGCACGGGGAAGGGGGGGGGGGGTCGTTTGATTGCCGGGAAAATCTTGGTGGCACAACTGATTTTTTCGTTTGATATCTTTTCACAAATTGATAAATCACAAAACAAATTAATTAAAATTTGGACAGGACAATGTCTATCAGCTAGTTTTAATAAAAACATTAGTGTTTAGACAAATAATTAGTGCATCAGCTGAACTATAAATTAGGTTTATATGAAAAGTTTTGCGTTGGCTACACAAAATGAAAATAAAAATTATTTAATAAACCGAAACCAAGAAAAAAAATGTTTTTAACTAGAAATAAGCATTCTTACATCAAAAAAATATCAAATTGATGAATAGGGGATTTAGTCAATTAACAAAGGTATTGAGGTCTCAGGGATTTCATAATATTACCTTTAAATAATTATTTTTACAAAAACTTCTGTAATTGGGTCAAATTTAGATTTTTCTTACGCTCTAATAATTTAACAAATTTGTTTTTTTTCCGCAAATTTAATGTTTTTTTTATCACATAACTGCTATTAATAATAGTCCTTATATTGAAAGCAATGAAGCACAATTCAATATTTATTTGTAAACGTTTTCTTTTACACGACTGCCTAACAAAAAAGTGTGATATATTCAGGAAAACATATATGTATGTTTTCCCTTTCTTTATTCCACCATAACTGCTGAACATTTAAACCGATATAAAAGTGTGTGGTATCGTTAGCATCACTATATCATTTCCAAATATTATAGGTAAGTAGATGTCTAAATATCCAAATGTCCAAAGATCAATAAATTAACATACATAATTCGTGTTTAGTGTCAAATGAAAGGTCTCATTAAGTAAATACCGGAGATATACATGTATCTATATAGATAAATAAATAAACCACAATATTTCATTAAAAAACCGTAATTCAAATAATTATAAATAAAATATTTCACTTTCTGTAACGGCAGTCGTGTTTTTTATTTTTTTTTATTATATTTACTTGTTATTACAAATGGCAGCCCCAGAAATTGCACCCTTAATAACCTAGAATAAAACCCATTGTAATATTTTATGAATATTTATTTATTAATCTGTATCTTTTATTTCGTGCGTTTATATCGTGTGTCAAAGTTTTTACGAAACAAACCGGCCCAAAGCGCCGACAGCTACGTTATTACACTCACACCCGCCGAAACTCCCCCACCCGACACATCTGCCAAGTGAAACGTCATGCTGTTTGCACAACGACACCAAACAAATTCAACTTGCTAAAAATATCGACATTGTATATAAAATATCATAGTAATAAATCCCATGGACAGCACGCCGCACCAACAAATCTGTCCTGGAAGAACTCGGCATCCAAGTGAGGCTCTCCGCCGTATGCATGTGAAGGGTCCTGCAGTTCTTCGGTCATATTGCCAGGAGAAACACAAGGAATCTGGAGAAAATGCCAGGAAAGCATAGAAAATTCGAAAAGGAGATCTCACGCATAAGCCAGATGGCAAGTTCTGCCAGGAGCAAGCTAGAAAGGCTGTGGAAGAATTGGGATATAAGTCAGCGGACTAAGGCCAGGCTGGTTCGAGCTCTGGTTTTGTTGATCTTTCTCTATGCATCGGAGACATGGACTCTGAAGGTTCGGATACGCACCAAAATCGATGCATTGGAGATGTGGTGTTGGCGTAAAATGCTAGGAATCCCATGGACAGCACGCCGCACCAACAAATCTGTCCTGGAAGAACTCGGCATCCAAGTGAGGCTCTCCGCCGTATGCATGAAAAGGGTCCTGCAGTTCTTCGGTCGTGTTGCCAGGAGAAACCCAGAGAATCTGGAGAAAATGATTTCCGGTGGAGGGAAGAAGAAACAGAGGCAGATCACCGGCCAGATGGAACGACCTCATCAAAGAAGTTACGAAAGGGTCAATACAATCTGCGACCGGCCATGCAGAAGACAGGTCGAAGTGGAGGAGCCTCGTAGGCAAACTGTTGTCTAGTGGCCACGATCCTCAGTAATGAGGGAACGACGGAGAAGAAGAAGTAATAAATTAATCAGCATATATATTCTGATGTGACCAAATCTGATTGAGTAGTTTATTTGGGGGGTTAATGGGCCCTTGCTGAGTTGGCCACGAAGACCCATTCTGTTCAGGGTTGGTCATACTCACGGGTCAACACCTATCCGACGGCTTCCACGTATGAAGTGCGAGCCTGGGTAGGACTCTGGCCCTATGGTTAGTTTCCCCTGGGAATCAACCTTCTGGCGCTCCTGGACGGTCTGCGCACCGTGCGACATAAGCCAATCGATTGTGCACTCTGACTAACAGTCGGGGGAGTCTGGAAGCAGTACTGTTTCCTATAGAGCGGGGGTGGTTGCGGACCTTACGGCGACTGCTCTTGAAACGACTATCGGCTACCCGATCCTGGGTGAACAGCCGGGCAAAGGATGCCGTGGTCCGCGATAGATTCGGTGTACACCGTTTCACCGCTTCGTAAGGGAGAGGACCGCGCAAGCGACCTCGAACTCGTAACCAATCGAGAGACTGGAGTAATCTGGTCGCAATTGGAAGTAAGGACGTGAGTGTAAGCCCGCTGGGTAACACTACTGGCTATCTCGCGGTTAAGGCGTTGGCCTCTTACGGGTTTGTGGCGGAGCTAGACGGTGGACTGTTTTGTCCAAGTCTTCTGCGCTCACTCCAGGGAGATAGAACGACTAATCGTTAAAACTTCCTGAGGTGACGGGCTCGCCCACTGTAGCCCACTTTCAGTCAGTCTTTTCACACTTCATGAATCTATCCAATCTATTAGCGCGCAGAATATAGGTTGGAAATCTTCACGTGCGGGCCTAGCCAATCGACAGAGAACTCCGACGAATAACGGGGGGAGTCTGGAAACGTATGTTTCATAAGCAGCGGGGGCAGTTGTCGACCTGACGTCATCTTTCCTTGAAACGATCCGTTGGCCACCTGATTTCGTGTGATTTTGAAGATAACAGGCGCCACGGTCCGCGATAAATTGGAACTGAATAGACACGTCAAGTAGAGGCACCGCAAGCGTTTTCGAATCCGTAACCAGACTGGAGGGTGGAGAAATCCGTCCAAATCTTATAGTAAGACTTTCCCGCTGAACCGTCCAGAGAACCCTTCGGGTGCTTCTGAACGGTTTGCTCACTGTGTGACGTCAGCCAACCGGTCGTGCATTCTGACCGACAGCCGGGGGAGTCTGGATACAGTACTGTCTCCTATACAGCGGGGGTAGTTGTTCACTTTACGGCAGCTGCTCTTAAAACGACCAATCGGCTACCCGATACCGGGTGAAGAGTCTGGCAAAGGATGCCGTGGTCCGCGATAGATTCAGTAGACGCCGTATCACCGCTACGTAAGGGAAAGGATCGCGCAAGCAACTTCGAACCCGTTACCAGTCTGGAGGCCGGAGTAATCTGGTCGCAACTGGTAGTAAGGGCGCGAGTGTCGGCCCGCTTGTTGACTAACCTGGTTATCTCGTGATAAGGCATTGGCTTCTTATGGGCGAGTGGCGTAACTAGAGCTGGACTGTTTTCGTCCCAAGTCTCCTACGCTCACCTCAGGGGAGACAGGACGATCTAATATCGTTAAAACTTTCAGAGGTGACGGGTTCGCCAGTTTTAGTTGACAGCTCTAGTTGTAATATCATACTCTCGCGATGTGGATTTTGCCTGACACTGGGCCTTATGCAACAGGCTATATATGCATATTATTCATGGCGGAATTTTATAAAGAACACACGGCTATTAGTATGTTTTTCGTCTGTTTTTGCACGTAACATATACGCATATACTGAACCGCATATACTGAAGTACATAAAGCAAAGTATATAAAAGTACATATACGAGTACGTAAAGTATATAAAAGTACATATACGAGTATATGAAGTAAGAAAAGCCGCAAAACAAAGAACGTGTTCAGCAACTGCTCTACGACCGGTGCACTGCGTACCTACATAGTTATGCGGTACGAACAAAAAAAGCGAGGAAACAAGCAGACGTTGACATTTGGGCGAAAAGTACCCCCGTATCAGAAGAACACGCGGGATGGGGGGAGGGGGAAGAGGGGGGGCGGGTAGAACAAACACACTCCTCATTTTACTCCCCCTTCCTCTTCCCCTCTCGCAAACACCCAATCCCTCTCTTATGACAAGACGGCGCGGTCATTGACCTCACTCCCCTCGATTCGCTTTACGAATACTACCCCGGAATGTAATTCTTTTTTTTAATTAGGGCCTTACCTAAGAAGTTGAACTTCTATAAAGGAAAATTGGACTAAAAATTTTCTGTGAAAAATATATATTTAATCGAAATTTTTGCCCCCTATTAGTCTTCCCGTTTCAATGGAAGTTAGTTAAACTCAATATGGACAGGAATCATTAAATGGTTTAAAGGAGTTTTGTTTTTAAGGCCTGCCTTTTGGGAGTTGATATTTCGTTTGTAAAAAGTTATCCAAATCTCGAAATGTTTTTACAATGTTACAATGATACCATTTTTATAGTTTTAGTAATCTTTCATGGCATTGTTTTACGACCTCCAGGTCGTAGCCGTAGCCCTCCGTAGCCGTCCGCCCTAAGATTTCTTTAAAAGTCTTCATTCTTATTCAATAGTCATTCTTCAGGCGATTAAGTGGCCCAAATTTCCAGGTCAAACTCCTAAATTAATGAAAAATATTTTGTTTTTAAATGCATCCTCCTATTTTATTCACTTACGTATTCTGCAGTCGTAAATAAAAACACAGTAACTTGAAAAAGACGTTTTGAGAAAATGGCGGTCAAAGTTCAATTGTCAAATATTTGTTTTCATGAAGAAAGTAATCAATATAGATTATTTCTTTTAATCTTTAATGTTAAAAAATAGTTAGAAGTACAATTCTGCATAAAAATATATATTAAATTATAATTGTTTAATTAATTAAATTAGATATTGTGTTTTAAATTAGGAAAATAATTTGATTAATTTTATATTTTTAAGCTATAACACCGTAACTGAGTGGTTACTGTGTTATAGGCAAATTTTATCCATTACTGTGCTCTAACCATGTAAAATAAATATATATATATATATTTAATAAATAAAAAAACTGCAGACACCTTAAACACAGTAATTGAGATACTGCGATTAATTCGTGTATTAATAAATAAACTTTTAACAAAATTTTACCTAAAACCACAGTATCTGAAGAAGCCGTGTTGTAACCAAACAGAAATATTCCTTAAATGCTTATAATTATTTAAAAAGATCACAGTAAATAATAGGTAACTGCATTTTAACTTAAAAAAATATGCATTCTGTGTTTTTTATTTAAAATATTCTGATTTTTAAAAAAATACTGTGTTTTTATCTAAGGTATCTTGGTAACTATCCATCGATAGACAAACCGAAAAATTTGCCTTATAGTACTCCAACTCGTGATTTTAAAGAACCAATCTTGTATAAACACAGTAAATGAAGTTACTGTGTTTTCATTTACGACGACAGTGTTAATAACAGCATAATTCTCAGACACATATATAGTTTCCTATTTAGGCAGCGTAATCATTGACCCGAATTTCTCGGATTTATCTTAATCGTCTACGCTTTTGATAATCCAACTTTTCGACCCCGATTTCACCTCTTTGGGTTTAATATTTCGAGAAAACCTTTCTTTTTAAAAGTTTTCAACTCTACAGAACCAAATAAAACTTGATGCCTGATCCCTGGTTTCACTGTTCAACTCTGCAAGGGACATAATATTATAATGACACAAAATCGAGTTGATCACTTGACCACTAGAAATATCATACGTAGGTAATATGTTTTTTTTAAAAATAAAACATTATTAATAAAATGCTTCTTAGTTTAGTCACAGTATACTGTGATTCAGTTCAGATTAGTGTATTTGCGCAAATATTTGTACATGCCAAAGGTACACATTTATCGAAATTAGGCAATTTTAATTTTACATAAATTTCAAAAAATTACAATATTTTGTACAAAAACGATGTGCTTATACCTAATAACTAAATAATAAGTAACTATTGGTGCATACTTCAAACAATTTGCTTATGGAAAAACAACATCGGATTAGTAGACACTTCTTCAGTTTATCTTGGAATATTTTTATTGATTTTGACTCCCTGATATCAACTTTTCATTGGCATAGTCGGCACGTACATGCTAATCCGAGTGGGTCAAAGCGTAACTTAACGAGTGAAGAGAATCGTCGTATCTTGTTTGGTAGCAAAATCTAATATTTAGCAAGATATCTATGGCTAAATTTTATTTTATTTATTTTTTATTTTATTTATTTAAGAATTAATTACTATGAAACATTGATTAGCTTATAAAAATAACAGGAACCGAATGGCAAAACCTTAACCTTTTGCTTATTTGTTTCTGTCACCCAACTGGGACTAGCCCGTTCTAGGGTGGACAGGACTCCAATATTACAATCAAGTTTGCTTGATTGCTTGGTTGCTTACAAATATACAAGTTTTAGTAAAAAGCTAATGACACTAAATTGCCCTAAAATGTGGTCTTCAGAATAAAATAAAAAAATAATAATAATAAAAAAATAATAAAAGATAATATAATAAATAAAATGCAATTCCATTATTTAATCGGCAATAAATATCATATAAAATTCGATTAAATAAAATAAATAAAGTTATATGTGAGAAAAGGAAGAAACGGTCATTAATATTTATTAATATAAAATTACCTAGTCTAAAAAGTATACTTCATTGTCAAAGTCAAATAATTTTTGGTAGTTAGTTCAATGTTAAAATATACTTAACATATATGTTTAAAAATATATTAATAATTTGTTTTGTTTTGATACTTTCTATTGTGTGATTATTTTTTGTATAAAGTGCCTAAGATGACTATTAATATTCTTATAATAATTATCTATTGTATATGTATACTCATGTACATGGATTCAGCTCTATATATATTTTTTTTAAATATTATTTGTCTGCCGTTTAAAGCCGACTTTAGTCAAGGCTATTGTCGAATTAATATTTATGCTTTAATAACTTTATATCTACATATATTACTAGCAACTGACGAATTCTAATATGCGATAATTAGCTTTAATTCATAATTCATGCTTTCATTGTATATTCTGAATGAATAAATTGAAAACTGAATACTGAATACTGCTATGGCTACCTATGGCTATTTTTCAGTACATTGTTTTTTGTGCTTCCCGTAAAATTTCGAGAGAAGGCAATCGCTACCTATCTGCCAGTCAGCAATTCATGTAAACAAGAATACGAAATTTCAATGATATTTCATTCTGTACTATTTCTGCTACGGTAGTATCGGTATAGTTCTGTATTGGTGTAGCTCTGTATCGGTGTAGCTCTGTATCGGTGTAGCTCTCCTCTATCTCTAAAATTACCGATTGTAACAGTTTAATAACGATTATTTTTCTTTCTTTTTCAGGTAAGTCAAAAGTACTCAAACGTATCTCATACTGGTGAATCATCGATGCGATGAATTCGTAAGACTGTTTGATAATTATAAATGTTAGATTTGTATGTGAAATCGCCCCGCGCCCGAACGATTACAATGTCTGTCGGAACGACTACCAAATTTAATAAGGTGATAGAAAATACTAATTTCTACGCTACTCGCCCGTAAGCGAGTCCACTTTCTACGCTACGCTACTCGCACTTGCGCCCTTACTTCCGCTTACAGCCAGATTTCTCCGGCCTCCCGGACTGGTTACGAGTTAGAGGTCTCTTGCGCGGTCCTCTCCCTTGTCTAGCAGTGATTCGGTGTTTACCGAATCTATCACGGACCACGGCGTCTTTTGCCCGGCTTGTCAGTCGGGTATCGGGTAGCCGAATGGTCGTTTCAAGAGCGGCTGAACCAAGACGGTAAGAACCTTACCACCGCCGCTCTATAGGAAACAAAGCCTAGAGATGAATACACAAAAACTAGAGCTGTCAACTACAACGGACGAACCCGTCACCTCATGAAGTTTTAACGAAATTTGATCATTCTATCTCCCGTGAGGTGAGCGCAGAAGACTTAGGACAAAACAGTCCAACATCTAGCTCCGCCACAAGCCCATAAGAGGCTAACGCCTTACCGCGAGATAGCCAGGAGTGTTACCCGGCTGGCTTACACTGACGCCCTTACTTCCAATTGCGACCAGATTACTCCAGTCTCTCGATTGGTTACGAGTTCGAGGTCGCTTGCGCGGTCCTCTCCCTTACGAAGCGGTGAAACGGTGTTTACCGAATCTATCGCGGACCACAGCGTCCTTTGCCCGGCTTGTTCATCCAGGATCGGATAGCCGATGGTCGTTTCAAGAGCAGTCGCCGTAAGGTCCGCAACCACCCCCGCTCTATAGGAAACAGTACTGCTTCCAGACTCCCCCGACTGTTAGTCAGAGTGCACAATCGATTGGCTTACGCCGCACGGTGCGCAGACCGTCCAGGAGCGCCAGAAGGTTGATTCCCATGGGAATCTGACCATAGGGTCAGAGTCCTACCCAGGCTCGCACTTCATGCGTGGAGGCCGTCGGATAGGTGTTGATCCGTGAGTGTGACCAACCCTGAACAGAATAAGTCATCGTGGCCAACTCAGCAAGGGCCCATTAACTCCCGCAAACCGTACAGGAGCGCCCGAGGGGAACTGGCCCGCAAGCACAGAGTCCTACCCGGGCTCGCACTTTTGCTTAGAGGATGCCGGATGGGTGCTGACCCGTGAGTTCGGCTAACCCTTACACATGTGTCTTAGTGGCCTAACAAGCAAATGGTATAATTGGTATAATTAGTTGGAATGTAGTTGGTTCGTGAACACATTAGTGTGCATACGAACCAACTACTATAAAAATGAAGTATACTTCGTGACACGATGTATTTTTTGGAAATATAAAAGCAGTTGCGCACGCCGCAAGGGGTTGGCATTGGTAAGTCGGTGGTGCGGCGCGGCGGCGCGGCGGCGGCGGGCGCCAGCCCTACGCGGCTCGCGCTTGTGCCAGGTTAGGGACATTCGGTTGTTGGCTCAGGTTATGGAATCATTCTGTGGGGAGCCCGCGTCATTGACAGCCTTTTCAGCCCGCGCCTGTGTGCGTGTTAATTCGTGTCCGAGCGCCGCGGAGGGTTCAACGCCTCGCACGCAGACCGCCGCAACGTCGCACATCGACACACAACACCGACAACGCACACAACGCACACACATGCCCCGATATTTAAGGCGGGTATAAGGTCTATACCAGCATCGATTAAAAATACATCATCGTCGCGGCGCTACAGCCTCGCGGTCTGAGACAACCATCTTTATACGCATACGAACCAAATTGACTGCAACCAAAAACCTCAAGGAGCTTCCTCACCGGGAGCATTTGCCTCTAATGTAACATGTTAAATTTGATTTCGAGCATTACGTTACCATACTGCCTCCCTGACTGACGAGCATTCGTCTGTAATGTAACATAGGGAGTTAATGAGCCCTTGCTGAGTTGGCCACGAAGACCCATTCTGTTCAGGGTTAGTCACACTCACGGGTCAACACCCATCCGACGGCCTCCACGCTTGAAGTGCGAGCCTGGGTAGGACTCTGGCCTTAGGGTTAGTTTCCCCTAGGAATCAACCTTCTGGCGCTTCTGGAAGGTCTGCGCACCGTGCGGCATAAGCCAATCGATTGCGCACTCTGACTAACAGTCGGGGGAGTCTGGAAGCAGCACTGTTTCCTATAGAGCGGTGGTGGTTGCGGACCTTACGGCGACTGCTCTTGAAACGACCATCGGCTACCCGATCCTTGGTGAACAGCCGGGCAAAGGATGCCGTGGTCCGCGATAGATTCGATATACACCGTTTCACCGCTTCGTAAGGGAGAGGACCGCGCAAGCATCCTAGAACTCGTAACCAATCGAGAGATTGGAGTAATCTGGTCGCAATTGGAAGTAAGGGCGTAAGTGTAAGCCCGCTGGGTAACATTCCTGGATATCTCGCGGTTAAGGCGTTGGTCTCTTACGGGTTTGTGGCGGAGCTTGACGGTGGACTGTCTTATCCAAGTCTTCTGCGCTTCTTCCAGGGAGATAGAAAGACCAATCGTCTTCGTGGCCTACTCAGCAAGGGTCCATTACCTCCATAACCTCATATTGAGATGTCAACTACAACGGGCGAGCCCGTCACCACAGGACATTTTAACGATTAGTCGTTCTATCGACCTGCAGTGAGCGTAGAAGACTTTGGACATAACAATCCGACGTCTAGCTACGCCACAACCCGTAAGAGTCCAACGCCTTACCGCGAGTTAGCCAGGAATAAACCCGGCGGGCTCGAGATACTCGCGCCCTTACTTCCAATTGTGACCAGATTTCTCCGGTCTCTCGATTGGTTCCGAGTTCGAGGTCGCTTGCGCGGTCCTCTCCCTTACGAAGCGGTGAAACGGTGTACACCGAATCTATCGCGGACCAAGGCGTCCTTTGCCCGGCTCTGAAACGGGATCGGATGGCCAATAGTCATTTCAAGAGCAATCGCTGTAAGGTACGCAACAACCCCCGCTCTATAGGAAACAATACAGTTTCCAGACTCCCCCGACTGTTAGTCGGAGTGCACAATCGATTGGTCCGCACGGTGCGCAGACCAATCGATCCAGGAGCGCCAGAGGTTTGATTCCCGGGGGAAACTGGGATCGCCCCCCATAGTCCTACCCAGGTTCGCACCCCGTGCGTGGAGGCCGTCGGATGGGTGTTGACCCGTGAGTGTGACCGACCCTGAACACATGGGTCATCGTGGCCAACTCATCATGGGCCCGTTAGCTCCCACCTCCATAACCTCAGTGCAAAGTTTCCATAATAGAACAGACGTCCATAAACTCAGTGCAGACGTTCCTCAGTTTCATAACCTTCACCCGGAATCGTGTAGCCGAATGGTCGTTTCAAGAGCAGTTGCCGTAAGGTTAACAACTGCCCTCGCTCTTTAGGACACAATACTGTTTCCAGACTCCCCCGGCTGTCAGTCTAAATGCACAATCGATTGGCTGACGCCGCACAGTGTGCGAACCTTCCAAGAGTGCCAGAAAGTTGACTCCTGGGGGAAACTGGCCCGCAGGCCAGATACCTACCTGATCTTGCGTGGGAGCCGCCGGATGGGTGTTGGTTGACCCGTGCATTAGGCCGACCCTAAACACATGGGCCTTAATTGCCAAACTATTAGCTCCCATGCTATCAGGTTCAAGCTCCGCTGAACCTTAGGAACCGGTACGTGGTAACAACTAGAGTTGTCAACTACAACGGGCGAACCCGTCACCTCAGAAAGTTTTAACGAAATGTAATGTTCTGTCTCCCGTCAAGCTCGGCCAAATGCCCGTCAGAGGCCAAACCTTACGGCGAGGCACCGGGAAAGGTATTCAGCGGGCAGCCTCGCCCCTGACTATCAGTTTTGGCAGGATATCTCCGTCTGGAATTAACCTTCAGGATACCTCCGCCCTCCCGACTGGTTACGGGTCCGAAATCGCTTACACGACCTCTACCTGTTGTATTACAGCGGTAATTCAAACATTCAAATTCAAATTCAAATTCTTAATTTCTCAAATATCATAGTAACATAATGCTGGGTCGACTACAACGGGCGAACCCGTCACCCCAGCAAGTTTTAACGATTAGTCGTTCTATCTCCCTGGAGTGAGCGCAGAAGACTTGGACAAAACAGTACACCGTTAAGCTCCGCCACAAACCCGTAAGAGGCCAACGCCTTAACCGCGGGATAGCCAGGAGTGTTATCCAGCTTACACTCACTGCCTTACTTACAATTACGACCAGACTTGTCCCCAGACTTGGGGACAAGACAATCTACTGTCTAGTTCGCCAGCAACCCGTTAGAGACCAACGCCTTACGGTGAGGAACCGGGAAAGGTATCCAGCGGGCAGCCTCACCCCCTAACTACCAGTTTAGGCATGATATCTCCGTCTGGAATTAACCTTCAGGATACCTCCGTCCTCCCGACTGGTTAAGGGTCCGAAGTCGTTTACGCGACCTATACCTGTTGTATTACAGCGGTAATTCAGTTTTAATTTATCGCGGACCTGGGCGTTCTTTGCCCGTAGAGCCACACGGGATCGAGTGGCCCAAGGTCATTTCATGAGTGGCTTGACAACAGGTCAACATCCACCCCCGCTGCATAGGGAACAGTATATTTCCATAGTCTCCAGACCCCTTTAGAAATTAGTCAGAATGCACAGCCGATTGGCTTCGCTGACCGGTGCGCAAGCCGTCCAGTGGCGCCGGGATGCAATCCCGCCGGGAGAAACCGGTCCACCAGCTCCACTGGGTACGTGATAATACTGAAGACACAGCCGACCCAATGTACCCCCGAGCCTATTCATCCGCGCCCTCCCCTACTTTATGATATCGGATGTTCATCCCGTGGCGCGTTAGCGAATCGCTTGAGTTTTGTTCCGCCTTTATTCGAGTCGTGTCTTGGCAATGCATCATTCGCCTGCAGCCGCGTTTTACACGAAAGATGCGCGCATAATGGCATCGTTACTCGGAAGCCGCCGGAATATTTAAGTTGTAACATTACGTATTTCTGTATTCTAGATTAGAGGGTAGGTGTGGATACGCTATGTGTAAATAGGCCACTTTTTTGACTGAATAAATTTGAAAGTTTTAATTTTCATGTATTAAAAAAATATGTGCCTTAACCCTTCGAAAACCAGCCTTTACGACGCAGAATTCGCGCGGAAAAACGTATATATACTACACTAAGCTGACCCGTGCCAACTTCGTTGGGCGGTAAAACTTTTTACTTGTGATGAAATTATGAGTGTGGTTCGGTTAGTACTGAGTGCTATGATTTATTTCCTGACTGCCAAGAGAAGGGTTATATTTTTACTGCATATGTATGTATGTATTTGCATGCCAATTTGACTATATTACCGTTATTTGTGAGTGTCTTCTTGTGAGTGTCTTATTTGTGAGTGTCTTATCTCTTTAACCATTTATAAAGCAGTAAAAGGGAAATTATATGCAGTAAAAATGAAGTCTTCTGTTTTAAAAACTTTAGACGATTAATTTACTTATTTTGATAATAATTCATAATTGTTGATAATATGACCAATAAACATGACCTAACGACTTAAATTATTTTTAATATAAAAACCTACTTTTTGTGACTTAAATATAAAATTTAGAGATATGCTGTCGCTGACTTTTTTGTAGGCATTATCAAGTTCTATCAACTTCTCTAGAAGTTTAGTGTCCTCAATAAAACTAAAATTCTTCTTTTTTTTTAAGCGGCGAATTTGAATTTCGAATGCGACCGCGAAGACAGGAGTGAATTGTTCTTTTTTTATAGTCGAATGAATTTTAAAGCGGCGAATTTGAATTTCGAATGCGACCGCGAAGACAGGAGTGAGTTCTTCTTTTTTTATAGTCGAATGAATTTTAAAGCGGCGAATTTGAATTTCGAATGCGACCGCGAAGACAGGAGTGAGTTCTTCTTCTTTTTATAGAATTTGAATTTCGAATGCGACCGATTTGGCGTAGCAACGCGCGCAGGTTACAGCTAGTTTAATATAAATATAACGTGTTTATTGTCAAATGTCTGACTAAATATATTCCAGAAATATACATACGGAAAAATTCCAGAAAAATACGGATACCATAAATATTTCATATCTTCTTCTTCTTAAAGTGCCATCTCCTATCGGAGGTTAGCATTCATTATGGCCACTTGGACCCGTGATATTGCGAAGCGGAACAACTCGGCGGTGCTTGGGTTGAACCATTCAACGAGGTTTTTGGCCAGTGGGTTTTCCTTGGGCCAGATCTTCGACGGCCTTTTATCTTTCCCTGCAGAATAAATTGGAGAAAGTGGTATTTGTTAACACACATTATGTGGCTTATGTATTGCAATTTCCTTCTCTTTATGGTCTTCAATAATTCCAATCCTTTGTGCATTCTTTGCAGCACCGTCTCATTTGTGACTATCCGTCCAAGATATTTCCAGTATTGTCCTATAGATCCACATTTCGAAAGCTTCTAACCTTTTACGCTAAGTCTGATAAAGATAAAGATAAAAGTATTTATTTCCAATACGACCATAATAATTGTGTAGGAATGACATTAATAAATCTTAAACTAGTTACTTAATTTAGCCAAGAGATGACATACAATACCAATAGCCAAGAGATGATATAGATGATATACACTCTAAACTTACCAATTTACAAAAACAAAGATTATACCGTAACAGCTTACAACAAAACAATTAACAGTAAATGATATGTATTAGATTAAATGGGTAGTTACGATTCTATGTATTTTAAAAATATTTTAAGAAGTCGTTATGAAAATACATGTTGATTTTAATCAGATATATTCGGATGGATCTCTTGAAAATATCGATGTCTTTAATCGCTTTTAATCTTTCAGGCGATTTATTAAACAGTTTGAGGCCTAAGTATCGACTAGTTGCCTGGAACTTGGCATTACGTGCTACGAACGGTTGGAGATACTGGGTTTTATTCCTGGTGTCATGCCGATTTTCTTCCTCGTGGGATATGGCCGAGCTCTTATTGCAATAGAATTCGTAGAGCTTCTTGAGCAAAAATCGCATATATGGTCAATATCCCTAGTTTTTGGAAGTGTTCACGACATGACTGCCGTGGACCAATATTGGTACCAATCTGGTTAGTGTCCGCGTTTCCGTACAGGAGGACTGAAAATATATAACACCGCACCAGGCGGCATCTACTGGAGAGTTTGAAACTACGGTTGCAGAAGAGTTGGTTCATATAAAAACTGTAATAAAAATAATTTTAAATACAATATTTCACTTTATGTAAAGACGGTCGCGTTTTTTATTATTTTTATTTCATTTACTTGTTGTATGGAAACATTGTTAAAATTCCGTGTCTTAAAATTATATGTCTGCAATTTTCTGAGAAATTCACGCCTAGGAAAAGCTATTAAATATAGGAACTTATAATAATATAGAAATATAGCGGTTTTACACTATTACGGCATGGCGACCTTCAGACGTGCAGGCCATTTTCGCCCACCGCGCTATAATTTCCAATCACGCATAAGCATCTGAATTGTCTGTCGGTTCGTCGAGCGTGTAATGCCATGCATT
Source organism: Micropterix aruncella (assembly GCA_944548615.1). Lineage (NCBI taxonomy): Eukaryota > Metazoa > Arthropoda > Insecta > Lepidoptera > Micropterigidae > Micropterix > Micropterix aruncella. The sequence continues at coordinate 115,998 of OX155971.1, forward strand.
TGGAGCACTTCGGCCTTCCGAGCGACGAGAAGAAACACACTTCATATCGCCGACATGCAAAACAGCAACGAAATAGACTGAGATTGCTGGAGAGAAACTTATGTTGGAAGGTGGCATCACGATCAAATTAATTTAATCATCCTTAAAAAAAATCGGTTGTGTTACCCCAAGACTTTTCTGGTAAGTAGCCAAGGACTGATTTCACGCGAATATTATTTCAAACCATTTGATAGGAGATCCTACACTTGGTTATGTCAAAACTAATAAAAATAACAAGTATAATATTTAAATAAATACCTATTAAGGTAGGTATAAGATATGAACGTCGGTATTGCAAGGTATGAACGTTGAACATCCAAGCGCAGATTTTCTAGGCTATATAGAGGAAACAATATTTTCCAATATTTTCAATCAAAATTCTTACATAATTTCGTAAAATTTTCATGTGGACAATAGTACTAAATAATCAAACAAATATTGGATAATTTCACAAATTATCATACGGGAAGATATTTTAAAGAAAAAACACAAATACAAACAAATCAGTAATAATAATTATAGTCAATAGCCAATAGTTAGAAGAAGAAAAAAAACGCAATTGTAAAATAGTCAATAAAGAAAGAATAAGTCAAGTAGGTCAATAGAGCTGCGAAAAAATAATATTGTCGAAATCCTCAATGCTATTAATGGGGTTTTTAGTCAAAATACCCTATACCTTTTCTTAAAGTGAACCTCTAGAAAGCTAGTCCGAACCTTTCTCAGTCGCACCTTAAAATGACGCAAGTCCACTTTATTTCGCGTATTATGCGAATTAATATTTGAGTTAGTTGAAGTAGTCTCGATATTTTTTCTCGTATACGTGATGTTTTGGTATATATACGCGGCGTACAAAGTCATGATACCAGATTCGATTAATTTCTTGAATTAAAAGCTATGAGCGCCTCTCTCGGCCGGCGAACGAATCGGATTAGGTTCCGTTACACAATCACGTCAGGCGGCGCGGTTCGTTTTTTGCAAGTCTCTGGCGGCTTGGCATTAATATTTGAATAAAATGTATCTCGGCTTGTATATGAGATATTCTAACAAAAATATCGCAATGTGATTTCGACCCAACAAGGCATCTGTGTGCGCATTTCAAGTCTCTAAGTCCAATATTTCGAGATTGAAATATGACTAATGCGCTTCCGCTGATGGTCTGATTTCAACCACAATCTTTTCAACTCTTGCCATGACAAAATGATGCCTGCATGCTAGTTATACTTCTAGATTGAAGTATAACTAGCGCGCCCTCTGGTAGACTGATTTTAACTAAAATATTTTCAACTATTGCCATGACCGAATGTATTCAGTATTCAGTATTCAATTTATTCATTCAGAATATACAATAAAAGCATGAATTATCAATTAAAGCTAAATATCGCATATTAGAATTCGTCAGTTGCTAGTAATATATTAATATTAGTAGATATAAAACTATTAAAGAATAAATATTAAATCGACAATAGCGTTGACTAAAGTTGGCTTTACACGGCAGACAAAAAATTGCAAAAAAGAGTTGAATCCATGTACATGAGTATAGATATAAAATAGATAATTATTATAAGAATATTAATAGTCATCTTAGGCACTTTATACAAAAAATAATCACACAATAGAAAGTATCAAAACAAAAATGGATAAAAAACAACGTATGTCAGGTGAGGTATGTTACGTTACACATTGTAATCTACATATTAAATATTAAATTCATAATATTATTATTAAACAATAAGAACTAAAGAGAGGTACCTGAAAGTTACATATTAATGTTATTCCCATTTGAAAGAATTGGCATCCTCAAAAAAATCACCCAGCTTATAGAAAGCATGTCGTGTGGATTGCAGCTTTTGTTTAATAAATCTTTTAAACGCCTTTGTTTCCATCTTTCTTGTGGAGAGTGGTAGCTGGTTAAAGAGCTTATAGCTCAAATATCCAAAGGACTTTTGTGTCTGCGTAAGGCGTACTTTAGGCAGGATAACATTATCACGTTTGCGTGTATTGTGGGAGTGCATATCCCCGTTTACCCCTTGATCGTTAATATTAGACTATAGTAGACATTTAAAAATAAATTCAGACGTAAAATTCAGTATTTTGTACTTAAGAAAGTATGGTTCGCAGTGCGTGTCACGGGATACTCCTGCAATTGCTCTCAGTGCACTTTTCTGTAAAATGAAAAATGATGTCTGCATGCCAAATTTCAGGTCAATCGGATGAAGCGTTTGGGTGCTATCGTGTAGGAAAACACATAGACAGACAGACAGACACACAGACAGACTTCAATATGGAAATGATCTTAACCGCTCGAGAGCCAGCCTTCGCGCGCAAAAACTGCGCCGTAACTTTTCACTCAATTATGTAAATAAATACTTTCAATACCGTTTTTTTCATGAATTCCCTTTTATTGCCTAGTAATTAATCTTGTTAGTCGTGTATAGTATATATTTATATAATACTAGCTGACCCGTGCCCACTTCGTTGGGCGCTAAAACTTTTTACCTGTGATGAAATTATAAGTGTGGTTCGGTTAGTACTGAGTGCTGTGATTTTTGGTAGTAGTCTTTATTCATAAAAAAAGATACAAATTACATGTCACAGTTCCCCACTAAGGCTAGTGCCTTTTCAGTGGGTAACTAACAATAATGTGTTTATAATTCTGACTTATATTATCCATTACCTATTATACTTTTATTAACTATTATAACTTTTTACGTTAAGTAGATGCATTGACTTCCTAACCTAACCTAATCTAACCTATATCTCCTATCATAACTAGCTTAATATACACTTTTAAATATGCCTTTCCACTAAATTAATATGCCTACTTACTAATCTAACCTAACCTATACTAATTATCCTGGTATACTTACTTTGTTTACAATTACAATAACAAATGATTACACTAATAAAATGATTCATACCAGATATCTATACTTATGCCCTAACCTAACCTAACTTATCTTAATTAGCTTGGTTTACCATAATTGTTCTACTTGATGTTAATGCTAATTTAGTCTAATAGAATTTTTACTTGTTACAGTTATGCTACTGCTTTTACATATTTATGCTAATTTACACTAATATAGTTTTTAATTTCTCTATTATAGTATTTATATTACATAATATTTAAATTATTTCAATTAGCTCGCCTGGGTAAGTCATTATTTAGGTTGCTTAGTAGTATAAGTTTCAATGTTTTCTTTAGTAAGTATTTGCTGATTGAGTTGTCTAATTTTATAGAAAAGTGATTGAATAATTTTGGAACAATGAATTCAAGAGTTCTATCGCCGTAATAATTGTTTTGCTTGTTATATTTCAAATACCCCTTTTCACGTAGCCGAGTTCTGTGTACATGATCGGCAGGTATTCGTAACGAACCGTTTTCGTTGTTGTCAAGCAGAATTTTATACCATACGAAGAAACTTATAGGCAAGACATCAATTGAGGAGTAGAGTTCTGTGTAATTATTTTGCTTAATTTGTATTGAGCCCATTTAATTCCTGACTACCAAAAGAACGGTTATATTTTTACTGCATATGTATGTATGTATTTCCATGCCAATTTGACTATAATACCGTTATTTATGAGTGTCTTCCTGTGAGTGTCTTATTTGTGAGCGTATTATCTCTTTAACTATTTATGCAGTAAAAGGGAAATTATATGCAATAAAAGGGAAAAGTCTTTTGTTTTAAATACTTGAGACGATAAATTTACTTATTTTGATAAAAATTCATAATTGTTGATAATATAACCAATAAACATGACCTAACGATTTAAATTATTTTTTAAATGTAAAATACTACTTTTTGTGACTTAAATATAAAAGTTAGGCATATTCTGTCGCTGACTTTTTGTAGGCATTATCAAGCTCTACAACTTTTCTGTAGAACTTAATCATATATCTCTCATCGTTAAGGCAGCGTTAGTTAGAAACATTCTCGTTCGACTGTTTTTTCTCCGACTTACTTTGCAAATCCGACTACCACGAAAAAGTCTTTTCATTTTTCGGATTAATATATAGCCTATGACACTCACAAATAACATGGCTTTCTATTTATAAGAGAATTTTCAAATTCGGTTCAAGAGATCCAGAGATTACTTCCTACAACCTCACAAACTTTACCTCTTTATAATATTAGTATAGATATATGGGGGGTGGCCGAAACAGTTACGCGCGGATTTGTCAAACGACGCAAAGTGGAAATAAAAATGAATTTGACATTTAGGGAATTCAAAAATAAATTAAAGAAATGGTTATCGAATCATGACAGACTAACCATACATCAAATGTTAGAAATAATAGTATAATAAAACTTAGGTGCACAAATTATTAACATATTTTTAAACTTATATGTTAAGTATTTTTTAACATTGAACTAAATACCAAAAAATATTTGACTTTGACAATGAATTATACTTTTAGACTAGGTATTTTTATATTAAATCTTATATTACTTAAAACATTATATTAAATAATAATGACTGTTTCTTTCTTTTCTCACATATAACTTTATTTATATTATTTAATCGAATTTTATATTATATTTATTGCCGATTTAATAATGGAATTGCATTCTATTTATTATATATTATTAATATTTTTTTATTATTATTTTTTTTTATTTTATTCTGAAGACCACATTTTAGGGCAATTTAGTGTCATTAGCTTTTTACTAAAACTTGTACATTTGTAGGCAACCAAGCAATCAAGCAAACTTGATTGTAATATTGGAGTCCTGTCCACCCTAGAACGGGCTAGTCCCAGTTGGGTGACAGAAACAAATAAGCAAAAGGTTAAGGTTTTGCCATTCGGTTCCTGTTATTTTTGTAAGCTAATCAATGTTTTATAGTAATTAATTCTTAAATAAATAAATTAATTAAATAAAAAAATATGGGTTAATCGTCTCCAGAAAGGCGGAGGGGGTCTCAAAAATAGTTATTGCAGTGTTTACATCGATAAAAATTGCGCTTTCACAATACTTTCTCTCCTGGTCGGTTGGTGGCCCGGGAAAGTAATACGAATTGTTATGAGCTGCCTTATCACAACCGCTGGAAAAACTGACCAGGGTTGCAGAAAAATATGATGGCACAAAACTTGCGCTAGTGGTATAATCAGAGCTTTGGACAAGTCGTTGACAAGGTAAAGGTTACGCTATTGATCGCTTACGTTCTTGGAGAGCACGGCACTTAAAGAAGAAGACGTTTATCAATCTGTTTGTTCCCCGCTCGTATCGAGCGTTGCATTCCAGCTGCGCGCACCAACCGCTAGCTAGCTAGGTGGTGTTTATAGCTTATAGCTTATAGCCTATAGGTGGTAGGATAGCACAGCACAACAAGACACGGGCGACCTTCGCAGTGAGCAGCGTCTAGCGCATGACCTACTTGTGTAGCAGTATCTCGTTTCTCGCTCGCCGCACGAATTATGTCTAAAACCGTTCACAACGGACCAATTCTTTACGTGCTCTCTAGGGACGTCGACGAAATTCATCGATATTTTATGATAATAAGTCGATATTAGTGATGGGCGCAGGACGAGTCTCGTCGTCACACGTCGAAGAGAAAATCTGAAGACGAGACTGAGGCTAAGTCTTGTCTCAACACTCACGAGATGAGGAACGATTCTGATGCTGAAGAGACAAGACTCGAGGGCCTAGCCCAGAGGTAACCAAACTTTTTTGTCCCGTAGACTACTTGCCTTTTCTTTTGTTTTCTGTAGACCTGTACCTGCCTAATATTTAATTTTCCAAAACTTTAAACTTGTGACACGCGTTTGATTATCGCGATTAATATACGTTTTAAGTACCTACTATGCTGAACACACAATTGTTTTAGGTGTAATACGATTTTTACGGAAACGCCTAAATGTGATGACCTGCCTAAACGGGGTCCGCTAGCGTGTATGAAATGTATCGATTGATATCGATATAAAAACTATTATCGATGTATTACGCATCTCCAGTGTTCAAGATAGTGCGAATATCGGGCCCAATGTCGATCGGCTCGGCGCAAAATCTGAGGTTGGCGGCTGCGGAGCGCTGGTTTTAGCGGTCGCTAGCTTCATATAAATTGGGACTAGTTATCGCACCGCTCGGAACTGAACGGCCTTCGTGCGCGCAAATGCATTCTGACACCAGCGAATTGATTGCATATAAAGAGGCGGAGGGGGGGGGGGGAGATACGGTCCGGACCCCCTCCCTCCCCCACCCCAAATCGCCCCAAATTGTATTTTTGCGCTAATGGGCCTTGTTGCAGTCTGGCCACGAAGACCCATTGATTCAGGGTCGGTCATACTCACGATTCAACACCTATCCGGCGGCCTCCGCACAAGTGCGCACAAGTGCGAGCCAGGGTCCCCCTAGGAGTCAACCTGCGGGCGCTCCGGGACGGTTTGCGCACCGTGCGGCGTCAGCCAATCGATTGTGCCCTCCGACTAACAGCCGCGAGAGTCTGGGAACCGTATTGTTTCCTTTAGAGCGGGGGTGGTTGTTAACCTTATAGCAACTGCTCTTGAAACGACCATTCGGCCACCCGATCCCGGGTGAAAAAGTTGGGCAAACGATGCCGTGGTCTGCGATATATTTGGTAGACACCGTATCACCGCTTCATAATAGAGAGGACCGCGCAAGCGACCTCGATCCAGTAACCAGTCAGGAGGTAGAAGGTATCCTGAAGGTTAATCCCATTTGGAGATATCCTTCCAAACTGGTAGTCAGGGGGCGAGGCTGCCCGCTGGCTACCTTTCCCGGAGCCTCGCCGTAAGGCGTTGGCCTCTGACGGGTAGGTGGAGTAGCCGGACTGTGAATTGCTTTTCGTCCGAAGTCTTCTGCGCTCATCTCACGGGAGACAGAACGATCAATATCGTTAAAACTTTCAGAGGTGACGGGTTCGCCCGTTGTAGTTGACAGCACTAGTTGTATTTTTGCGCGATAAACGCGCAAAGACCACGGGCAAAATAGGTAAAATTCAAATCGTCGTTGATCAGGCAGGGTCATTAAAATGTTGGGCATTTAAAACAGTAGAAGTAGAAATTTTCAATTCGATAGTAAAAAATCAAGATCCAAAACTAAGCCGGATCCGGACTAAGTAATAAATCTATGATATAGTGAAATAAGATCGAAATTCACAAGAAAGCCGAAACACAACAACGCACAACGAGCGAAATTGGCGTCTGACGTTTCAAAGAGCACCAGACCACTACTTGAATATCACTCACCATCTTGGACTCGACTATCAAATTAAAAGTGGTACTCAGGTATGACTTACATAAGTATCGGCCAGTAAGTATTAACCGATACTCAAATATGAATCAGGAGTTAAATGCCTTAATCTTACCTAATATTCGATTCCGACTCGAAAATCGATTAGCCGTTTAACCGGACTTTTCCGGCGACGCATGTCAATGTGTGTAGATGCCTGCATTTAACCTTTTGCTGGGAACATAATTTTAAATTACGTAATAGGGATCATCGGTCTGTGGGGCCGCTATAGGGGGGCTAATGGAGCTAATGGGCCTTTGCTGAGTTGGCCACGAAGACCCATTCTGTTCAGGGTTGGTCACACTCACGGGTCAACACCCATCCGGCGGCCTCCGTGCATGTAGTGCGAGCCCGGTAGGACTATGGCCTTAGGGCTAGTTTCCCCTAGGAATCAACCTTCAGGTGCTCCTGGACGGTCTGCGCACCGTGCGGCGTGAGCCAATCGACTGTGCGCTCTGACTAACAGTCGGGGGAGGCTGGAAGCAGTACTGTTTCCTATAGTGTGGGGATGGTTGCGGACCTTACGGCGACTGCTCTTGAAACGACCATCGGCTACCGATCCTAGGTGAACAGCCGGGCAAAGGATGCCGTGGTCCGCGATAGATTCGGTTTACACCGTTTCACCGCTTCGTACGGAAGAGGACCACGCAAGCGACCTCGAACTCGTAACCAATCGAGAGACTGGAGTAATCTGGTCGCAATTGGAGCAAGGGCGTGAGTGTAAGCCCGCTGGGTAACACTCCTGGCTATCTCGCGGTTAAGGCATTGGCCTCCTGCGGGCATGTGGCGGAGTTTGGCGGTGGATTGTTTTGTCCAAGTCTTCTGCATTCACTTCACGGGAGAGAGAACGACTAATCGTTAAAACTTTCTGAGGTGACGGGTTCACCCGTTGTAGTTGACAACTATATCCTCAGCAACCCAGCGCTCCCAGTAGTCTCCCATTAGTTCCCGGCTCCCGCTGTGTCTTGGGTGTCTGAATGGGTTGCTGAGGTGTGGGGGGACGGACTGGAAGCATTTCTAAGATACCATGGCGGTCTGTGATACCGATGTTCCTGGTAAAGGGTTAAACGTCGCGGCGCCGGTCGTCCGCACGCCATCCTCGTTTCGTCCCACATTTAGCGAATAAATTTGCCAACTCACTAAGCGACATGTACCCGACCTTGGCTACATAAGCGATTCTTATTTCCTACATTAGCGATATGTCTTTGCGATAACATCGATGTAGCAATGAGTTCTCGTGTCACTTCATATTTCTCTCTGATCGTTGAATACAAAAATGGTTTATTTTTTGTTAAAAAAAATTATTGGTTTTGTCACCCCGGACTATCCCAAGGACTAATTTCGACTGAATATAAATTACATAAATAAAATCGATGAAAGCCCTCTCTCGGCCGGCGGACGAACCCCGATGGATTAGCGGGCAACCGCCTTGGGTTTGGTCCGAGTGCGGGTTTGGTCCAAGCGTTAATATTTGATTAAAATGTATGACGAAATTTTAATATTATTACACGACTGCGCAACAAAAAATGAGTGTAATGTGTTCAGGGTTAATCTATGCATGTTTTCCGTTACTTTATTCCACCATAACTTTTAAACGATTGAACCGATTTACAAGTGTGTGGTATTGTTTGACTGTTATATCATCCTGAGTGTCACATGGTAACTATAACATTAACTCTTCAAATATCAAGCAAGTAGTTATCTAAATGTAAATAAATTAACATAAATATATCGTGTTTAGTGTCAAATGAAAGGTCTAATTGAGTACATTTCGGAAATATACATATATCTATATAGATAAATACATAAACGACAAATATATTTTTAAAAAAACGTAATAAAAATAATTATTAATACAATTTTTCACTTTCCGTAATGGCAGTCATGTTTTTTTATTACTTTTAATATACTTACTTGTTAACTGCTTTTTCTTAGTAATTATTTAGGATTTTATTTGTGATTGTGAATGTTTCGCTACATTAGTCTCGTTTCTTTGTTTCTATTCATTATTTCGAATTTTCGCAATGGGCGGATTTATTGTCATTCGACAATCTCTTAGAACCAACCGTATTATAAAGTGTTCTTATGTAGGTGTCTTCTTTTTTATTCAATTTTGGCGGTGTATTAAATAAAATTGCAGGTGGTTATTTATATTCGATTTTATTTAATTTTTTAACATTTTATTTTTAACCCCTCGAGTAGCGGCATAATTTCATGGCAGACCGCGGCAATTTATTGGAATTTCTTGCAATATCGCCGCTCTCGACAAAAACTATGGAACTACTATAGCAATCATAAAAACAATAACTGTGTAATAATCGCATTGAAATTTTGTATATGGAATATTGAAATTTTATTTTGTAAAACAATTATATAATTATGAATAAATATGAGTAAGTCGAAAAAATTAAAAAAACTCGGCATTTCTAACTTTTACTTGTCTTACGAAAAAATACGGAACCCTATTAAGAAATTAGAATAAGAATAAGAATAAGAATAAATTTATTTTCGTAAGTAATTTTCCAAAAACATTATTCACAAAGTCTGCCTAACTAGGCCGAAGCCCGTACCAAGGTAGACTCGACTAGGTCACTTGCACATTTTATATTGTGCGCACACTTATTAAAGTACTATTACTGAGAAAAACAAAAATTAAAAAATAAATGAAATATAGTAAATCTAATAACTCTAATAAATACCTACTTAGCATAAATTTCAAGAGTTATTCTAATGATAACTAATACCTAAATTATAATCATGTTGAAAAATTGTAAATACTATCATGATCTATATTAGATTTTCTATCAAAATTAATATTTCGTTTTGCTTATTGACATACAAAAATATTTAGATATTAGCTCATAGAAACCAAAAAAGTTTTCTTAAAAAAAAAATGATAATGTTTGACAATGGAAATTTACCAGAAATATCCGCGAAATGACGCGCGAAATTATCCTTGCGGCCGTCTATGTATCTATGGTAATAATGAGATATTTGGTATTGATTTTAGGATGCGTTCGAATTATTTAGAAAATAATATTACTGTGCGCTCTGGGAGCAAGCCGCCTTATTGGTTGTTATGTAGTCAACGGTGTTCTGATGTGCAACCAAATTTGGTCGTTACGTAGTCGAAGGGTCCGCATTTAACGATTATATGTTTATGGAATGTCCACCCAAGCACAAGCCTTGCTTAGTTAGGCGACATCGGACTGAGGGCATTATTTAATAATTGAGGTGATATTTTATTTGATGTTCTATATTTTCAATTGTAATATTTGTGAATTGCTTTAAAATAAATAAAATGATTTTTTCATATCAGACTGAGCCACAGCGCAGCGGCGCCGGGTTTAGCTAGTGTAAAGATAAAATGAATTAAAGAGATAAAATATGAAAGAAATAAGTAAACCAGCGTGTTAGTGTTGCGCGTTGTGTCGCATGGCGATTGTGATATCCCGCATGCTATTCTTTAATTGCTATTGTTCCTTGTCGCCGCGATTCCATGGCCATCATGGATACGATCATGACGTCACTCGTTATAAACGAGCAGTCAGGCGGGTGAAGGTCGCGATACTGCGATTCGCCCACTAAACGACTATCCATTACGTACTTTTTAATCTCGTTTCACATTCATATGTGGTAATGCATCCACAACAGGAAGTCGAAACTGTAGAGTATTACGGATATCCGTCCTACCATCGCGTTTTACTAAATAATGTCAAACGTACTATACATACGCACCGTTCTGGTGCGGTATCAGAGGGACCTCGTGAGGAATACGGATAAAGACAATCCAGAGCACAAACACTAGACTCAAAGACAAACAACTACAATCAACAAGTAAATAAAGTAATAAAAACACGACTGTCGTTACAAAAAGTCAACTACTTTATTTATAAAGTACTGATATTACGTTATTTTTCCATAATATATAGATATCTACTGTATAATATCCATATATATATACTGTAGATATTTTCGGAATGTACTCAATCAGACACTAAACACGACATATTTAGGTTAATTTATTGACATTTGGAGATTTTAGGTTAATTTATTGACCTTTAGACGTACGCCTTACGCAGACACAAAAGTCATTTTGATATTTGAGCTATAAGCTATTTAACCAGCTACCACTCTCCACAAGAAAGATGGAAACAAAGGCGTTTAAAAGATTTATTAAACAAAAGCTGCATCCACACATGCTTTCTATAAGCTGGGTGATTTTTTTGAGCATGCCAATTCTTTCAAATGGGAATAATATTAATATGTAACTTTCAGGTACATCATTTCAGTTTTTATTGTTTAATAATAATATTATGAATTTAATATTTAATATGTAGATTACAATGTTTAACGGAACATACCTGACCATATGCATACGTTGTTTTTTTTACAATTTTGTTTTGATACTTTCTATTGTGTGATTATTTTTTGTATAGAGTGTTTAACTATTAATATTCTTATAATAATTATATATTTTATATGTATACTCATGTACATGGATTCAGCTCTATTTTTTAAATTTTATTTGTCTGCCGTGTAAAGCCGACTTCAGTCAACGCTATTGTCAAATTAATTAATATTCCTGCTTTAATAGTTTTACATCTACATATATTAATATATTACTAGCAAGTGACGAATTCTAATATTCGACAATTACCTTTAACTGATTTCATGCTTTTATTGTTTATTCTGAATGAATAAATTGAATACTGAATACTGAATACAGACAACTTTTTACCTAATATTTTTAGAGCTACCCAATGACACTCGGGATGACAAAATGATTCTAAAAATACCACATACTTCTAAATCGGTTCTAATGTTTACAAGTCATTGTGGAATAAAAAAACGACACTACACATATCTCTAACACAAATTTTACAGGGTGAGTTTTAATTAACAGGCATCCTTAAAGTGGGTGAATCGGTACAAGCAAATAAGCAAGTTTTGATAGAAAATTGTGAGAAATAGGTTTTTTTATTCAATTTCTAATTCTAATAGTTTTTTTTACTCTGAGTGCTCTGCGCCATCTAGCAGAAGGTAAATTATCGCGAAAAATGTTTATTCGCAGATGGCGATGGCGCAGCGCGCTCAACGCTTGTCAATCTTTTATTTTGACGGTAATAATCAATATTTCGTGTATCAGTCCAACCTTTTTACAGTAAATTCAATTGTGCGTCTAGGGGTCTTGGAGACATTCAATTTAAGCAAAAGATCTAGAATATTTCTATTAGGAAGTCATTTTTTTCTATTAAGGTCTTTGACACTATTGAATTTTCTATCCTTTCATGAATATCATTATTACAATTCAGTTTGTGAACTTTTGAATTTTTGAACAATCATTTGAGTAATCAAAGATGGATTATTATATTTAAATTTGTTTTGACTATTTCTATATATATTGCGCCAATTTTATTATTGTTATTTTATATTTGTATTATTTCTCAACTTGACTATTCTATAACTGACTATTTGTTTTATATTTTGACAGCGTGTATTTTTTATTTATACCTACTTAAGTATTCTAGCAGCTTAAAATATTTTTAAAAAACATTTATTTATAAAAAAAATAATTGTTTTACACAAATGGAATGATGCTAGTGTACCAAATAAGGTAAATCGTGGACAATCAATTCTATTATACCAAGAGTAGGGATTCTTATAAACTAGCTTATTTTATAAATGAAATAAAACATAAAAAATCTATATTTGAAATATATATATATATATATATATATATATATATATATATATATATATATATATATATATATATATATATATATATATATATATATATATATATATATATATACCTATATATATATATATATATATATATATATATATATATATATATATATATACATATATATATATACATATATATATATATATATATATATATATATATATATATATATATATATATATATATATATATATATATATATATATATATATATATATATATATATATATATATATATATATATATATATATATATATATATATATATATATATATATATATATATATATATATATATATATATATATATATATATATATATATATTGATCAATAAGATGATTATAAAGTAAATAATTATAAAAGCCACTTACATCGTGACGAAGGATTCCCTTGATCGGATTCGGGAATGCTTTAGTTGTTAACGAGAATGATGAATGCCTCTCACTTGCGGAAAGAGGAGTAGGTTTTCCGCAAGTGAGAGGCATTCATCATTCTCGTTAACAACTAAAGCATTCCCGAATCCGATCAAGGGAATCCTTCGTCACGATGTAAGTGGCTTTTATAATTATTTACTTTATAATCATCTTATTGATCATTTCTTAAAAGAATATATACTCAAAACTATCAAATATTTCTATATATATATATATATATATATATATATATATATATATATATATATATATATATATATATATATATATATATATATATATATATATATATATATATATATATATATATATATATATATATATATATATATATATATATATATATATATATATATATATATATATATATTCTATGCACGGCGATTAACATCGTGCAGAGACAAAAGGCACGATCGATGGATTATCTCTGTGTCAATAAAGATAGCTGGCCGAGTGACTAATTTATGATATCATTTTAAATTTTAATATCGTAAAATATGTTATAATACCAGTAGGTGTAACTAATAAATCTATTAGTCTAATCTAGGCAACCTATCGTAGGTATATAAATTAAACCGCAGCAAAATAATATAACAGATATTCAACTAAGACATTTCAATATATAGTTTAATATATGGAGTAGAAAAGAGACGAAAATATGGTGTTTCTATATTTTTTATTTGTTATCACCTGCTATCATATATCATATTTTTTTTAACCCTTGTAACCTTCTTTTTATTTTATTTTTTCTTATCAATTACTTTAACGTTATTAAAGCTTTATCTTTTTAAAATTATCGTTTTTTTAATTTATAAATAATTTTGACATTATAAATATTTTATAAGTAGGTATGACTATTTTTTGACTGCTCCTATTAATAATAACTTAGAAAAAATGTTTGAGATTTGATTTTTTTATTGTTGTATCTTTCTTTTGACACGACTGTCGTCAAAAAAAAGAGTGCAATGTGTTCAGGTTTCATTTATGTATGTTTTTCGTTTCTTTATTCCACCATATCTTCTAAACGCTTAAACAGCTTTAGAAGTGTGTTATATTGTTAGAATTGGTATGTCATTCCGAGTGTCACCGAGTACCTTAATTATCCAAATATCAAGTTCTTTAGTACTTATCTAAATGTCCAAATATCCTAATGTCAATAAATTACCATAAATAAATCGTGTTTATTGTTAAATAATAGGTCTAATTGAGTACCTACATTCCAGAAATATACATCTGTCTATATGGTTAAATACATAAACCACAAAATAATTTTAAATTTCAAGCCGTGAAAGACTTTTCCATCTAGGCTCTTTAATATGCAACGACGGAAACTGCGAAAAGGAGGTCTCTTTCATAAACCAGATGGCAAGATCTGTCAGGAGCAAGCTAGAAAGGATGTGGAAGAATCGGGGTATAAGTCAGCGGACTAAGGTCAGGCTGGTTTGAGGTCTGGTTTTCACGATCTTTCTCCATGCATCGGAGACATGGACTCTGAAGGCTCGGATACGCACCAAAATCGATGCACTGGAGATGTGGTGTTGGCGTAAAATGCTAGGAATCCCATGGACAGCACGCCGCACCAACAAATCTGTCCTGGAAGAACTCGGCATCCAAGTGAGGCTCTCCACCGTGTGCATGAGAAGTGTCCTGCAGTTCTTCGGTCATGTTGCCAGGAGAAACCCAGAGACTCTGGAGAAAATGCTTTCCGGGGGTCAATTGGAGGGAAGAATAAGCAGAGGCAGTTCACCGGCCAGATGGAACGACCTCATCAAAAACGTTACAAAAGGGTCAATACAATCTGCGACCCGCCATGCAGAAGACAGGTCGAAGTGAAGGAGCCTCGTAGGCAAACTGTTGTCTAGTGGCCACGATCTTCAGTAATGAGAGAACGACGGAGAAGAAGAATTTTAAATACAATAGTTAACTTTCTGTAACAGCAGTCATGTTTTTATTCTGTTTAATATATTTACTTGTTATTCATTTTTAACTATGTATGAAATAACATTGCTGTTAACATTTGATATTTTTAACGTAGTCACATATTAATTAATGTAACTGCGCAATGTAAACTGTAAGTGTAATGTAAATGTGTTTAGAATATCCGCCTAAGCACAAGCTTGGCTTAGTTGGCGACATCGGAGAATACACATAATATTTGTATAATAATTGTGTTTAATTTCTTGCTGTCAATTAAGTAATTTAGTACTATTATTTGTTGTTTTAAATTCTAATAATAAGTTTAAATTGCTTTAAATAAATAAATAAATAAAATCTCCAAAATCCAGTCCTTTAGGCCTAAATAATCCAAATAATATAAACATATTTTTTAAGCTATTGCATAGCTTTTATCGCGGGCTAGGCCAGCGCGGCGACCGAATGAAGAATTTTCTTAACGAAAATTAATGATTTTAAACTGATAATTACGTCTAAACGAGTACTGCTTACGATTCGAAAACAAATATATGTTAAACAAGAACATTTTCCTAATAGGTATTCTTAGCTTTGAATATTTTAGATTTTGTTTATATTACAAAGTGTAATTAATTTGTGAAATTAGGTCTAACCGAACACAAAAACGACTACTACGCAAATACTATATGGCGTATTATTATGAAACCTGCACCATTTTAAAGGTAATTTAATTGCCTATCTTTTTATCTCGATTTTTTTCGAATAGTCAAAGAATAATATCCGGTTTTTTGGTTTATCGAAAAAAATTCGTGCGCTGTATCGGAAGACGTTTAAATTATTCTGAATCGATTCGGAATAATTTCAACGTTTTCCGATAGAGCGCAGTTATCTGATATCAGAAAAAAATTTCTTCATACTGCATAAATAAAATAAATACATAATTATAATTGCATAAGTTGTTAAAAAATGCTATGCAATAGCTTTACCGCGGCAGTCCCCGAGTGCCACACGTATTTTTTTTTATTTGATGTACTATGGACATTGCCCACGCGTTGATGTCGTTTTCGGCAATCGAAATTCTATCCGTATTTTGGCAGTTATTGGCATTGTTATTTTGTGTTCCTGCTGCAAATTGGTTTCGGCTCAATTGTGAGTCACGGTCGTGCTAAATCCGTCCAAGTGTTTTATTGCGTTCTGTTTATCAGTATAGTGTCCCTTATCGCGGCTGATAATAAACGAGTAGTGGTGCAGTTTGGTGCATGCCCAAATTGCAATCGCGCACACATACACGCGTTGTTATGCAATCGTCCACTGCTTGCGTGTGTGTTGGTTTATGTTTCGCTTCACACGATTATTTCTTCTGCATCTTCTCATTCTGTTATTCCTTGGGAATTTTTACATTTACATTTACATTTTCGTCGTGTCCAATTGACGGCTAAAGACCGCTCTTGGACGTGTCAAAATAATTGGGTTATGTAGTAAGTTTCGCTACTACTCTTTACTGAACATACATAGGTAGTCAAGAATTAACTACTAGATTGTCAAACTATAAATACAAATAATCAAAATATTTGTGTTACAATAAACTGCCTGAGAATATTAAAATTACATGTAGAAACGGAAAAATAGCCCAATTTAAATCGAAATTAAAAGGCTACCTTATTGCAACAGAACTATATAATATAAACGAATTATAATTAGATGACTGACAATTTCCATCTCGATTTTATTTATTTAACTTGACATTTGTACCATTTTATTGATTATTATATTATTACTATTATTTCTAATTGTCTCCCATAATCAATTATATTTCTTATTTATAGGACCATTTAATTTTAATATTATAATTTCATGAATAACTGTAGTTATAAATATCTAATATAACTCAATTGTGTGGTGAGTCTCTAATGAAATATTTAGTATACATTTTAAAGTTATTTTAACATTAAGCGGCTATATAAAATGTCTAAACAACTAGGTAAAAGTTTTGAAGACAATAAATGCCATTTGATTTGATTTGAATTGAATGCATAGAATCAGGTTATGCTTACCATAAAAAATGCATTGTCATCGGAATTGAGCCAACATGTATATTTGCAACTTCATATGATAATATTTGAGGTTTCCCACAATTCCTTATGGATGCCATCATCAGAACAGGATTCTGATAAAAATGCGACCAATGTGTAAGTATGTCCTTTCAAATAAAAAAAGAATTTTCCAAATCGGTTCATAAATGGCAGAGTTCTGAAGTAACAAACATTTTTAAAAAAAAGGTACAACCGATCGATAACCTCCTCCTTTATTTGAAGTGGGTTAAAAATAGCTCTAATGACCTTCTTTTGTTAAAGAAAAGTGTCATTCACGCAAGACGCTATTACCCACCCAAGTTTACCATATTATTTACCGTCGAACGAAAACATCTTTTGGTCAGAGGCATCTTATGAGTATAGGCCCCAGGATATACAACAAATTGGATGAGTCGATAAGGATTGTATACAGCAAAGACCAATTTTAAAAACGGTGTCACAGGTGGCTTCTGAATAAAGGTCGGGATATTAGGCACCAAATATTTGACATTCTTATGTAATTTAATTGAAATAAATTGAATTACTATTGTTATTATTTTTTTGTTAAATAGCTGTTCTTGTGTTTTTGTTGTTTTTTTAATTGAATTATATTGATATATATATTTTAACTTGTAACAAGGACATTTTATATACAATATTGTATCCTCGGACTATTTAAATTTGATTCTTTAACTATTTATTGCGATATCATTTTTCCATTTATTTCGATTCATTATTATTATTATTTATATTCTTTTGTATTTATTACGACAATATATTATTATTATTAAATTTGATTATTTCACCATTTATTGAATGTTATTTTTCCAGCATACTACAGCTACAGTTACATCACACTACACTACAATTACATCACACTACACTCAAATTACAATGTTTATTATTATTAGTTAATTTTTAATATTATTTGATACCTAGCATATTTTTTAAATTAAGTATTCTAATGTATGCACAAGCCACTATCTACTTGGTACGCTTGCCTTAGTATGGGCCTAGGCCTAGTTAGGCGGCGTTGATTTTAAAAAAATGTGGTCTACGGTGCTTTCTATTTTGCTATTATTTACATTTATGCCTCTTATGTTAAACTTACAATATACTGCCGTGAAAAATGTGCTTTTCTTAAATAAATAAATAAATAAAATAAATGATACCTGAGCTGAAACTGCAGTTTCAAAAACGGTTTTGAACACTGATCATTTAAAATATTGCGCGTGTAAAACTAGAATTACTATTGCGCGACCACAAGTCAGAAACAAAATTCAACGTCGAAACGGCCGCGTATCGCTCATTATAACGTGCAATATATAAAATTAGTTTTTTTGTAGATAGTAGTGTATGTTGGCGGTTGATAAGGCCGAGCGCGATTCGATCAAATTTTCCTACTTTTCGACTAGTCGACACTCGCGCAAAATGAATGCAGGTCGCTATTCAAAATTTGTATTTTTTTGAAATTTAAAAAGTCTATCTTTTCGAGTTGCGATTTGTGTGTTTTCGTGTAATGGATTGTGAGCGTTATGGACATCAATCGTAAGTATATAATTTTCCTTTGTACCTTAATGGTACCTTCAAGGATTTTTTTAAATTTAATTCTGACGTTATATTTTATTTGTTTTTTTTATTATTATAATTTATGTCATTACATATTTCTTTAGACCGAGAGTTTTAAACATTTTTTTAATTTATAAACTAATTTTATTGATTTTTGGAATTGTAATATCGTAGTATATTTATTTTACTATTCGTTCACAAAAAAAATACACCGTTAGCACTTTTAAACATAAATTGTGTTGCTCCTAACTTAGGCAGAGCATGTTATAAGATCACCAATAAAAATTATTATGAAATATATAACTTCCAAATCAAGATTTTCTGAATTAAATAATGTTAAAAATGAAATTTAACACTACACCATAATAATTTTACAATTTAAATAGGTAATAATAAATAATAATTTGTAATATTAACTAATAAAAGGTAAAAATAAATAATAATTAGTTATAATACGTATATAATAATTACTTAAATCTATCTATCTATATATGTATATAAAACAAAGTCGGGTTTGTTCGAACACTTATAACTCCAGAACGGGTTAATCTGCCGGCCGAGAGACCGTGGTCATCGAATTTATTTATGGAATTAATATTAAGATGGAGTCACCAGTCAGTATATTTGCGTAAACGATTGAATTTAACGGGTTTATTGCGTTGCTATCTCGCTATACGCGCTCGTCGCCGACTAACCCTTTCGATCAGGTCAACCTCCTTCCAGAATGGACGCCACGGTCAAAATCCTTGCGTAAGTCCTGGGTTACTTGCCGGGAAATTTTGTGTTGAGACAACTGATTTGTATTTTCTTTCAGGGTATCAAATTTACTTGAATAGGTGCGATCCATGTTTTTGAGCTTGTTAAGGTATCTAAGTTTAACAAATAAGCCAAATGATCCATCGATCCAATTAGTACGTGTGAGTGGGCGGGTGCGTGTGCCCAGCGCAAAAGCAGGTGTGTCCCCTCGTCCACATAATTTGATCACGTGAGCGCTTTAACTGA
The DNA here is from genome assembly GCA_944548615.1 of Micropterix aruncella. Lineage (NCBI taxonomy): Eukaryota > Metazoa > Arthropoda > Insecta > Lepidoptera > Micropterigidae > Micropterix > Micropterix aruncella. Next base: position 136,035 of record OX155971.1, read on the forward strand.
GCTCAATCGGGTTGGCGTCCCAGCCCAACCCTGGGCACTAGAGATGTCGATAGTGGGGCAAAATGTCGATATATAACTGTATAAATACAGATGTAATATTTATACACATGATTAAATTATAATATATTATTAAATTTTAATTAGGTGCAGTTATTGTTTTAAAAAAAACGTTTGTTAGGTAATTTAGTTGTTCTATAATTTAAATTGCCAATTTTAGTTATTTATTCTGACCGTATCTATATCCGCTCGGATAGCAAAGCAGCTCTTATGGCACTGGCCTCGAATACCATTAATTCAAAGCTAGTGCTAATACCATTAATACCAGTAATTGTAAGATAGGTTCCCGCCCATGCAGGAATCGAGGGAAATGAAAAAGCCGACGAACTTGCTAAGACGGGAGCAAAGGGAACGTTATACGGCCCTGAACCTTGCTGTGGCGTACCAAAAAGCCTTGCAAACCTACTCGTAATGCTCAAACAAATATGTTTAGAACAATCCGTCAACCACTGGAACAACACGCCAGAGTCGAATCATTCCAAAGCGCTAAGGCTTACGACCGCAAGACGGCCCGTGAGGCCTTGTCGCTAAATAGGAACAATCTACGCATACTGGCGAGGGCGCTCACGGGGCGGGGCATTGTGGCCTGAACAAACACATGTTCAACCTCAAGCTCAGAGGCACAAAAATGGGCAGGTTCTGCCAAGGGGCAGAGGAAACTCCCCAGCACCTCATGTGCGAGTGTGGCCCGCTGATTCGTAAAAGATACACCCACTTGGGTGGTTACTACCTCCAACCTGAGGAGGTAAAACAATCTGGCGCCAAAAGCCTGCTGCGGTTCTTAAATGACACAAGGCTTAGCGCAGAACTATAGTAGGTGGCGAACACAATAGATCAGCAATGGTCGCAGTGTTACAAGGCTCATAAAGACCTTAGAAAAGCCCCACTCAACAAATAAATGTGGTGAACGCAGCAACGCTAATGTTTTCAAAAACCGCCTAGACAAGTAAGAAAAAGTTATACACAAAACGTAAACAATAATATTTATTTTATTTATTTATTTATTTATTAATTTACAATAACTTTATATATGTCATATACACACCACTAACATAATATGGTTGAGTTGGGAGAGATTGAGCACATCCTATGGTGAAAATGTTTATCCGCATTCCTAACTAGGTCAGAAACCCGTATCTAGGGATGCTGATTTTGTTTAATGGTATCGACGAGCTGACTCTTGATATTATGAACTTACGTTGCATTGCATAACATAAGAATATATACATGTATACATACACATACATACACACATACATACATATATATATATATATATATATATATATACATACCTACAAATATAAATTCTTAAGCAAATAATACACGAGATTTGATATTAGTTAGTAATACATAATTTAATTACAACTTGAATTATTAGCGAGAGCAATTGAGACTCGGCATACAATGGACCCCTTTCAAGTAGGTAGGTACTTATTTATAAATATTTTGAATGAATTTAAATTGTTTGCAATCTTATAACTCTCATTTAAATTATTATAATATCTGAAGTGCAATGAAGCAATGAAGACTTTACAATCGGAATATTATAATTTGACCCAGTAGCTTGCCTTGTGTTTTTAATTTGTTGGATTCTTGTCTGTTGATCCTTGGTTCTGTGAAACTGAATTAGTAATTGTTTTATGAATAATTGCCTCACATCAAGTACCCATTCTGTATAGAGTTTCGCTTAGGGGTATCTAGGGTATTTTTATTGATGACGATGTTTTTTTTAATATATATTATATCGATGAAATTTTTAGGCATCACTATCACGACGTACAGGCACAAGGGAACGCAAGAAACTATTTTTAGTTCACGTTATTAGATACGCTGCAATGGCTTACATGGAGAATTCATGCGTTTCATTAAAATACAGGTGCCTTCACTGAACTTTATTCCGTATTTATAAATAACTCAATACTTAAGAGTGAGGAGGTAGAAGCTGCTCAAGCAATAAAACATTTTTTTATTAAATATTGGTGGTTTTTAAAAATATCCATATACACATTTATACATTTACGGAATCTACTAAATAATACCATTTATTTAATACTAGCTGACCCGTGCCCACTTTGTTGGCGGTAAAACTTTTACTTGTGATGAAATTATGAGTGTGGTTTGGTTAGTACTGAGTGCTATGATTTATTTGCTGACTGCCAAAAGAAGGGTTATGTTTTTACATACCTATGTCGTATTATCTCTTTAACTATTTATGCAGTAAAAGGGAAAAATCTTTTGTTTTAAACACTTGAGATGATAAATTTACTTACTTTGATAATTATTCATAATTGTTGATAATATTACCAATGAACATGAACTAAATTAATTTAATTTATTTTTTAATATAAAATACTACTTTTTGTTACATAAATATAAAAGTTAGACATATGCTGTCGCTGACTTTTTTATAGGCATTATCAAGCTCTACAACTTTTCTCTAGAACTTAATCATATATCTCTCATCGTTAAGGCAGCATTAGTTAGACACCTTTTCGTTCGACCGTTTTTTTTCCGACTTACATTGGTAATCCGACTACCGCGAAAAAGTCTAAACATTTTTCGGATTACTATATAGCCTTTGACACTCACAAATAACGTGGCTTTCTATTAGTAAAATAATTTTCAAAATCGGTTCAGTAAATCCAGAGATTACTTCCTACAACTTCACAAACTTTACCTCTGTATAATATTAGTATAGACTAAACGGGATGTATTTATCTTAATTTATTGATATTTGGACATTTGGACAATTATTTATTCGACATTTGGACAGTTTAAATAAACTATGTCACCTAGGATGACATAACAATTCTAACAATACCACACACTTCTAAATCGGTTCAAGCATTTAGAAGTTTGGGCGGAATAGAGAAACTAATAACAACAACATACATACATACACAAATATCAACACAAACACACACGTACCCTGAAAATATTACACCAATTTTTTTTTGGACAGTCGTGTCAAAACACGTGTTGTAAAAAAAAGATTAAATTGAATACGGATTTTCATGCACAAGAATCATATAATTTAATATTTATTTTCTTAATTGCCTAGGCCCTAGTACATATAATAATAATAATAATAAAAGCCTTTATTCACTGACCGTATTATACAATTTTGCCTTATGTGGTAAAACAATATATTTTATTATTTTTTAAATCTAATTTTTAAATAAGGTATCATAATATTATTCTTCAGCAGCCAGTGTTTTGGTCAGGTTGTCCTTCGACATAGGCCTCCCCCAGCCTAGTACATAGTTATCAGCAAATTAATTCCATGTCGTTCTCTTTCTAGCATAATGACATGAGGCCACTTTAGCTTCTGATGACAGACAGATATATGTTCATATTTTTTTAAGTCAAATATATATTTTATACAGATATGTTAAAGGCTGCCGTTAAGGCTGCTGTTAAGGTAGCAAATATCGTCGTAGTCCAATATTAGGCGTAAGAGAGTCTGAAGTAACATTTGCTTGACTCTCACTGGAAGGAACCTTTGTAACCGTGAACCTATGTGACCAAACGATGCTTGCATGCCAAATTTAAGCTTAATCAAATTAAACGTTTGGGCGCTATCGTGGAGGAATACACACAGACAGACAGGCAGACAGACATACATACAGACAGACAGCCAGACACATAGACAGACTTTAATCTGGAAATAGTCTTAATCGTCTCACTTGCGATGTGTCATCTACAACGGGCAAACCCGTCACTCCAGGAAGTTATAACGATATACAGTCGTTCTTTCGACCTGGAGTAAGTGTAGAGACTTAAAGACATCAAAGTCCACTAATCTATCTATCCCACACGCTCGCCTTTCGCGAGACATTGGGAAGCACACATCGGGCAGCTTCACCGTTGACTACCAGATTTGGCCGAATTTCTCCATCCCCCAGTTTGGTCATGGGTTCGAAATCGCTTGCGCGGCCTATACCTGACGTAAGCGGTTATTCAGTTTGAATATTTCGCGGACCGCGACGATATTTGCCCGCCATGGTTACTCGGCATCGGGTGACCAATGGATGGATTCAAGGATTGAAGACGTCAAGTCGACAACTACCCTCCACATAGCAAACATATTCATATTCATATTCATATTCGTTTTATTAGTATACTAGTATACAAGTTAGATACAGATTTAGAACATTCATACATATTAGCAAACAAACATTTTTTTTATCGTAAAGAAAAGATAAAATAAACAAAACAAAACGAAGAAAAAACACAAGAATAATGTAAAAAGAAGAAATACAAGACAAAATGCAGAGATCACTAAATACTTTAGCCACCAAAGCATTTTAGACTTCACTCGATTAATATTCCTCCAGTGAGTAAAACGCCTTATCTGTAAGGTACCTCTTAAAGCGTCTCTTAAACACGCCAAGAAATTGCGCCTGCCTAATGTGCTCGCTGAGTTTGTTGTAAACCGCTGGGCCGGCGATATAGGCTAGCCTCTGCGACTTGGATAATGCATGACTTACCGAACGTAGCATGCTACGGGATCTTGTTGGATAGTGATGATGCACACCATTCACTTCAAAATCGGCTAGATTTCTGCGAACGAACAGCGCTACTTCCATTATATAAATGGACGGCAGCGTCATGATATAGAGATCTCTAAACAGAGGCCTAGCTGGCGTATCAAGCGCCACACGCGCTATTGTGCGGACTCCATGCTTCTGAATGACGAAAGCCCTCTGCCTGTCGGCTGCTCGCCCCCATAACTCCGCGCCGTACGTTAGCAGTGAATGAACGTATGCAAAATCTCGAGACCGTTCTCGTTATTCGCCAGCTGAGGCTGTCTTCGTTTTTTCCGTAAGTGCAGATGTTGTTCCAACCGCCCAGTTCCGCCCGAGGTATTCCCCCGAGTCCGCGACCTTCTGATCACAACCGCCTCCGACTGCAGGTATACATCCGTGGCAGAAGCTCACAGCAGCCCTGACAGGGTAAGCCCCTCTTCGATAAGGCTTCCAGATAGGACTTCAGCAGTGAGTTGGACAGGCCAAATGACAGAAATGTTTGGCCTACACCACCCAAGCTGCACGGAACTATTAGGAACCATTCTTAATTGTCTTAGGGGATCAAAATGCATATTTCCTTCTTCATTGGTTAGTGGGTCGGGAATATAAAATGTTTGGAAATTTACACAATCAACTCTCTCCCACGACGAAAACAAAATGGTTTAACGATTAAATTGAAAGCCGTTTAAAATGATTGACATTAAATAGTGTCCGCTAAGCATTCAAGCGTTGCATTTCCAGTTTTATGAGCGATAATATCAGTTTAATGCTGTCATTAAAACAGGCAAATGCGCTGGCAATTTTAAAGTGACGTTTTTAAGCTGTACGCGCTGTCTCGTCAGGGCGTACAGCTTAAAGTAAAAGATTTTTTTTTAAATTTTATTTCATTCAAATCAAATCAAATAATTTATTGTCCTAAAAAAATAATACGTAGTTGTATAGACAGTTGTATTACATTTACATTTGGCCGTGATATGATTGAATTCTTCATTAAAATACCTTGGCTCGCGAAGTAAAAATTTAGCCATCACTTATGCGCCTGACAGTTTCGCGCGTGAAGTCGACGACCTTGAGAAAAACGACTATAACTTGTAAACTACTACACGAATTATAAAAAAAATAACTGTAAAATGATCGCATTGAAATTTGAAATATAAAACGCATCTTAGCGTTGGTAAGCGTCTAACCCCAAATGGTTAGCTCACATCAGAGGGGTGATCAAATTCTTCTATTAATAATCAAAACATAAAAGGTTACTCGTAAGAATAAATACGGTATTATTGTAGAATTAAATCGAGTCTCACCATTTAGTTTACCAAATAAAAACACAGAGTAATTAATTCTTTAAAATACCGATAAAAAAAAGTTTTTTATTATAAAATTAATAAATGTAATGTCAAAAATAACAAAAGAAAATGTGACGATTGTCAAAAAGTAAAATAAAATGTCTTAGGGATTATATTGCAAATAAAAATATTGCAAATAAAATCGACTTAAAACCTATTACAGAAAGAGATCGTTAATGTCGTACAATTCTCTTTCAATGAGATTTAATTATTTGAGTTTATTTTTAAATTGATCATTGATTGATCATTGCTTTTCATCCAAATAAATAATGTATACTATTTGCCAGCCCCGGATCTACGAAGGTGCAAACTGGGATTCATGCGCCGGGCGGCAAGTTTAGGGGGCGCCAGATTAAAATATTTGAAAAAATCTTGTTTCACTAATAACTTTTGGGAGCTAATGGGCCCTTGCTGAGTTGGACACGAAGACCCATTTTCTTCAGGATTGGTCACACTCACGGGTCAACACCCATCCGGCGGCCGCCACGCATGAAGTGCGAGCCCGGGTAGGACTCTGGCCTTGGGCTAGTTTCCCCTGCAACTTCTGGCGCTCCTGGACGATCGCGCACCGTCGATCGGTGAATCGAATCGATTGTGCATTCTGACTAACAGTCGGGGTAATCTGGAAGCAGTACTGTTTCCTATAGAGCGGGGGTGGTTGCTGACCTTACGGCGACTGCTCTTGAAACGACCATCGGCTACCCGATCGCGGGTGAACAGCCGGGCAAAGGACGCCGTGGTCCTCGATAGATTCGGCTTACACAGTCTCACCGCTTCGTAAAGGAGAGGACCGCGCAAGCGACCTCGAACTCGTAAACAGTCGAGAGACTGGAGTAATCTGGTCCCAATTTTAAGTAAGGGCGTGAGTGTACGCCCGCTGGGTAACATACCTGGTTATCTCGCGGATAAGGCGTTGGCCTCTTAAGGGCATGTGGCGGAGCTTGACGGTGGACTGTTTTGTCCAAGTCTTATGCGTTTCACTTCACGGGAGATTGGACGAACGATCAATCGTTAAAACTTCCTGATGTGACGGGTTCACCCGTTATAGTTGACATATCTATTTGTTTCACTAATGCGCCTAGCATCCAGGCGCGTCGTTCTATTGATTGTTCATTTGATTTTGTAACGCAAGTTGATTTTTGAACGCACGCGTAATGTGTGATGTCTCTGTCAGGGTAATTTCCGTCGCGTCCAGAAAAAAAAATCCCTACAGACAGAAGGGGACGGGGATACACAATCGGAGCCGAATAAACCCGAATATAATATGTAAATATGTCCACTGATGATCTGCAAAAAAGGAACCAATCTAGCACGAACATTTCCATTGGCTGATTAGGTATGAGAGTAATACGCGTTGGTTTCTTTGGTAACAACTGCTCTTACAAATGTGTCACTATAAATATTAGTTGATGTGGTAATAGATTCTTTCTTTGAAAGGAAACCTCAGGTGTAAAGCTGTAGAAGTATGGAATAGTAAAATTTGTTGGGATATAAGGATAGAAGGTGTGTGTAGAGGAGAGTTGCTACGAATGGACCACTTAATTTTACGACTTCATATCTTGAAACATATGACTAAAAAAAACAAATTTTACTTTGTTTCTATCTGTTAAGATCTAAACTATTGATATTTTAAGTTACGTACGATTTAGAATATTGATTTTCCTCACAAATGCAAAAAAGTAACTTTGAAGCTGTTTCTTTTATTGGACCATCGTCGCTTTCATTGGACCACTAAGTAGTAAAATAAATATTTGAAAATCACGGACGTAGGTAACTCGAAATAAATGCTCAAATATAGAAACACAATAAATTTGTTTCAAACTTTACACTGGTACATGCTGACAGACATGACTAGAATGCAACATCGAATTGATCAGAATCCAATTTTTAGTTTTTGACCGCCGTGAACACTGACACACACGTCTCTTCTCGCAGCCAGTCGCAGCGTCACTGAAATTAAGGGGGGGGGGGCGACTGGGACGCGAGCGGCTTGTCTCGAATTGGCGTTGGTAGCTGTCATAGTTTTCGAAATAGCGCTGGTCCAATGATTGCTACTCTCCCCTACACTGTACAGTCTAGCTTGTGCGTTGTCTATAGGTACTGTTTGTATGTATTCGATATTAATGTCACACATAAAGAAAAGTTATTATCGAATATGCAATGAAGAGTGTAATTTTTAGGGGTCCTTATTCCCCGGCCCCAAAATATCCCATCCAGTATTTTTCTTTGATGAGTTTTACAAAATTAATAGTCTCAAATGCTAGAGGAAAGAGAAGTTAAGTTTTTGCCGCGACTCGGAGTAATCATAGATCAAAAAAAACAATTCTTTAATTCGTCAAACGGTGCAGGCGAAGAGTAGCATCAAAAGCATTTATTTATTTATTTAAGAAATTATTACTATAAAACAATGATTATGCTTACAAAAGTAACAAGGACGGAATGGCAACACCTTAACCTTTTGCTTATTTGATTCTGTCACCCAACTGGGACTAGCCCGTTTTAGGGTGGACAGGAAAAGCCATTATATGTCTTTTATGAGTGCATAAAAGCACGACTTAAAATATCGATAAAATACGTCTTCAATATTAATAATGATTTAAAAAACTATTTAGTCTCTAAATTATCGTTTGTTGATATTGCATTAGCATTCTAGTGTATTATAGGTGAGTTTTTAAATACAGATGAGTTTTTAAAACAGGACAGTTTAAGTAAATCCGAAACCATTACAGATAGAGAAAGATGCTGAAAGGAGTCACGAGACAGAACTTGAAGAAATTAAAAATGGCATCACATGGGTACTTAATTTTCGCAAAAAGTAATAGGTAAATTTCAAAAAAAAATAAATTCAAAATTATGCCAAATTTTGCATTTACTCCCAACCACATTAAAGTTAGTCAATATTTTATTTAACATTGGCAAAAGGTCGGTGACAAGCCCAAATGAAAATATTTCGTGAGCATCAGGTTTAAATCAATCGAGTCAAATGCGTTCCTATAGTCTATAAAAACTAGAAGAGTCAGTTTGTTGTTTTCTGACATGATACCTGGTGTATAAAGTTTCAGATTATAGCTGATAATATCTGATTCCAAACATCATATTGGGGTTCGAAGCGGTGGTTCCACCAATCTTTATATAAATATATTGTAATTGGGCAAAGTACCAATACAAATATTCATACAATATCTTCGTGTGGCAATCGGATATACTACCTACATCAAATATGCTTAGATGGCTTACCTTAAAATCCGGAAATAAAATGGTCAGGATACGGGAGCCACTTTCTTGGTGTCCACACGAGATTGGTGGGTTTATAGATGCGGTGTTAGGATGAGCAATCCATTATTAATCACTCAAACGCGTTAGAATTTAAATAAAATGCGGTGCGATGTAACATTGACAGGAAGCCAGTATGCAGAACAGAATTTTCGTGTTTCGACAGTAGGATGGGGGTAGGAAAAAAATTACCGGTATTTGGAATGATCTTAAGGCGCCTTCTCACAAATCTAATGCAGGCGTATAATCAATTACCACACAGAGCAACTGGCGCAAACAATATCTGAAAACGACAGTATCTGAGGAATTTAGGTTTTATGATTTTTTTTAAATCTAAACATCAATTTATAAAAAGTTTTCAAGGGAATCCGTCAATAAGGAACCTTGGACATTAAGGCTATAAACTGATTTCGAAAACTTTCAGGCGCGATTACTCCTACAATGTAAGCAGTGAGTGTATTTTATTTTAATTTCATTATATTTACTGGTTAATTCTCTAGCGTCGCGCTAAGGCACATTCTTTTATTTAGGCACTAAATTAATTACAATTAATTAAACCGTGAGAGCGCTCTGAGAGTTACGCTAAAAATGTTTACCATTAACACGCTTATACCACCACTGCGCAAAGATAGTTATTATGTGGTAGCGCTGCGATAGAAAGTTTAGTATGCACCCGGTCGCCGGCGCGAGCGGATGTAAGATCTGTCCGTGACGGTTCGTCAATGCTGGATTTCGTTGGTTAAATTTCTTCGCTTGTTCGCTCATTTCGGATATTTTTCTGAGGTCTCATAATAAGAGAGTGCTGTCGTAGTGCTGTGAAATTTAGTAGGCCAGATTTATTTTGAGGAATTATGGCGTTGTTAAACACATTATATTATAATAAAGACATATTATATATAAACCTTTGATTAAATAAAAAAAATCACCTTGATCTAACTATTCGTCTAACATTTTGTAGCCATAAATTTAAAGAATAAAAATATGAAATAATCGGTTTCTCAAATTGTCTCATTAAAAATACTGTCTGGAAAATTCCCAATAGTGACAACTAATTATAACGGCAACTATCGTTAGAAAGCGATGATGGCAGATCACGGCAAAATTGTTGAAATATTAACCACACATAATACAAGTATATGATACTCGTGATACGTCGTAATCTAACACAGGTAGGTATATAATAATATAAATATTCATGCAAGAACACGCTTCGAAGCCCCGAATCCTCGACAGTATAATCGTTAGCAAATTATCATGCAATTCGGACGTTTAGTAGTGTGGTCATGTGCATATATGAGTTGGACCTTAACCCAGCTATCACTTATTTATGTCAAGCCATGCGGAGCAGCGCTACGCCGAAAGATGCAATTCAAGAAGTCCGACTTTCAATCGAGTCGTATTTCTAAACATCCCTTAAAACCATTTTTTAAAACAAATTTTAAAACGTTTTGAAATTTAAAGGTGAATATTTATTTTTTACCTCTAATACCAGAAACCCACCGTCGTTTATATCTTTAGTAATGTAATGTATCTTTAGTAATGTGTAACTGAATTGTTGTCTTTTGTTACATACCCTACTTGTTTTTTACTAGGCATGGTGGGCTATAACTCTCTTAAGTTGCGTAGAGAAATGCTCGCCATGGCCTACGTTTTCAAGCTGATCCGGGGAAAATTGGATAATCCTAGCATGCTAGCGAAGGTTTGTCTCTTTGTTCCGGACAATTATAATCGTGCTCGCACTCATAATCTATTTGCGGTGCCGTCCTCGCGCACCAACCTAAGTCGATGGAGTCTGCTTACCCGTGCTTTGCGTCACATAAATGCGCTATGTTCGAAAGCGTCAGACTTTGATATTTTTACAGCGAGCCCGCATGTCTTCAAGGTGTGGGCATTGCGCTACTTGTTTATGTCAGAATAAAATAAATTGTTTTCACTCTTTATGTACCGTAAGTTTGTGAGTTTTTTTTTAAATATTAATGCCTGTATTTGTATTTAATGCTTATTTAAACATTTTGTGTATATACTTGTAAGAATTCAGGGAAATAAGAGATATTGTGGACCCGAGAACACTGAAAAACACCTACTATGCATTGTGTCAGTCAATACTATGCTATGGTATTATAGGATGGGGCGGTTGTACAAGGTCCACTCTACACCCTCTAGAAGTAGCGCAAAAATGTATTTTAAAAATAATCGCACGTAAACCGTATCGATTTCCGTCAGACACTCTTTACATCCAGTCCGAGGTTTTGGATGTAAGACAGCTTTATGTTCGCATGGCCCTAATATACCTATACTAAAAATAAAATGACACCTTATAATCAACGAGTTGGAAAGACGAGAGCAACAAGAACTGGTGATATGATGGTGCCAAGATCTTACACAACATTTGGCCAGCGCCATTTCACGTTCATTGGCCCTAGAATGTATAACAATCTTCCCGACGCAATTAAAAGTAGTGAGAACACATCCACTTTTAAAAAATCTCTAACTGATTGGTTGTTGGAGGTGGGTAGGGACGGTTTAGGGAATATGTTGACTGTTATATTTTGAATGATAGTATTTAGTACTTAGTATTTAGTTTTTCCATGATAATTTTAAATGACTATTATAGGTATGTGAGCGTCATATCAATATGTAATTGATATATATATGTAAATTATTTTAGTTTTTATTTTATTTATTTTGGTTTTATTATTATTTTCGTATAAATATATGTATGTGTATGTGTGCATATATGGATATATATTTTATCTATAGATGTATATAAGTATCTATCCATATTTGTATATGCGTAAATATTTGTAGTTTTATATTTGTCATCATTAAAAGTCTGCCTTAGAACAGGCCTAGGCCTAGTTAGGCGACTGTGTCAATCATAAAAATAATGTCGCATCAATTTCTTGCTAACATCTTAATCAAATATGACAACATTAATTTTTTACTAGATGTGTTACTACTAAATAAATAAATAAAAAATAAATTCTATTATTTTTTTATATTTATGTGTAGGTATATTGCATATCAACGGATTGGAATAAACTGTTAAGTTGATTTGCTAATGAAATACATAAATAAATAAATAAATAAATACCAACCTATCTTGTCGTCTAGTCATCTGGTTTTTGATATACAATTTTGACATTTTTACTACCAATATGAAATCGAAGACTATCTGGGTTGCTTGACATTATACATAAGATAAAAAACGAATTTACCGCTTGAATTGTGTAGCACCTGATGTTTCGGCGACGTTGCAGCCGCCGACAGGGCTGCTGCACCCAGGCCTTGCTTCCAAAGAGGGGACTCCTCGACGTTCGACTGCACAGAAACGAAATTTTGCATACGCGTTCAATTATGATAGCCCATTCTAAGTTTCACTGCGACAGGGCTGCTGCACCCAGGGTTGGCTTCCAAAGAGGGGACTCCTCAACGGTCGACAGCACAGACACAAAATTTTGTGTACGCATTTAATTATGATAGCCCGTTCTGAGTGTCACTGCGACAGGGCTGCTGCACCCAGAGTTGGCTTCCGGCGAGAGGACTCCTAAACGGTCGACAGCACAGAAACGAAATTTTGAACACGCATTTAATTATGATGGCCCATTCTAAGTTCCACTATGACATGGCTGCTGCGTACAGGGTTGACTCGGGACAAAGCATTTTAAAAATGAGTTTTAAATATTCACTTATTTGTTGTGCAGTCGTGTAATAGGAATAAGACAATTTTGCCGCATGGCTTGCATTAACAAGTCAAGCGGCATTCGGTCGCATATCAGCGGGCGGTTGCGTCGAATTACCCCACCAACACATCCGCGGGCCAATTGCATTGACCGACATTTCGCTATGCTCGTCATCGCGGTTGACTTTGACAGCCGACGGAGGCGACCGGCGACCGACGACGACGCGGACGGCTTTTGCTGCAATCCCAGTAAACTCGACACACTGACCTCGGCGCGCTGGCACGGACGCCTTTTCGACGCGCGCATCCTTCCGCGCCCGCGCCGCGCACCGTCATTTCACTCTGGACACTTTGAACCTTGGCTCCTAAAGCTTTGGTTTAAAGAGAAGCGGTGCCGTTATCTAGCGGCCGTAATGTAGCATTGAGTCACGTCACCAAAACGTTGTCTATAAAAACCATCGGCGTAGGTTTCCTAGAGAGCGTCGAGTGTCACCGTAACGTCAAATAGCGGTGCTGTCAGTTGCATGACGGCCGTCATAGCAATGATTAACTGTTGTGGGACGTTTTTCCGCGTATAGCGGTGAGCATTTAGTTAAAAACTATGACTGCAAAAGTTTGTTTGTTTGTTTGTTTGTTTATACTCTCTATTGTGAAAATGTCACAATGGGCTGGTTTATTGTCATATGAGAATCTCTTACAACCAACCCTACTATGACGTGTTATATGTATGTGAGCGTGTAACATGTCTGTAAGTGTGTGTCTTGATATTGCATTCGATCGACAGAATTATAAATGCAATTCCGTTAATTTGATCCCAACGGAAAATGGTGACCCATCCGGGAATCGAACCCGAGACCTTACAATGTAAGATCAGGAGACCTAACCACTATGCCACCGGGCCGTGTGGTGAAAAGTGAATTGGACGAGCGAAAATAAAGGAACAATTATTTGATTTTGTCAAAAATCATAGTCTTGTACAATATTACATCAAAAAAGTATAGACAAGCCCGATAGTACGATTTTTAAACAATACACTCTCCTCCAAACGTTTTTTTTTCATGTTCCGACTCTTCATCTTCCAAATATACTATTAGTGCTATGTCTAAATCGAGTGAGTACTGAGTAACTACAATTGAATACGGTCACACCACTTTCTAGGAAATCACAGCTTTGGTCAACCGAGATGGCCGTCCTACTACGGCCGTCGTATTATCAATTCAGCTTCTTCAAATTTTTGCTCCTGGCCTGAGCGCTCTTTGTCTTGCACGTTGAAATCACCACTTTTGAATGGGAGAAACCAAGTCTCAGCAGTCCTTTGTGTCGGAGTACATTCCCCGTAAGTCTCCAGCAGAAACCTATGTCATTCTGCGACAGTTTTCTCAAGATGAAAGCAGAAAAGCATTGCTTCCCGCAAATGTCTATTTGTCGGCATTTTAATTTCAACATTTTCGAAGCTAACAAAATTACCGTTGTTGACACTTCAACAAAATGACACAGACTGATAATTGAAGCCTAATAATGACGCTTTGACATGAAGTATCTTGCTGGTAAATGACTAGAAGTATAAGTTACGGTATTTCTTAGAAATCGAAGTTTTCAATGCAAGTCCTATAATTTTTTATAATATTTAATTTCTATGGTGCCTTTCTGGTTAGCGTCGATGAAACTCGACCGCTTTCGTATAACTATTGATTATGTAGTATATTAGATTGATCAATGCAGTACTACAATTTGGCAACCAGGATTTTACTACAAAACGCAACATGCAGATTGCAATCATAGTACCAAATATTGAATAATCTTCTATTATTATGTTCAATATGACGAATTTCGTAGTGTATGGCGGCGCATTGAAGATGGCGCTATAAACACGCCTATACGGCATAAAAAAAAATTATTTTTATTTTATAAAATTATCCAAAAACAATACAATTGATTTTTGCGAAGCAGATAAGATTGCATTTGTGTGGATTTTATCCCCCCACTAGATTGTATATCTGTTCTGGGGTGATAGTATTTAAGACTTCACTGTCATAGTGACTTCACTTTCTTTCTTTTTTTTTTTTTTTTTTTCTTATTCATTCCGATCGCTCATTCATTCTTATAAATTTTAAGGTTATTATAAATATATAAATAAAGAACTAATATTAAATAAAGAAAAAGAAAATATTTAAGTTTATAGATAAGTAAAATAAATAAATATATAGATTAATATATAACTAAATTGACCAATAAATTAAGTAGCCTAAAAAGGTTTCTTACTGTGCACATATACTTGTGAATTTAATTAATTAATATAATATTATCATTTTTTTTTTAAACATAATCAACCGAAAAAATATATCATACAACATAATCAACCGAAAATAATAATATAATATCAAACAAATTTTCAAACCAAAGATCTTATTAGTTTATTATTATTTACACAAAGATGTCAATCATTAATTTGGTATACAGGTCAATGCGTCATAATTACGCACTTTATCGTTCATATAGAATAATAGATGGCTCTATCTCTCCGTATTATTTCTGTAATGTAAGCAGCCTATATAAAGTACTAAATTGGATAAACTATTAAGTTGTTATAATCAATCAGCCAATTATTAATTTTTAAAAAACAATTATTATTAATGTTATTGAAGTTGGGCAAATAAATTTTGGCAATCAGTGCTATCAGCGCCACCTGAATTTCGTCATTTCAGAAGGTTTGCCAAATCGTACTACGAAGCTGAGCAATCTGATACCATATACAATCAAGCGTATAACCTGGCTGAAATGGTTACCTGACGAAGAATCGAAATCAATGTTAACATTTTTACACGAATAAAAATTCAACATAAAAATCAATATAACGTGGGTTTATTACTAATATGCCAATTAATTATGCGCGAGCAATTTAATTATATATATATGAAGGTACGTGTGTATGTGTGAGAGTGGCTGTGACGTCACCCACGACGATATGACGTCATTGATGATAGATGTCGACCTTTTGAAGAAAAAGAGCCAACTGATTACAGCCAATGTTAGGCCACGATCGCAATTAAGGCCTATGAAATATTTATAGATATATATAGGTGAGTAGTTATACATTTATTTAGTCGACTCTAGGTACTTCTCAACTATCAGTAGCGCAATGTCATACGGAGGCAGGGCCGTATTCGGAATATTATTTCCTTAGCTCTATATTTTCTTCACACTGGGTAATTTGTAATTAATTGTAATAGAATAACTTTGTTTCGAGTTGTAATTTCAAATTAAAATCAATTTTGTTTCCAAGCCATATTATTTCTCTTTCTGTCTTTTCAAAACGTAGCTACCAGTTGGTTTTATCATTTAATTTTAGGGTTCCGTTAAATTACAGAGATATTAAAAGGGGCAGACACACAGATGTGGGTTCACAACACTTTCCCTTCTCGTCGGTTGGTAGGCCGGGAAAGTAAAAACAATCAAGATACTAATTTTGATTAAGGCCCAGTGCCAGGTAAAAGGCACATTTCTTATGGGTGATATTCTTGTTCTCATAAATTGGTAGCGAACGGTTTCGTGCAGCTTGGGCCACAAGATCCATTTTGTATCCACGATTAAGCTCCTATTCAGAAGCCTCTTCGTGCGGAAAGCTACACCGGGTAAGACTCTCGTGTCTCAGGCGTCACAGCTGATGGACCGGTTTCTCCTGGCGGGATTGGATCCCTGCGCTACTGGACGGTTTGCGCACCGTACCGGTTGTGCACTCTGACTAATTGGGGACTAAAGTAATATACCTATTGTCTCCTAAGCAGTGGGGGTGGATGTTGACCTGTTGTCAGGCCACTCTTGAAATGACCTTGGGCCACTCGATCCCGTGTGGCACTACGGGCAAAGAACGCCCAGGTCCGCGATAAATTCAATTTGAATTACCACTGTAATACAACAGATAAAGGTTGCGTAAGCGACTTCTGACCCGTAACCAGTCGGGAGGGTAGAGGTATCCTGAAGGTTAACTCCAGACGGAGATATTCTACCAAAACTGGTAGTTCGGGGGCGAGGCTGCCCGCTGTTTACCTTTCCCGGTGTATCGCCGTAAGGCGTTGGTCTCTAACGGATTGTTGGCGAGCTAGACAGTAGATTGTCTTGTCTCTAAGTTTTGTACGAGCTTGATTCCACGGCTAAAAGAACGATCACATATCGTTATACTATCAGTCATTGACTACGTTCCGGGAAAGTCTTGGGCGACACCACCGTTTTTTTCTTCTTTTATTTCGTTGTGTTTCCGGCCCTGTTCCCTGTATAGCCGGCAGCTGCACACTCACCGCATAGGAGAGGTATCAGTTGCATTCGCAAGCAAGACGTTTTCGTTAGTCCGTTTCGGTCTTAGCCACAACTGGTTTCCATTTAAGGTCATAGCGCTGCCGCTGTGTGCGTATCATCGTGGCCTCCATTATCGCGGCTGCCAGACGCACCCTTAATACATTTTCATAAACCAGACTAGCTTTTAGGGTTCCGTACCGAAGCGTACATGAGTTGCAGCGAAACACCGCAAAGGCCATGTACATAATAGTGTCTTTGTTTGTTTGAAAAACTCTATTGCACACAGAAAGTACAACATGATGGGCCTATTGATTCTACTCTTCATTCGACGATCTCTTACAACCAACCCTACTATGAAATGTTTATATGAATGTGTGCGTGTAACATGTGTGTAAGTGCGTGTCTTTCAATACATGTCTTTCAGAATTCAAATGCAATTCCGTTAATGTTATCCTAACGGAAAATGGTAACCCAGCCGGGAATCGAACCCGAAAGATCATGGCGACCTAACCACTGTACCACCGGGACTTGTGCCAAGTGGCATTTTTTCATGACCGCCAGGACTATTGTGACTAAATGTTTATGATACACTGAAAAAATGTAACGATGTAATACACGGAAATACGCATGTTTCAAGAAGGATTACGTATACAACTCGGACTGTGGTCCATACGTATCAATTAACATGACGCATAACAGTGTTGGAATGACGGTATTTACCGTGTCGCAATGTTAAAATATAATGTTATTTTATTACGTTGCGACCTTGAGAATTCGCTTCTAACATGACAGCATGTAGTAGTATACGTACGGTAATAGTCGGACCCAAGAATCATGTTGAAAATTCAATATACCTACTGTTATTTCCGTATTAACCGTAAGGAAAATGTTTATACATACTTATAATCGATTAATGGAGTATCAACAAAATTTCTTGTAATTCAACAAAATTACGATTGGAACATCCTAATTCTGTATAAAACCGTAATAACAAAATGGTAGGCCTAATGTAAGTGAAATACAATATTTTTCCACTATCGGGAAAAATGGATATACCTAGTGAAAAATGGTTTACCACCCATATTAAAATATGGCATAATATGCCGGGGTGAGTGTACCGTGAGCAAACCTCAAAAATTTTCTCCCTACAAAAATATGCATTACGAAACTCGATCAATGTGTCTCCATCAGAAAACTATAGGGACGATTCAAATATTTAGGCATCTTAACCCTGGCATCCCCTTATGCATATGAATGCATCATATGTCTATATGACCAACCAGATAATTTTAAGCTTCGCGGTGATATCTCTTTCTGTAATAGGTTTTTAATCGATTTTCAATTTGGCTAAAATCTATGGACTATTTCTATTATTAAGTAGGCACATATTAATTATACCTTGACTATTTTTATTTGCAATATAATCACTAAGACATTTTATTTTACTTTTTGACAATCAACACTTTTTTTTGTTATTTTTGACATTACATTTATTAATTTAATACTAAAAAAACTTATTTTTATCGGTATTTTAAAGAATTAATTACTCTGTGTTTTTATCTGGTAAACTAAATGGTGAGACTCGATTTAATTCTACAATAATACCTTCTTTATTCTTACGAGTAACTTTTTATGTTTTGATTATTAATAGAAGAATTTGATCATTCATGAAGAATTCAATCATATCACGGCCAAATGTAAATGTAATACAACTGTCTATACAACTATGTATTAGTTTTTAGGACAATAAATTATTTGATTTGATTTGATTTGAATTCCATAAACATGACATGAGGTGAAATGTCGAAATAGAATTACCGCGACCTCGAAATGAAGATTTCAGACGATGCCCAAAGTATGTAGGCAATAAACCGCTGTTGTTGGGTAGACTCAGTCTACCCTGGACAACGGCGGTTGCAACATCGCCGAAACATCGGGTGCTACAAAATTAACGCGGTAATTGCGTTTTTTAACCTGGGTATAGTCGTAGTATGACGTAGAGCAGTATTATATGCTAAATAATCAATGGTAATATTGTTTATTTAAATAAATAATATAACCGACGTCTGGCAACGCCACTGCGCGTTTATATATCGTTACGATCGCCTGCGCGTGTGTTAGTGTGGCTTAAATGGCAGAAAGATAAATTATACCTACTTCTAAATGTTGAGGCCCAAACAGACGCCTATTGGCCGGCACACACCGACGCACACACACACGCACGCGACGCATGCAAAGGTCACATGAAAAATTGTGGCCTTTAAAGTTGGTTACCTATTTACGCGCAGTTTGTTATCTAGCCGTTTGTTGCTTGTGTGTGTGTGTGTGTGTGGCTGCCTAAATATGGCGGCGTGTTGGTGAGGTCGAGTCGGGGACCGGTTCCGTTAAATAGCCAAGGTTAAGTGGGCGGGTTTCAATATTGGCGTAGCCTTCATTTTTATTAACGAGCGTTTATGATTGTGTCATGATTTTTCGATTGACGCCATTGTGATTGGACATTATGAAGTCTCTACCTAATAAATCGCTGTTCTGTGAAAAAAATATTTATTTATTTATTTATTTATTTAAGAATTAATTACTATAAAACATTGATTGCGCTTTAAAAAATAACAGGAACCGAATGGCAAAACCTTAACCTTTTGCTTATTTGTTTCTGTCACCCAACTGGGACTAGCACGTTCTAGGGTGGACAGGACTCCAATATTACAATCAAGTTTGCCTGATTGCTTGGTTGCTTACAAATGTACAAGTTTTAGTTAAAAGCTAATGACACTAAATTGCCCTAAAATGTGGTCTTCAGAATAAAATTTAAAAAAAAATAATAAAAGATAAAATAATAAATAAAATGCAATTCCATTATATATATCCTTCTAGCCGTGTTCGGCCATAGCGACTGCATTGTAGATTCTAGTGACTTCTTTAGTCTTCTCAGAGTCCATTGTTCGGGAGCAGTCAAGTGCGCAGGCTATATTATAGTGCACAGGTGGGCGCGCGACCACGGGTGCACTCTCTCTTCCTCCCTCTTCTGAACCCGATGGAACGGAGACCGTTACGACCAGAGAAAAGTTTGGATGCAGATACAATAAAATAAATTAATTAATCGCCAACGCAGCAATGGCTGTCATTGTTAAATTGCAGAGCTATTTTTTCGGATTTAGTTCGTTTTTCCACACTGTCATTTATGAAATTAGTAGTTATGGCTTGTGGCGATGTTTAAGGTTTTTCTGGAGCTATTGTAGAGATGTCCGGTGATTTATTGGTAGTTGTTATAGTAGGCGGTGATGTAGAAGATGCATTATTGGATTTATCTTGGTTTTCTGATGATCTCGTGTTGTTGCTCATGGGGTTGTGTTGAATACAGCATACAGTCTACAGTTCCATTATTTAATCGGCAATAAATATAATATAAAATTCGATTAAATAATATAAATAAAGTTATATGTGAGAAAAGAAAGAAACAGTCATTAATATTTAATATATGTTAAGTAATATAGGATTTAATATAAAAATACCTTGTCTAAAAAGTTTAATTCATTGTCAAAGTCAAATAATTTTTGGTATTTAGTTGAATGTTAAAATATACTTAACATATATGTTTAAAAATATGTTGATAATTTGTGCACCTAAGTTCATTATAATATTATTTCTAACATTTGATATATGGTTAGTCTGTCATGATTTGATAACCATTTCTTTAATTTATTTTTGAATTCCCTAAATGTCAAATTCATTTTTATTTCCATATTGATCAGATTGTAAAATCTCGGCGCAATGAAAGAGTAATGTCTTTGTCCAAATGATGTTTTCCTTCCGGGTATTATAAAGCTATTTTCTAAAACTTGTCTCGTTGGTCGCCGGATCTGAATTATTACTAGGTAAATTTGAGTTATCGTCCAAAAATAGCCTTAAGAGGGAAGTTTTTAGAAAAAGTTGCCTACAATCAAGAACTTTAGCTTCCTTATAAAGTTCATTAGTGGGATGGCGATATGGTCTACGTAGAATAATTTTTAATATAAATTTCTGCACAACTTGCAATGGCTGTAGCAGGGTTTTACCACATCCACCCCATCCAATTATGCCGTAATTAATTAGCGATTCACATTATAGACCAATAGTTTTGGATTCTCCGCAATAATTTGCGGAATACATTTGCGGAAAACGTGAGGAATCGTGAACCCAGCGTTTGTAAAGTGTTTGAAGACAATTAGTTGTAGAAAAAAACATTTTAGAATACTTTTAAAAATATAGGTACTTTCATAATTCAAAGTAATTACAAAATCTCAAACTCTTTTGTTTATTTTGCAGATCCCGATCTTCAGACCGCAGTTACTGTAAATAATGTATTAAAGAGGACAAAATATTTTAGAATGCATTTAAAAATGCACAATTACTGAGCATTTTCAACCTAAAACAATTATTAGAAGAAAGTCTAATTCTTCGGTTTAGACCAAAAAATTGCGATGCGGTGACCACAGTTGATAACGTCAGAACGGGCACTGTGCCGCAAAATATCATATAATACAGGGGGCTACGAATTTTAATTGTCTCACTTCGTAGAAGGAAAGTCATCTCTGACAAGCGAGGGAGTGTCGAATTATATATACATGAACGGTCGAAATGACGAAGGGAGAGCAAATATGGGCTAAGGTCGACTCACCGTACGTGTTTTAGACAATAAACAACGTTCCTAGTATGTAACAACCTGTAAGATTAATTAATCATAGTGTAATGATAATTAAGAAGAGACCTTACGTCCATTTAGCAAAGAGTGGATTGTATATATATTTAAGATGTGCCCTCAGCAACAGGAAAATAAAATAATTAAATAAGTTTAACGTACGATATGAGAATATTGTGAAGGCGTTATCCCTAATTAGGTCAACGGCAGGATGCAGCTAGAGTATATTTTTGAATTTAGTGTTTAACGAAGAGCGGCTCGGTATGCGCGTTGACCAAATTGCGTGGGTCAAGGGGAGATTTAAAGAAACTTCACCAAACCTTCGTTTTATTCGGTCGAGGACAGTGCAGAGCGACACTCAAAGGATTCAAGAAGCCAACTGTAGTTCATTTCTGGACGATACTGTGGCAAGTATAAGGAGTGCTGCTGATCCACCCTATCATCAAGATTGCAACGGTGTACTCGGAGTTTAGACTGCTTTACGAGGACTGTAGAGTAGAGCTTCGCGGTACAGCCCCCCCCCCCCTCCACGTAATCAAGCGTAAGCTTCAGCTCAAACCCCCCCCCCCCTTCATCGGTGACTATGTAATATGTGGACGGCCCCTTATCATTGGTTAAATTATTAGGTTTTTATAATCGATCAGTGTTTTATCAAAAAAAAACATTTATTATCAATGTTATTACAGATGGCCAAATAAATTGTTATAAGTTTGACCCTTAATGCTATCAGCGTCACTTGCATTTCGCACTTTCAGAAGGGTGCCAAATCGTACTATGGCTTTGGGCAATCTAATGCCACATATAATCAATGACATTACAAAGTCTTTTTAATTGTAATACATTTAGGGCCCAAATAAAAAATGTGGCTAGAGCGACGCTAGAGAATTGACCAGTCAATAGGTATAATGTAATTAAAATAAAACACACTCACCGCTTACATTGTAGGAGTAATCGCGCCTGAAAGTTTTCGAAATCATTTTAAAGCCTTAACGGCCAAGGCAATAAGCAACTTTTTTTAGTCTTAATTGTAAATTGGTTCCTTATCGAGGAATTCGCTAGAAACTTTTTTTTTATTACTGCTTTTATTTTTCAAAAAACTCATAAAACTAAACTTTTTCAGATATGGTCGTTCCCATATATCACCTTAAACCGCAACTAGAGTTGTCAACTACAACGGGCGAACCCATCACCTCAGGAAGTTTTAACGATTAGTCGTTCTATCTCCCTGGAGTGAGCGCAGAAGACTTGGACAAAACAGTCCGCTACATGCCCGTAAGACGCCAACGCCTTAACCGCGAGATAGCCAGGAATGTTACCCAGCGGGCTTACACTCACGCCCTTACTTAAAATTGCGGCCAGATTACTCTAGTCTCTCGATTGGTTACAAGTTCCAGGTCGCTTGCGTGGTCCTCTCTCTTACGAAGCGGTGAAACGGTGTAAACCGAATCTATCACGGACCACGGCATCCTTTGCCCGGCTGTTCACCCAGGATCGGGTAGCCGATGGTCGTTTCAAGAGCAGTCGCCGTAAGGTCCGCAACCACCCCCGCTCTATAGGAAACAGTACTGCTTCCAGACTCCCCCGACTGTTAGTCAGAGTGCACAATCGATTGGATTACGCCGCACGATGCGCAGACCGTCCAGGAGCGCCAGAAGGTTGATTCCTAGGGGAAACTAGCCCTAAAGCCAAGAGTCCTACCCAGGCTCGGACTTCATGCGTGGAGGCCGCCGGATGGAATGTGACCAACCTTAAACCGCAATCTTCTTCATCATTACTTGCAATTCTTGATGGTACACATTTGTGTTAACTGACGAACTGTCGTGTGGTAAGAAGCTGCAAAGGATAACAGCGGCCCTGGTTCTAACATTCGAAAATAAAGCGAATTTTCAACGTTCCCACTGTTGCATGGTAGTTTAAAGTTCAACTATAATTTATTCGTTCTGATAATCTGATTTTATCACTCAAGTCGTATTTCTTCATTTAGCGTACATAATAAGGTAAAAATGCATACCGGGAAGTGGAGTGTTTGTTACTTTTCGCATTGAAATGCCGATAACCCGAACGCGTATAATTGGCGTAAGGTTACAATCGCGGAATTCAGCAAAAAAAGAAATCACAAATTATCGATTTTTATTGTACTCCTATGTGTTTTGGTCAATTTAAAATTAGTAACTCTAGAACAAAAATTTCACTACAATGGATAGTGTAAGTGCCTATTGTAGAACGAGGGGTTAGGTTATATTAACATATATAATCAATGATGATATACAAAGATTAAGCTTCGAACCAAACACACCGAACAAAAACCGAACCAAAATAACCTTACGCCTTACGCAGACACAAAAGTACTTTGGATATTTGAGCTATAAGCTATTTATTTAACGAGCTACCACTATCCACAAGAAATATGGAATCAGTCGGGATGACGGAGATATCCTGAAGGGTAAATCCAGACGGAGATATCCTGCCAAAACTGGTAGCCATGGAACGAGGTGGCCCACTGTGTTACATTCCTAGTGCCTCGTCGTAAGGCGTTGTTAGCCTCTGGCGGGTATCTGGCTTTGCTGGGCCGTAAATTTGTATCGTCCCAAAGTCTTCTACGCTCACCTTACGGGAGACAGAACGATCATTATCGTTAAAACTTCCTGAGATGACGGGTTCGCCAGTTGTAGTCGACATCTCCAAATATCAATGTACTAAACAGTGGTTCCCAAAGTGGGTGCCGCGGCACCCTGGGGTGCCACGGAGAGATATCAGGGGTGCCGCGAGGCGCCCCTGATATCTCTTGCACACGTCCCTTTTGTACTACTGTAGCTCGCTATGGCTGGCAATGTTCTATCTCGTACGTTTGAACTGCGACAAGAAATTCACACTTTCCTGGAAGAAGATGATCATGTGAACGCCAACAATTTCGCGGATGAAGACTTTCTGCTGAAACTGGCATACTTATGCGACATATTCGAAAAACTAAATGTCTTAAATCTGTCTCTACAGGGCCACAATATGCACATAATTAAGCTTGTAGAGAAGATTTCATCATTCAGGAAAAAACTACAACTCTGGAAGAGAAAAATGAGTGATGATGGAGGCAAAGATTGCTTTCCAATATTACAACAGTACATGGCCCATAGTGGAGTTAAGGTTTCACATAACTTGCAGGCCCTTTTCACAGAGCACCTGTCACAGTTAACTGACTGGTTTGCAAAGTACTTCGCAGAAGACCAAGTGGAGAAGTTTGCGTGGATCCAAGATCCATTCCGTGCTCAAGCTCCACAAGATTTTACTACGCAAGAAAAAGAAAATCTGATTGACCTCTCGAGCGACAACAGCCTAAAAACAAAATACGCTTGTTCAGATTTGACGGAGTTTTGGTTATCACTCGAAAATATGAGTATCCGATTCTAAGTGCAAAAGCTGTAAGGGTCCTCATTCCCTTTGCGACTTCATATCTGTGCGAAGCTGAATTTTCAGCGGTTGCTGTTATAAAGAGCAAATATCGCTCGAAAATAAATATAGAAACAGAAATGAGAGTAGCTGTATCAATCCTTATTCCCCGATTCCAAAAATTGTGCAATGAGCAGCAGGCTCACGCGTCGCACTAAACACACACACCTCAAGAGTTTGTGGAAGGTTTTTGTAATTATATTTGCATTTTCTTTGTATTTTCACGTATGTTTTCCTACCAATAAATGTACTTGTTCATTTTAAATACGAGTTGTATTAGATTCTTACCTGGTTTCTTCTTCATAGACATACAAGTATGAAATATAGCTATTACAGATTTATATGACTAGGGTGCCGTGAGACAATTAAAATTTTCTAAGTGTGCCACAGCTTGGAAAAGTTTGGGAACCCCTGTACTAATAGTTTCATGGCTCCACTGACTGCATTCATTTCACTGGATCCAGGCATCAATGGGATGCCCTTAAATCTCAAAATATTACTTCCGCAATAGAATCGGCATCGTTTTTATCTAAAAAAAAATTCGGACACTTTTTATCTTTTTTTGGTGTTTTTCTTCCCATTAGTAATGTTCTTTGTAGTCGTCTGTGTAGCCTACTTTTTCTTTGGTTTTGCGTGTAAATCTCTTTTAATATTTTTCAATACTTTACTGGTAGGTATTCTTATCAAATTTTCTGTTCAACTTTTATTGGTATGCTCGTTAAAACTTTAGATCGTTGAATTTTTCTTTTTCTAGTTATAATTGCTGCAGTTTATGTGACCTGAATGAGGCCTATAAATTGAAGCAATAATTGAATGATAGTATTTAGTACTTAGTATTTAAATTTTCCATGATAATTTTAAATGACTCTTATAGGTATGTGAGCGTCATATCAATATGTAATTGATTTATATAGGTATATTATTTTAGTTTTTATTTTTATTTATTTTGGTTTTATTATTATTTTCGTATAAATATATGTATGTGTATGTGTGCATATATGGATATATAATTTATCTATAGATGTATATAAGTATCTATCCATATTTGTATATGCGTAAATATTTGTAGTTTTATATTTGTCGATTTAAAAATAAGTACTAACTATAGATTAAGTTGACAGTGCACACTTAATATCATCACACTTAATATCATCATTAAAAGTCTGCCTTAGAACAGGCCTAGGCCTAGTTAGGCGACTGTGTCAATCATTAAAAATAATGTTTCATCAATTTCTTGCTAACATCTTAATCAAATATGACATTAATTTTTTACTAGATGTGTTACTACTAAATAAATAAATAAAAATAAAAATGACGAAACGAATACAAAACGGGCAAATAGTATAGAGTATCTACTATGCCCTATCTGCTTTGCTTGCAGAAATGGATTTGTTAAAGGTATTAAAAGCTAACTCCAAAACTACTAGCCCGATCTTTTTGTAGATTACAGTATTCCGGAGAAACTTTCATATACTTGCTATCCTCTATCGTGTACTCTCCCAATCAACATCATCCTATCCCAACGAGCTTTTTCGAACCATTAGGTTCCTACGGTCTCCTACTTCGGTCAGCCTCTGACAGTTTACTAAAAATTCCGTATCATAGCACTGATTCGTATTCCCACTATTTCTGTGTCCATGATGCAAGACTCTGAAATGGTCTCCCTGCAAATAGGTATACGAAATTCGCCTTCTTGACCATCATTTAAGACTCACCTCAAATATTACTACCTTTCTTAGAAGTTTTCCAGTTTTCCCGTTTTCTCCTCTTCCTCTCCTAATTTCTTCTCCTCGGGCATTCTTAGTTTTAAATTCTTTTACTGGTCTGTATTTTATGCACACGAACGTAATAATCTTTATTTCCACAATGCGCGCATGTATCACCGTGATTAGGTTAGTTGTAAGACATTGCCATGTGGCAATAACTTCGCCTTTTTGTATAATAATTAAGTGCAAATAAAGAGTATTCACACACATATTTCCTGAATAAATCTATACTATAATATTATAAAGAGGTAAAGTTTGTGAGTTTGTAGGAAGTAATCTCTTGATCTACTGAACAGATTTTGAAAATTCTTTTACCAATAGAAAGCCACGTTATTTGTAAGTGTCATAGGCTATACATTAATCCGGAAAATTAAAAGACTTTTTCGTGGTAGTCGGATTTGCAAAGTAAGTCTGAGAAAAAACGGTCGAACTAAAACGTTTCTAACGAACGCTGCCTTAACGATGAGAGATATATGATTAAGTTCTAGAGAAAACTTGTAGAGCTTGGTAATTCCTACAAAAAAGTTAATGACAGCATATGTCTAAATTTTATATTGAGGTCACAAAAAGCAGTTTTTTTATATTAAAAAAATAATTTAAATTGTTAGGCCATGTTTATTGGTCATATTATCAACAATTATGAATTCATATCAAAATAAGTAAATTTATCGTCTCAAGTGTTTAAAACGAAAGAATTTTCCCTTTTACTGCATATAATTTCCTTTTTATTGCATAAATGGTTAAAAAGATAAGACACTCACAAGAAGACACTCACAAATAACGGTAATATAGTCAAATTTGCATGCAAATACATACATACATATGCAGTAAAAATATAACCATTCTTTTGGCAGTCAGGAAATAAATCATAGCACTCAGTACTAAACGAACAGCACTCATAATTTCATGGGCACGATTCAGCTAGTAATTAAATAAATTCGTCAACCTGTCGATATCGATACCCTCCGGTATCGAAAATGACGGAACTAATAAAAATGTAGGACAAGCCAAAATTAGGACCCGCCCATTTGACCTTGCCTTGTTTAGAAACCGGTTCCCCTTCAAACTCGAACAACGAGATTAGGCGGTGCGCCCGCTCCGTTTTGAACATAGGTACACATATATGCATGTAGGTATAAAGTTAACACAATATACCTAAAAATCTTTCGTCTCTTTTGCCTGCGGCCTTGCTTGCTTAAATATCGAACACCGGTAAGTACCTGCTTCTTGATTTTAATTAATAATGTCGATATTGGTGTCTCATATTCAGTACAATACAATGGTCATATAGAATACAGTACAATACAGTGTCAAATACAATACATTCCAAGACAATACAATTAACTACTCTAGTAGATAGGCATTCCTATACTTGGATGCGTCACAAAATTAAATGCTAAACATTATATTATTGAAAACGTAACTATCATGATAGTTGTCATAGCTGTAATATTATATTCAATATTACCTACATAACTACAAATAATCAAAATATACTAATATGATTTTATAATCAAGGAGAATAATAGTTTAATATAGAAATACAAAGTCTATGTAGAATTTACTGGTCCACAAAAAAAAATTACACCGTTAACACTTAACCTAGATTGTGTTGCTCCTAACTAAGCAGAGCCTGTTCTAAGGAGAACACCAATACAACTGATTATAAACTACATAGGTACTTCCAAAATAAAAAAAAATAAAAAAAATTTAATCAAATCAAGTTAAAGTGAAAGTCTCACTACACCAATTAATATTAGAACTATAAACAAGTAATATATTAGAACTAAATAATAATTTATAATAATAATAATAATAATATATAATAGCAATAATAAATAATCATTTATAATAATAACTAATAATATATAACAATTAGTAAAAATACGTATATAAAATATATAGAAAATAAAAATATTATAGAATAATCAAGATAAAATTATTTTTTGTCAATCCAGCAATATGCCTTCGTAATTTTTACACGACTGCCCAACAAAACAAGGAGTGCAATGTGTCCAGGGTTCATCTATGTATGTTTTCCGTTTCTTTATTCCACCATAACTTCTAAACGTATGAACCGATTTCGAGGTGGGTAGTATTTTTAGAATCACTATGTCTTCCCGAGTATCATATTGTACCTTAACTATCCAAACATCAAGTTAGTAGTTGTCATGATGTCCAAATGTACAAATGTCAATAAATTAACATAATTATATCGTGTCAGTGTCAAATTAAAGGTCTGATTGAGTACATTCCTGAAATATAATTATGTATCTATATGGATAAATACATAAACCAAAAATATTTCATAAAAACCGTAATAAAAATAATTATAAATACAATAGTTCACTTTCTATAGGGCTCTATAGACGATCAAGCATGCTTGTCAAGCATCGCGTCGCTGGCTGGAAAGGGATCGTAAACCGCAGGAAATATGCATTTTTTAAATATTTATCAAAAATGCCTTATTTTATAGTTTATACCAGGGAGTCACGTTAATTAGACGTAGTTGATTGATGTATAACGTGACTCCCTGGAATAAAACTAAAAAAATAGTCATTTTTGGTAAATATTTAAAAAATATTTGCATATTTCTTGCGGTTTACGATCCAGCCCAGCCCGCGACGCGATGCTTGACAAGCATGCTTGATCGTGTAAAGAGCCCCTATAACGGCAGTCATGTTTTTTTATTATTTTAGATATATTTAAGTGTTTAAATTATTAAATGTAAAATAAATTATATGAAAATCAGAATGTTATTTTACAAATCAACATGGAAAATTAATTCAAAATTTTCGGACTCCCTCATAACATAAATTGGGTTTTATACCATATCACTGACAACTATGTTTTAAATTTGTCTTTTGATTTTTTTCCCAAAAGCCTGAAAATCCCAAAGCCTGCAAGACATGAGTATGAAAGTTGTATGAAAGTTGGACTCTGAAATGAAATGAATGAAATGAAATGAAATGAAATGAAATGAAATGAAAATCTCTTTATTGCACAATAAAATAAGGTACAATGGCGGACTTATTGCTACACTACAGCAATATCTTCCAGTCAACCAACATGCTGGTGTGAAAAGAAGAGTAGGCAACAAATTATAGCCTAAAATTAAATTTGAAATTATAGCATATAATATATATTGTGTGTGTATCTAAAGTAAAATGTAAATATATAAATAAATTTTTGAGTTTGACATATTATATGTATGTATATGTATATACATACATATTTTGATATATTAACAAATAAATAAATAAATAAATAAGTAAATAAATAAACTGCCAAAATAAGGTAAGGAAAGGGAGGGGATAACGGAAAGGTTAGAATTTATGATTAATATTTATTGTGAAAGGAAGTGCTTTTTCAATGATTGCTTAAAGGTGAACAGCGAGCTAGCGCCTCGAATAGTTAAAGGAAGCTGATTCCACAGTCGAGCTGCATGTACGGAGAAGGAGTAGGAAAAAAAGTGGTATTGTGTTTTGGGATACGTAGGATATTATTCTGACTTGAACGAAGTGGGAGACCACGACTTCCTAATCCGGTAAAAGCCTCGTTGAGGTAGGAGGGAGATGTAGGGTTGTGTAGGACATTATGTAGAATACTAAATGAATACTACAAAAACCAAAGTAATGATAAACCATGGCAAAGTACTATTACAGTCAACAACACTGAAACAGCATATGTTAACGAATATACATACCTTGGACAGCTAATATCACCACAAGACCTCGCAACAAATGAAATAAATAATAGAATACAACTCTAACATGGAAAAGATACTGGACTCTTAAAGAAATGTTCATAAATCCTCAGATACCACTCTAAAAGAAAAATATTTGATTCAAGCATTTCACTTGTCATGACTTATGGGTGTCAAACATGAGCCTAACGAAACAAAACATACGCAAACTCGAGACCTGTCAACACAGCATGGAGCTAAGCATGCTCAACGTCAAGTTAAAACACAAAATAAAACTAGAAAAATTACGGAAGCAAACTAAACTTAATGATGCATAAGACACTGCATAAGAAAACTCAAATGAAGTTGGGCAGGTCATATGATAAGAAGTAACAGAGAACAATGGGCTAAGGAGGTAACCGAATGGCGTGCACGACAACATATAAGAAAAAAAAGAGAGGCAGCATCTTAGATGGGAGGGCGATATTCGAAAAACTGCAGGAGTTACATAGATGAGGATGACCCATAATCGGAGGGTGTGGCAAGCTTTTGGGGAGGCCTTTGCTGATCAGAAAGACAATCTTAATACCGGTGTCAAGTAATATAGTAATGTAAATAGTTTTAACTTTGCTTGATTAAAATGTATTATTATACTTTAAAGGTCATGTTTTATAAAATTGTTAATAGGATTGTTAAAGGATAATATTATTATTAAGGCTTTTTATTAGCTTTGGAATCTTGTCATTGTATTTCATACAAATTTTGGTGGATAAAACTAAGTCTAATATTTTATCTAGTTAATATAATATCTAGATACTTTTCTGTCGCATATTGGTGCTGCAATATGTTTGTTTATTTATTTCTACTCTTTATTGTGAAACTTCACAATGGACGGTTTTATTGTCATATGACAATCTCTTACAACCAACCTTAACGACCTATATATGTGGCAATGGATCCGAGGAGGTTTTTTCCATAAGAGGCTGACATTTAAAAAACACTCAGCTTCGCTGGCGGAGATACCTTGAAGTCGCAATGGTTAAACGGAAAATGCCAGACTAGTTGTTTTACACACTTAAATACGTTGTTTTACGTATGCTACGCCTCGATTAAGTCGGAAAAACACGTATAGTCATTTTTTTCGGTTAAGCATAACAAAATTCTACGCAATGATATGAACCGTTTTCCAGTAGTCCAGAATGAATGGTGTATTATGCGTATTTCCAACACGTTTTAATGCACATGTTAGTTTTTCGCGATTTATAACAGTTTTTACGCCTGGCAGTCAGCTTATGTTTGTTTCTACTCTTTATGACAATCTCTCACAACCAACCCAGCTATGACGTGTTTATATGTATGTGGTTGTGTAAAGTGTGTAAGTGTATGTCTCGTTATTGCATTCGATCGACAGAACTGAAAATGCAATTCCGTTAATTTTTATCCTAACGGAAAATGGTGACCTAGCCGGGAATCGAACCCGGGACCGTACAATGTAAGACCAGGTGACCTAACCACTATTACAGCTTATGTATTTAATACAACGAAATTCACGTATCTAGTCAAAAAAACTTTAAAATTAATATATTAATATATTTTTTTGTTTGTTTTCAGGTAAGTGACCCTATAACGCCTCTGAAGACATAACCTATAAAGGTAACATTATTTATAGCCTTTAAATAAATATTTAGATAACTTTCCGTTCCGAACATTGAACACTGCATCTATGTGGAAGACAATTTTAATATCTTAAGGTTCCATTGATCTTCAGAATCTCTAATAGGCACCTATTATTAATATGGCTGCGCCCTACACTCACAAAAAATACTTGCTTCTTCTCTGTAATCCCATCTGGATGATGGGATTACAGAGAAGGTTTCTTTCTGTAATAGGTTTTAATCGATTTTCAATTTGACTAAAATGTGTGGAATATTTCTGTTATTAGGTAGGCACCTATTAATTATACCTCGACTATTTTTATTTGCAATACAGGCATTTTAATTTACCTTTTGACAATCGTCACAATTTTTTTTGTTATTTTTGACATTATATTTATTAGTTTTATGCAAGAAAAACTCATTTCTATCGGTATTTTAAAGAATTAATTATGTTCATTATAACCTCTTTTCTTCATTACATTATTTATTATAATCAATGTAATAGAATCACTACTTATTGAGTTCTTCTCTGTATCTTACATCTCTATTATCTTACTTTCTACATATCTTCTCTGTATCTTACATCTCTATATCTTACTTTCTACATATCTTACTCTGTGATTTTTATCTGGTAAACTAAATGGTGAGACTCGATTTAGTTCTACAATAATAGGTACCTTCTTTATTCTTACGAGTAACCTTTTATGTGTTGATTATTAATAGAAGAATTTGATCATTAATGAAGAATTCAATCATATCACAGACAAATATAAATGTAGGTAATACAACTATGTCTATACTACTATGTATTTGTTTTTAGTACAATAGATTATTTGATTGATTGATAGATTGAAACCCTCAATTTCTAGTTTTCGATTACGGTGACACCTTTAGAAGCTTCAATTAATATTTAAAGTCGATGAAAAGCTGCTTAATAACGTCAAAAAACTAAATTTCTCCGTATAATAACAGATTAACATATAAACTGGTTAATTCACCATAACCATATAAACCAAAATGTTGTAAATTTATGTACTTTGTAACCTTTGTTAAAAACCTGCAATATATGAGTTCTCCAGGTATACGCCTCTTTGCTTTATCTCGATATACCTATAGTATGGCTTGCCATGCGAACTGAGCGCGATGTCCGAGCGTGATAGTTGGCGGTAAGCGCGGATAGTGAGAATGCAACGCATTAAACACGTTCGATTCAATCGTTTACGCAAATATACCAATCGGCGAAAATTCAATGTGATTTCGGCCCAACACGGCCCGGTGGCATAGTGGTTAGGTGGCCTGATCTTACATTGTAAGGGCCTGGGTACGATTCCCGGCTGGGTCACCATTTTCCGTTTGGATCAAATTAACGGAATTGCATTTCAGATTTGATGGAAGTTCTATTTTTGGCCCCTGAACTAGCGCGGGCCCTGGTGCGCCATACCGGCTGCACCGGCTTAGTTACGCCCCTGGTTATAGCACTATAAAGCAGTCGTATAATGTTAATTAGATTCGCGGTTCTTGCCGATAAATAATCATGTCTAAACCCATTATTTTGGTTTCATGGCAAACTGGTCGGGTTCAGGCAGCTTACGGTATTTGTCGAACTAAATGCTGTCCTTTACGCTAAATGAATACAATTTTGATCGCCACATCGCATTGTATACAAATGGCGAAGGTTTAATTAATACCGCAATGCAATGGGCACAGTTGTATTAATTTAGATCGCATTAAGATAAATATCGGCAATCAAAATAAGCGCGGTAAACGATATTTACTGTAGCTTAGCTTTGGTATGATTATTGACTATATAGGGTATTATATTACTCAGAGCCATATCGCGTTTAGGCAACCCTACCACAAGAGTAAATAAACGGAATAGAGACAAAGCTTCTAAAGAGCGTACACATTTTATACCTATTTTAATAGGGTTGGCACAGGAGGATACAATTAAATAAACAAAACATTTATCAGCTTTTTGTTATATACATACTTACCTACGAAAGAATAATTTTTACAAATTCCTTTTTTGTAGTTTTAACGAGGCAAATAGTTAGGTACCTATTCTGTAAAATTTACTAAAAAAACACTATTTATACCATTTACGATCTACCAAAACGTTTTTTGCACCACCGATTTGAGTTTTCTTTCAATGATGAGGTATACTAAGTATATCTTTCTACCACATTAAAAATAATAATTGATATTCATTGGAGAAAGCATTCATTACAATTATAAAATAAATAAATATATTTATTTTCTATATATTTTATATACGTATTTTTACTAATTGTTATATATTATTAGTTATTATTATAAATGATTATATATTGTTGCTATTATATATTATTATTATTATACATTATTATTTAGTATTACTTGTTTATAGTTCTAATATTATTTTGGTGTCGTGAGAATTTCATTTTAACTTATTTATTTATTTATTTATTTATTTATAACGTACAAGAACAAAAAAATACAAGGACATGCATACTGTTGTACATGAGGAATAATTAAGAACAAACATTATAATAGCGAAAAACATAGCTCTATGGATATAAATATGCTAGCATATCCGAATGAGGCGAAATCGCACAACCAACTAGACCTAGAAGGTCTGTCTCTGGCTGTGCTGTGTTATACCAACTGTATTTTTGTAACTCGCGAACTGACGAAGGTGATCAATTTTAAATATTTCTAAATCTAACAAATGTGTTGTTTACACAAATTAAAGTAAAATTTAAAGTAGAAAAAAAAAATATATATGTATGCAATTAAGGGCTAAAAATAAAGTAAACTTTACATTATATACAATAAATTTAAGTGGAAAATAAGTAATAATATATACAAATATATGAATAAACACTACATTCTAGTATATATGTTTAAGAAAATGATATGTAATATTGCACAATTTTACAAATACGTATTTTTTTTAAATATTCACCCTACAGTATTAATAAGGTCTTTAGTTTTTGAACGCCCAATATCTAGAAGCCAGTTTTTTACTTTACCTTTAAAAGTTACATAATTTTTCACGTTTTTCGTGGTTTCACATAGTGAGTTATATAACTTGATTTCATTCAATTTTTATTTTTTTATTTTGGAAGTTATGTAGTTTATAATCATTTGTATTGGTGTTCTCCTTAGAACAGGCTCTGCCTAGGTAGGAGCAATACAAGCTATGCTAAGTGCTAACGGTGTATTTTTTTGTGGACCAATAAATAAATAAATAAATAAATATTGTAATCAAGTTGAGTACTGTACTAACCTAGTGAAGTTTTTGAGGGTATTGAAAAATGATATGTTTTTATTCATTCTATTATTTTTCATACACACAGTACAGTAAACCATATTTACACTTTTTTATATTAACACACTAATTAAATCAATCGTAAGGCGAAAACAAACAAGACGCGAAATGTTCACGTACACCGAACGCCCTGAGCTTTGAGTACTGGCAAAGCCGGTATAAACCGGTTTCTCTCCGTACGTACGAAGCCGCCAGTGGTCACGCACAGACGCGTCTCAAGCGTGTAGTAGTGTACCTATCATAGCGCGGTTGTATGAAGCTTTGTCTCTGTTCCGTTTATTTACCACGTGACCCTACTACGCTGGCGACATGCAGTTAGCTTTAATAACAATGACGGCGAAACTATTAGGGATGTATTTGGCAATCTATAATAACATTGATATTGAAAGGTTTAAAAAAACTGATTCATCATAAAAACCCAATAATCAATATTAACATTCAATTATTAGTCCCATTAATATAGGCTGATTATATCACA
This sequence comes from Micropterix aruncella, assembly GCA_944548615.1. Lineage (NCBI taxonomy): Eukaryota > Metazoa > Arthropoda > Insecta > Lepidoptera > Micropterigidae > Micropterix > Micropterix aruncella. The sequence continues at coordinate 172,234 of OX155971.1, forward strand.
GAGATAATACGGAGAGATAAAATGTCGACTATTAATCTATCTCAATAACAAAGTGCGAAATTATCACGTATTGAAACCTGTGTACCAAATAAAAAATTGGCATTTGTATGTAAATAATATTAACATAATAAGAGCTACTATTATTACTAGATCTACTAAAATTCGTTTGTATTAATATTAATTAGAGTAGTATTATTTTAATACCCTATAGGCGTGTTTAGACGCTATCTAAAATGCGCCAAACCGCGATACCACGAACGCCGCCATATTTAACATCAGACAAGATTTATCGACGTTTGGATTGGAACTATGAATGCCATCTACGCCACCTTGGGTGTCGCAGTATTCTTCTAGCTGCTAAAACGTAGTACGGCACTGAGCAATATAATAAACTGTATAATCAACGGTATGATGTAATTCTTTATTTCGGCATTATTTTGGTGTTTCGTGCTATTCTACTTTTACCATGAATTACTGGTAATTTATTTTCTATTCTCTATTTTTTATTTTCTAGGTTACTTTATCTGTTTCACCTGTCAGATAAAGTTAACTAGATATATACGTAGAATCAATTCGTGTTAAAAAGAAATAAGGAACATAAACAACATTATATTGGTATAAATTTAAAATGCAAAATTGGTGGCTGTATATTTAAAATGTCATAGAAAAATAATATTGCATCTCTAAGATAATTGTAATTTCTGTACCCGAACAGATTACTTAAAATGAATTTGATTTGATTTGATTTGACACTTAAATATATTATGTTAGTAGCAGCGTTGAAACACTGGCTCCCGTCAGATCACCGAAGTTAAGCAGCGTTGGGCTGGTCAGTACCTGGATGGGTGACCGCCTGAGCACTGCTACGCAATAAAAATCCGACCGCCTGTAAGATAATTGTCGTTAGACTTTGTGGGCCGTTAACGTAATGAGTATAAAGGAAAAAAATACACACGGTTGGTTGTAAGAGATTATACTAAGATAATAACCCCACCCATTGTGAAATATCATAGTACATAATGACGCCCACATCAACAGACAGTTGTTAAAACGTTCACTCGCGTTAAATTCACTAATGGTAAATTCGTTTGTTTGTTTGTTTGTTTATACTCTTTATTGTGAAATGTCACAATGGGCGGGTTTATTGTCATATGACAATCTCTTACAACCAACCCTACTATGACGTGTTATATGTATGTGTGCGTGTAACATGTCTGTAAGTGTGTGTCTTGTTATTGCATTCCATCGACAGAATTGAAAATGCAATTCCGTTAATTAGATCCCAACGGAAAATGGTGACCCAGCCGGGAATCGAACCCGGGACCTTACAATGTAAGATCAGGCGACCTAAACACTATGCCACCGGGCCGTGTTTTTCAAGTTTTGTCCATGTATTTATATTTTAGTTTTATTAAAATCATTATTTATTCAATGTATCTAAATCGCCATCTACCGACTGTATGAGACTGACGCGTCAGTTAACATAAGAGCGCGTGACGACAAATCGTACCAATTAAATGTTTTAAATTGAATAATGGAAACCGTGACTGATTTTTCTTTACGTGCCAAATTGCCACAGTGCACGGTACATTAGTCTCGCTGTTTAAATCAATCAATAGGTACGTAAGTGCGTATTTAGTTGCTCGTTATATAACAAACAGATATTTCACGCCGTTTTCACAGTTTAGTTAGACTCTGGCACATTCGCATTGTTATACAAAAAATAATGTTTCAAGCAAGCAATGAACTAGCATCAAATGTGGAAGAGAAATTTGTTCATTATAGGGTTATTTTGGGCGAGCGCATTCCAAGTATTATTTTTTAACTTTGTTATTTTAGATCGCGGTATACTTAGTTATAGGGCACAGTTATCCGACTATAGGGCACAGTTTACCTAAGTGGTTGCCAGTACGCCAAAGAAGATTTTTTTTTATTTTTTTTAATTTATTTATTTCCATAATTCAAGTTACAATTTACAAAAAGAAAATCCTTATCTTAACACAGAAACATTTTATAATAAGTGTACATATTATACCTAGCTTAGAAAGGAAATTCATCTTTTGACATATCGGTTTACCACCTCACTAGGTATGAACCTGTGTTGAGGTGGTACTAACATCGGTAACTTATTTTGAGACGAGAGGCCAAGTCTTATCTAATACGTAAATACAATTTAAAAATTAAAGCTAAAAACATCAATAAAATTAAACAAACTAAATTAAAATTAAAATGTATAACGATCTAATAAGTTATACCTATAAAAAAATAATATTTTTTTATATATTAGATACAAACACATATAAATATGATTTATACCATATATAAATATTGTTATATATTATATATAAATATAATATTATATAATATATATGAATTAATATTATATATAAATTCATACACATAATATGATAGTATATAAAATAGAGTATAGAAATAGAGTATATATATATATATATATAACATGATCACACTCGAGACCTCAATAATTCTTCACAGTCTTTCCTAGATTTGTTTAAAAGCCAAGTTGCCACCACTCTTCTAAATGTAGCGTAAGGTACGTCGGTCGTTTGTACGTCCAATGTCAGTTTATTGTAAAGCTTCGGAGCTAAAAATGTATAATGTCTTTGTCCGTACGTCGTGTTTATTTTTAACTCCGGTTGTCTGTATCGATTTCTAGTGTCATGTCCGTGGTTGTCAAATGTTCATATACTTGCTCTCCTATATCGTGTACTCTCCCAATTAACACCATCCTATCTCCACGAGCTTTTTGAACCACTAAGTTCCCACGGTCTCGTACTTCGGTCAGCCTCTGACAGTTTACTAAAAAATCCGAGTCATAATAGTGATTTCTATTCCTATTCTTTCTGTGTCCATGGTGCAAGACTCTGGAACGATCTCCCAGCAAATATACGAAACTCGCCATCTTTACCATCGTTTAAGACTCACCTTAAGGATTACTACCTTTCTAAGAAGTAACCAGTTCTTCCCTTTCTTTCCTGTTCCTCTCCCAATTTCCTCTCCTCGGGCATTATTAGTTTTAAATTCTTCCACTTGTCCGTATGTTAGGTAATAATCTTTATTTTCACAATGCGCGCATGTACCACTGTGTTTAGGTTAGTTGTAAGACATTGCCATGTGGAAATAAGCTCGCCTTTTTGTATACTAATTAAGTGCAAATAAAGAGTTTATTATTATTATTATTATTATTATTATTATTACTTAGTACTTAGAAAGCATGGGGAATCTAATAACATATAAATCATAATGCTTGGTAACAAATACCATCTTCTCCAATTAATCCTGCAAGGGAAGATAAAAGACCGCCAAAGACCTGGCCGAAGAAGAACCCACTGGCTACGAAACCTCGTTGAATGGTTCAACTCAAGCACCATCGAGTTGTTCCGCGCTGCAACATCACGGGCCTATGTGGCCATATAAGGACAGTCGACCTCCGATAGGAGATGGCGCTTTAAGAAGAAGAAGATGGGGAGTATACTAGAAGCTTCGATATCATGATCCTTAGATTGGACTTTCGCGCTCGAAAATGACCACTTCAAAACCACTACTGAAAACCGGTCCGCGATAAATTGGAACAGAATTACCGCTAATATCCTGATAGAGGCCGCGCAAGCTACTTCAAATCTGGGACCAGATTGTAGAATCAAGAAATCCGTCCAAATCTGGTAGTTAGGGCGCGAAGTTTGCCCGTAGGGTTAAATTCACAATATCAAATTAGCGTAATTTGACTGTAGTTTATTCTGTCCACTGAGTATTTTACTTTCACTCCATGGTAGACAGCATTGCAGTATATCGCTATTATTCCCTGTGGTCACGGGTTTTTGACCATTTTAATTGATACCACTCAATGGCCATAGCCCACACCTGGTCGATGACATTGCCATTACGTATTGTTGAGGGCCTACTGATGATACAAAGGCCCACGGAAGATAGAATAATCATTATCGTTAAAACTTCCTGAGGTGACGGGTTTGATCGTTGCAGTTGACACATCCAACTGATGTATGGCCATCTTTGAAGCGGTTCTACCACCCACTCCTTTATCCGTAAGTTACTCATGACGTCATCGATGAAAGCTTGATTGATGGATCGTGTTAATACTTTCCTCTCGTGTATTACCATCGATTATGTAGTGTTAGATTGCTCATACCTACAGGACAGGACATTTCGGTAACCCTTTTATAACGTCGAAATGCAGGTGGCGCTGGTAGCCTTATCGTCGAAAGCAATAGCAATTAATTTGGCCATTTACGAATATAATAACATTGATAATGAATGGTTTTTATAAAGGACCGATTGATAAAGATATACAATAATTTAACTTGCGATAAATGTAATAACATTCTAATATTAGTACCATCTATCGCATTTTTATACAGGTTAGAATTCCATTAATAGATGGCATTCTATCTAGATAGACGAATAAGTCTGCCTTAACAATAAAGTGCTTAATTATTACGTATTAAACCTGTATGCCAAATAAAATATTGCCATCCTTATGTAAATAATATTAAAATAAATAGATTTTATTATATTATATCGTATAGGCATTTTAAGAGCGCCATCTACAGTGCGCATCTTAAAGTTATACCACGAAAGTTGCCAAATTGAACATAATAATCTATTTTAGTAATATAAGCGCCATCTACATTTTGCATTTCGTAGTAAAATCCCGGGTTCTTTATATCAATGATATTACCAAGCGTTTTGGTAAAATTTGATACAATAAGTCCTTCCTTCGATGTCAATCTATCTTCCTCTATATTCTTCATAATTTCTTCAATAGTAGGGTGCTGTCGAAAACAACAGGCGAACCCGTCACCCCAGGCTGGTATAACGATATCTGATCATTCTTTCAGCCGTGGGATGAACGTAGAAGACTTAGAGACAAGACAATCTACTGTCTAGCTCCGCCAACAAGCCCGTTAGAGGCCAACGCCTTAGGGCGAGGCAGCAGGAATGGATTCCAGCGGGCAGCCTTGCCCTCTAACAGTTTTGGAATGATATCTTCGTCTGGAATTAACCTTCAGGATACCTTCGTCCTTATGACTGGTCACAGGTTCGAAGTCACTTGCGCGACCTCTACTGTGTGTTCAGCGGTGATTCGTTTTGAATCTATCGCGGACCAAAGCCATCTATTGCCCAGCTCTAAATGCAGGATCAGGTAGCCTAATGGACATTTCAAGAGTGGTTGACGACTGGTCAATACCCATCCCCGCTGCTTAGGAGACTGCTTCAGCAATTAGTCAGAGTGCACGACCGATTGGCGTCGCCGAAAGGTGCGCAACGGTAGCGCCGAATGCAATCCCACCAGAAGAAACCGGTCCTACAGCCGTGAGGTCTGAGACGCGAGAGTGTTACTTGAATAGGAGCTGAATCGCTGAATGAGGCTTCTGAATAGGAGCTGAATCGTGAGTTAAGCCGATCCGAGAACAAAATGGATCTTATGGCCTAAGCTGCATGAAACCGTTCGTGCTATCGTGGTGTCTTCAATTGTCCAACAATATCTTCATGAAGTCCGTCTTTAGGAACATTCTTGGTGTTGGTGATCTTGTTCTTATCAGGCTTTCCTCATCAGGCGCTCGTGTCTCTCCTCCTTCGCAAACTAAACTTCTTCTTCTACTTTTCCTCATAAATGTGGAAGTTGATAAACCTGCCGTTGATCTTCAAACCGCATGCAAATGCATTGTCTCAGTGAGTGCGACGCCACCGGTACTACTAGTGTGCATTAGTATGCATTACATGTACGCACGGCGCGGTCGCCCAGAGGAGGGAAACAAAAAGGCTAGCTCTAGCTTAACCCTCCAATGGTCAGGTGGGATGCAATCGCAGTGAAAACCAGAAAGAAATGATCTTCTATAAAGACAATCTATACTGAGAGAAATATTGGATTACTTCTTACATAACCATTTTGTTATTATCATTTTGGCCTTAGAAAATATGACCATATCATGGAATATCGAACTTAAGTGGCTTACCACCAGGAAGACGAGACAGGTTAGAACTCTCTGCCTCTTTATAGAATCCTCGCGGATGGCGTGCCGCTTTATCTTGCCGATAGGTTCACCGCGCTATCGGCGCACGGCCGTCCCCTGAGATCAGATGGCAATCACCTGTTATGCATCCCTGGTCATAGCAGCGACTTTTTTTCGTACTCAGGGGCGGACCGTGCGTTTGTGGGGCCCTGGGCTAATATTACTTGGGGGCCTGCCTAATTAATCAACTAATTGCCATTTTGCCAAAAAACTGTTTTCGATAATGATGTCTAGGTCACTAGGTACACAATATATTAAAAAAAGAGGACAATACAATATTATATTTGTTTAATATGGCAGACACACAAACACAACCGATACACACAAACATTTAACTTTTCACTAAAATAGACAAAACAATATTAATACTAAATGTAATAATATCTTAATTAGTAGCTTAATTAAGAAAGTAGTAATTTTATTTGTAAAGCTAGTTAATATAAGTAAAATTTAAACAAACATTCATTATTAGTTACCTATTGACAAGGCACTAGCCTCGGTAGGAACTTAACTGCTATACATAGATGTTATTTCTATGAATAAAGATTTTTTAAAAAAGGTATTGCAAAAGAATTTGTCGCTAGCGGTCCGCCCCATCCACCGAGAAATTGATACATAAAGCTTGTTCGCTGCGAATGACTTCGTTTGCGAGAAAATACACTGAAAACAAGCGGCGGGGAGTCCCCCGGAATAGATGCGAGAATTTGATCTCAGGGTTGCCAACCTTATGATAGGATTTTTGAAAATTTGAGATTTTGTTTTTTAATTCACAATATTGTCCATTATTTTCAATGGAGGCTGGACTCTTTATATCCACGGGGCCCTGGGCTGCATCTCAAAAAGCCATTATATAGATCCAGCCCTGTTCGTACTCCTTCTCCGTGGAAGCTGCACGACTCTGGAATGCTTTACCGAATAATGTTAGAACAGCCTCCAGCATCTCCTCGTTCAAGGCCAGGCTCAAGGAGCATATAATTCTAAAACCATAAATTAACCAACCCTCCTCCCCCCCCCCCCCCCCCGCTTTTTCGTTTTCCTTCCTTCTTCTCCTTTCTTTTCTCTGTGTCTTTATTTAATTTTAGTAATTTGTTTTCCTATTTTTATTATTTTTTCTAACTCGTTTTCTGTTTGTTTCTTTTTAATCACTTTAATTTTTATTATCATTCTTTTGTGTAGCCAACGTAAAAAAATATAATATATTATAAACTTAAGCTATAGTTTAGCTGATAGACATTGCCGAAAGGCAATAAGCTCGCCTTTTTTTATTTTGAAACAATGAGTTTTTATTATTATTATTATTGCGGTTTTATACAGAATAACGATGTTTTAATCGTAATTTTGTTGAATTATCATTAATTTTGTTGAAACTCAATTACTCGATTATATGTATCAACATTTTTCATATGGTTAATGAGGAAATAACTGTAATAAATATTTATATATTTATAAGTGTATATTCAGCTAGTTATTATAGGAAATATTGGTTAATTTAGGTTAGGTTAGGAAGTCAATACATCTACTTAACGTAAAAAGTTATAATAGTTACCTAATATAAGTATAATAGGTAGTAGATAATATAAGTCAGATATGAACACACTATTGTTAGTTACCTACTGAAAAGGCACTAGCCTTAGTGGGGAACTGTAACATGTAATTTGTATCTTTTTTATGAATAAAGACGTGATTCATGTGTCCGACTATAACCGTACGTATACTTTCTTCTTACATCTACCAAAATACTATGTGCGCTCGTAGACACCTAACAGAAGCTCCGGTGAATAGTGATTTTCATCATCACGATACGAGGAATAAATCCAATCTCCACATAAACCGACAGCGAGATACAGTTTTATTCACCAAAATTTGTCCTTCTATAATAAGATTCCAGAGCAAATGAAAAGCCTTGGAGAGAACCAATTTAAGAAGATAATTATACATAATTTGGTATGAAACCCAATTTATGGTATAAGGGAGTTTAAAAATTCTGAGTTTATTTTCCATGTTGATGATTAATGAAATGCGTAAAGTTTTAAATATAATGGTATTATGATAGCTGACATTCTAATTTTCATATGATTTATTATACATCTATTCATTTTTAAAAAAATACGAAGACATATTGCTGGATTGACAATAAAATATATTTTTTTCGATTACTCTACATAGAATTTGCATTTCTATTTTAATATATTATTCTCCCTGACTCTTAAATCACGTTAGTATATTTTGATTATTTGTATGTAGGTAATATTGAATATTATTATATTACAGCCATGACAACTATCATGATAGTTATGTTTTTAATAATTATTTTTTTAGCATTTAATTTTGTGACGCATCCAAGTGTAGGAATGCCTATCTACTGGAGTAGTTGATTGTATTGTATTGTATTGTATACTAACTACTACATGCTGTCATGTTAGAAGCGAGATCCCAAGGTCGCGACGTAATGAAATAACATTATGTTTTAGCATTACGACACAGTCTGTGTTATATACGCAATCCTTGTTGAAACATGCGTATTTCCGTGTATTACATCGGTATATTTTTCTCAGCGTACAACATTTCCTAAAAAAATTCGCCAAGGTGTCCAAATAGTGTGACCCCACCAGACGACTATCGTAAAAAAATCCTCCAGGCCGGTGCCAGGTTAAAAATGGGTGGAGAGGGGGGGGGGGGGCGTTCCGCCTGTGACTACTAGAAAAACTTGCATCAAACACCTGCCCGTGCGGGTGCATGAGAAATACGCTCAAATTGCATACAATTACTAGTGCGAACGCGAAACCACTAATGCGTACTGGCTTTTTTTAAACGCGCCAGTTCGACTACCGAGCTATCTTCCATGCCATCCACGCACTATGTAGTCCATTGCCAGGAATTTACAGACACTTGTATGACGCATAAATGAGCTGACAACATCTGTGCTAATCCTATCGGCATGACACCATAGATACAACGGGCGAACTACAACGGGCGAACCCGTCACCTTAAGAAATTTTAACGATTGGTCGTTATATCTCACGTGAAGTGAACGCAGAAGACTTGGACAAAACAGTCCACGCCTTATCCGCGATATAACCAGTTATGTTACCCAGCGGACTTACACTCACGCCCTTTCTTTCGATTGCGCCAGATTACTCCGGTCTCTCGACTGGTTACGAGTTCGAGGTAGCTTGCTCGGTCCTCTCCCTTACGAAACGATGTAAACCGAATCTATCCAGACCACAGCGTCCTTTGCCCGGCTGTTCACCCGGGATCGGGTTGCCGATGGTCGTTTCAAGAGCAGTTCCCGTAAGGTCAGCAACCACCCCCGCTCTATAGGAAACAACTTGCGGTGTCAACTACAACGGGCGAGCCGGTCACCACAGGACGTTTTAACGATTTTCTCGTTCTGTCGCCCTGCAGTGAACGTAGAAGACTTTGGACAGAACATATCCAACATCCAGCTACGTCAAAACCCGCAAGAAGCCAACGCCTTTACCGCGAGATAGACAGTAATGTTACCTGGCGGGCCGACCCTCGCGCCCTTGCTTACAATTGTGACCAGATTTCTCCGGTCTCTCGATTGGTTCCGAGTTCGAGGTCGCTTGCGCGGTCCACTCCCTTACGAAGCGGTGAAACGGTGTGCGCCGAATCTATCGCGGACCAAGGCGTCCTTTGCCCGACTCTGAACCGGGATCGGATGGCCAATGGTCATTTCAAGAGCAGTCGCCGTAAGGTAGGCAACGACCCCCGCTCTATAGGAAACAATACAGTTCCCAGACTCCCCCGACTGTTAGTCGGAGAGCACAGTCGATTGGCTTGCGCCGCTCGGTTCGCAGACCGTCCAGGAGCGCCAGAGGTTTGATTCCCAGGGGAGACTGGTTGACCCAGTGTCCTACCCAGGTTCGCACCCCATGCGTGGAAGCCATCGGATGGGTGTTGACCCGTGAGTGTGACCGACCCTGAACACATGGGTCATCGTGGCCACCTCATCATGGGCCCATTAGCTCCCATTAGCTCTATAGGAAACAGTACTGCTTCCAGACTCCCCCGACTGTTAGTCAGAATCATTAGTAGTAGTCACCAGAATGTTAGTAGAAACTTGTCTCGTTGGTCGCCGGTTCTGAATTATTCCTAAATTTAAGTTATTGTCCAAAAATAGCCTTAAAAGGGAAGTTTTTAGAAAAAGTTGCCTACAATCAAGAACTTTAGCTTCTTTATAAAGTTGATTAATGTGATGGCGATATGGTCTACGTAGAATAATTTTTAATATAAATTTCTGCGCAAATTGCAATGGCTCTAGCAGGGTTTTACCACATCCACCCCATTCAATTATGCCGTAAGTAATAAGCGATTCACAAAAAGCGTAATAAACAGTTTTTAGTGTTTTGGAATCCAGAATATTCCTCGGTTCTTTGAAAACATATCCAAGGATTTGCACCTTCGTAGCCACGTTATGTATATGAGAGTCCCAACGGAGAAAGCAATCTAGAGTGATGCCTAGATATTTCCAAGATATTTATCTTTGTAGAGGCTGACTGTTACAAGACTACTCTATCGCATGGGAGATTATCATTTGTTGCACAAATTTCGTGATTTGCTCTGATGCTTACTCACGGTCTTGTTTTGCACTCACCAATTTATTTTAATTGTTGGATATTTTTCGTTGCCCCGCAAGAAGACGACAAGGCAAAGTCTCCTTGAATGCAAGTCTGTTCGCCCGTCCACTCTCTATTAAGGCGCGTGGAGTCGTGAAACGATCATATTTGAAGGCCGATAACTTTTGAATTAGCCTACTGACAATTCCAGAAAAAATATATCTCAAGCATTAATATATAAACTTCAATCTGATCGTTTAAAAAAAATGTAGAACATAAAAAACTATACAAAAAAAAATATTGAAATGAAGATGTTTTCAACTTTAATTACGTAACTACTTCTAAACTGCAAGTGATATTTTCATGGCACTTGCAGTTAAATATTGCTAACACATTTATCTTTAAACTGATCGTTTCTTTTTCTAGAATAATAAATAGGTTTGACAAAAAGTAATTTAAACTACATATACTATAAATGTGATGGTTTTAGGCGACGGCCGCCAGTGTTCCACAAACAGTCCGACGAGGAGGGTGTCGCTGCGCTGCAATCCGCGTCCGCGAAACTGTAATATGTTTGCTGTGTTGCGACTTTGAAATAATCGAAAATGCCGCCAATAAGGAAAGCTGCAAAAAGTTGGGCTAAAAAGGCCATGAAAATGAACGAAGTAAAATACAAAATATCTATTCCTACAAAGAGTCAAAGTGTACGTAAGAAAGCGAAAAATTGTAGGTAGGTAGGTATCTACCTACAATTTTACTTTCCCAAAAAGGAAAGTATTGTGATCGCGCTAAAATAAATTTGAGATGATGACGGAAATATACATTTTGAGACCCCCTAAGACGATTGAGACCATTTTCAGACCGATCTCCTTTTGTGTGTATGTATGTGTGTATGTATGTGTATGTATGTGTATGTGTGTATGTATGTGTGTATGTATGTTTGTTTATTTCTACTCTTTATTGTGAAAATTTCACAATGGGCGGGTTTATTGTCATATGACAATTTCTTACAACTAACCCTATTGTGACGTGTTTATATGTATGTATGCGTGTAACATGTGTGTGTGTGTGTGTGTGTCTTGTTATTGCATTCGATCGACAGAATTGAAAATGCAATTCCATTAATTTGATCTCAACGGAAAATATTGACACAGCCGTGTATGTTTGTTTGTTTGTTTGTTTATACTCGTTATTGTGAACATACGCATTCTTCCACGATAGCGCACAGTAGATTAATCTGATTAATCCAGCTACAAAGGGACACAAAATATCTATTGAGATTCCGGAAGTATTTGACACAGAAAAAAATCATGATCCCAAGAAAAACAATTTGCAAGATCACAAAGATTTATAAAACTGATTCTGAATCAGAGAGAAGGTGTAATATTGAGCCATTCTATAATGATTTTCTGTTTACCCACTTGCACGCTTTTGGCGATCATAGTCGGTGCAAAGCAAACTTTTGTACTGAGATGAATAAATCAGATATGATATCAGAAACAGCCGACAAAACTTTTTTTACAAGTACTCTCTGGGGTAGAATTTGTTTCCTTATGTCAAATGTTGCTTCACATGCTCCAAGTTTAATTCATGATGTACACTTAGTACATCATGAATTGTATACGGTTTAACAGTATAGTAGCGAAGCTTGTTGGCGGTAAAAGAACAAATTTGAGCCTCAAAGGTTCCTACCAGACAAGGTGCCAAGCCTGTTTAGTTTCATTTAACTCGCACAAATTGATGTCTTCCCTTTACAACAATGTCATAGGTCGTAGTCCCACAGGCATAATAAAACATTTGGAAAAGCAGCGATTGCAAGGGATGGTCAATATGAGAAAAATCAGTCGAAAGAAAAACAAATTACTTTTTTCAAAAGGAAATTACGCAAATTATGGAGAAAAGTGTGAAAAACCAGACATGCTACAAGAAATATTTGAAAAGGAAAAATGCACTTTCTTACATAACTTAAATTGGACTGACGAGGAAAGAGATGAAATACAGAATAAAATTGTACTGCAGAGTACCTGCAGTGAGTGGATGGAAATAAAAAGGACTATTTTGACAGCTTCAAACTTTGGAAGAATTATAAAGAGACGTAAAGATATCACTTGCGTTAATCTTGTAAAGGATATATTATACAAAGATTCTTTATCCCACGTAATATCAACTAAGCATGGAAAAGATAATGAGAAGTAAACTATTGGACAGTTAAAAATGCAAAAAAATATTGATATAAAACCATGCGGGTTGTTTATAGATAAAGAGATACCCTTCCTCGGGGCTTCTCCCGACGGTGTTGTAGGTGACGACTTGATCGTCGAAATCAAATGTCCTATCATTGCATTTCAGAAAGGTATCGATGAAGCCATCAAAATCGGTATTATAAAATTAGCAAAAATCGAATCTTACAAATTAATAAAACCCATAACTGGTATTTCCAGATACAGGGGCAACTTCACATATACAGATACATCCAAATGCCTTTTAGGTATTTGGTATGGAGAAAACGAGCCTTTAAAACAGAAATAATAACAAATGATGACTCTTTCTGGGATAATGAAATAAAAAACAAACTAAAGACATTTTATTTAGATTGTTTGCTACCCAAATTGATAGACCCAAGAAATTCAAGAAACATGCAAATAAAAGATCCTGAATATATAAAAAAGGCCATAAAAGAAAACAAAAAATGATCGAAGCTAAGATAAGTAAAGCTGCATCTAAGAGAAAGCTCATTGAAATCAAAGAAACGGCAGTTGAAGAAGATCAAGAAACGGTTTATGAAAAGCTAGTATTACATAAAACACTTTATTAAATGAAAGAACATGATAAAGAGAAATCACCAGAAACCATAAATATAAGCATAAGACTGTGTGAGGAAGATAAACCGGTGTCTGAAAAATATGATGTAGAAGAAGAATGTGTCGGTCCTAGAGATGTCCTAGAGAGACACAAAACTATATGCTTTGTTATATTATGACATACTCCTACGATTATTTTATTGATTCACACATCTCTGATGTGGTCTTAACCTAAAAAGTAAACCGACGAAAAGTAGTTTTTTAATAACACAGGATCGCTATAAGTTTTCTGATTATTGAGTGGTACTTACCAAAATACGTAATTACCTAAATAAATATAGTATAAAATAAAACATTCAAAAATATAATTTTAAATTGTTTACTTATTTAAATATCGTCGCTTATTAATATATATTTTAAGCGACATATATAATTTTCATATATATATATACTATATATATATATATATATATATATATATATATATATATATATATATATATATATATATATATATATATATATATATATATATATATATATATATATATATATATATATATATATATATATATATATATATATATATATATATATATATATATATATATACGAGTATATATATATAATATTATCGCTTTGCATCATACATATTATCGCTTCGCAATCGTTGTATGAATTTCAAACAAAATTTCGGCATTAGTCGCGTGATTTTTTAGCGCGGGCGGGGGAAGCGGAAAGCAATAGGCCCCGCCTCATCGTCCAAGGTCATTGGCGTGCATATGCGCCTTAAAACGCGAACTTTGAAGATGCGAAGACACTTTAATTGGGTCTGGGTCCGAGCTACGAAATTACACTAACTTATTTTCTAATCTGTCGCCTACTGCATCGCGACCGCCCGGTGACGTACCTTTCTTTCCGCTAATTTCACATACGATATTCGCACTTGTTTGCTTACATATACAAGCCTTAAAAACCTCAGAATATCCAGATACAGCAGGCGCTTACTTAATTAATGTATATAATATTTTTTCTAATTTTAATAAGATTCAAAACTTCATTATTCAACGCTTACAACTATGCATAGCCTAATCTTACGTCAATATTCTTACTACGATAGCCAATATTTATCGCATTTTCACGCATCTACAAACAGGACACATTTGAGGAGGGTTTGGTGACATTCGACACCGCTCATCCCTAATACCGAGGAGTTGAATTTCCCAGAATCTGGCTGAGTGCCTCTAGACAGAATACATTTCAGCCAATTTCTCGACACACCATTGGAACTCCGTGATGGAAAGTAAAGCTTATATTTTTTAAAATATATATTTTTTAAATGTATTGTTATTATGATATGCTTAATTGATCAGTGCAAGCAATTTGAAGTGCTCGCTACACATCGCGATCATGTTAATTTGACTCGAACAAAAGTCTCTTAATGACTACCTCCATTGAGGTCGTTTTTGCGCCGCTTCCCGACTCGCAGCTAATTAATATTTTAACCGGCCCGCCATGGCGCGGGTTAACTGTTAAAACTGCTACCGCTGCCGCTAATAATTATGAATATTTTCATCGGATTCTCCGTAACTGTGATTTTGAATATTAATGAACGACGTACTCGCGAACGATGGATGGATCTTTGTGCGCGAGACTCGCTAATTAACATTAATAGCGACGAACAACGATGATTAAAGCGGCAGAGATAGCTGTCAAACGTCAAAGATATACTCTAAAGGGCTATACACCCGGAAGTGCCAAAACAACACATCGAATAACAAAAAAATCTAATAATATAAAGGTCTAACTTTTTAAAGGTAAGGTCTAAAAAGGTAACTAACATTTCATGACATTATTTAAAAATCTTTTGCAGAATGAGTTTTTAATTGGTGATATAGGTACATGAATTGCGTGAATCACGAGCTGAAGTACGAGCAAGCAACTTCGATAAAAAAATGGGAAAAACAAAAGAAAAAATATGTTATTCGTATTTTTTTTAGCAATTTCGAAAAAAAATTGTTTTGAAAAATAGTGTAAAAAGAGTTGGCGCATCTAGCGACAGGTAAAATATCGCGAATATTGTTTATTATAAATATTATAAAATCCGGTTTTATAATATTTATATTCTCATGATATTATAGTTCTTTATTAAAGCTTTTAGCTTTTCGAAACTTTTTTTTATTTTAAGAATTATTTTAATAATAATAATATTAATAACAATTTTATTTATAATAATAATTATAATAATAATAATATTTATATCTTTCATCTCATCTTTTATTTTAATTCCCATTTTATTTAATTTTTTTATTACTATCAATATCACTCTTTTTTAAAGCAATTATGATATATAAATAGGTACTTGATAATTGTGCAACTTTTATTATGTTAAGGTTACCAATTTTATATTTAATTTTCCAGTTTGTAAGAATTAATAATAACAGTGTAAAAATTCTCCCAAATTTGATATATTCTAAATTACTTAGTTTTAATATTAGTTCATAATATATTTACAACAATTTAAATATCCACCTTAGAACAGGCTATTGCTTAGTTAGGCGTCATTAAAATAGGATCACTGGCAACAGTTTCTGGCATAAAATGTTATTAGTTTTTTGCTACTGGATTCTCGGCTATGACATTGTAATTGTATTTGTCCATTTACTGTAGATAATTGTAAATTACCAAATAAATAAAATTGCTAGATGGCGCAGTGCACTCAACGCTTGTCAAACTTTTATTTATCAGGCAAATTTACATTATCCAAAAAAGGAAGAAAACAAGATAATATATTTTTTTCCAAAGATTTTTTTTTCCAAGAAGTATGAATTTACATGATACGTAACTGTGTTGGCGTGACGTTAGGTACCGTGTCGTAATGTAAACATATAATGTTATTTCATTACGTCGTGACCTTTGGGATCTCGCTTCTAACATAACAGCATGTAGTAGTATAGGTACGTACAGTTATATTCGGACACATGAATCATGTTGAAACTACAGTATACTCTTCAAATCAAATAATTTATTGTCCTAAAAACTAATACATAGTTGTATAGACAGTTGTATTACTTTTACATTTGGCCGTGATATGATTGAATTCTTCGTTAATGATCAAATTCTTCTATTAATAATCAAAAAAGAAAAGGTTACTCGTAAGAATAAAGAAGGTATTATTGTAGAATTAAATCGAGTCTCACCATTTAGTTTACCAGATAAAAAACATAAGAGTAATTAATTATTTAAAATACCGATAAAAGTAAGTTTTTTTAGTATAAAATTAATAAATGTAATGTCAAAAATAACAAAAAAAATGTGACGGTTGTCAAAAAGTAAAATAAAATGTCTTAGTGATTATATTGCAAATAAAAATAGTCAAGGTATAATTAATATGTGCCTACCTAATAATAGAAATAGTCAATACATTTTAGTCAAATTGAAATCGTTTTAAAACCTATTACAGAAAGAGATATAGACGAGATGCATACCTACAGTTTTTAGAGATCGTTAATGTCGTACAATTCTCTTTCAATGAGATATAATTTGAGTTTATTTTTAAATTGTAGCATTTTTCCTTCGCGGCATATTTTTTCTTATTTCTTTGGGAAATATTGATACGTATATTCGAGTAATGTAATTTCAACAAAATTTCTTGACATTGGGATAACTAAACAACGATTGAAACATCGTTATTCTGTATAAAACCGTAATAACAAAATGGTAATGTAAGAATCAATCCAATATTTTTGTCATTGCAATGTATGGATAAGGTTTTGAAGACAGTAAACTTGAGTTTATTTGAAGTTTTTATTTGTAAACGAACCCGGATGCGTCGACGCGCTGCAATCATTTTAACTAACCTGCCATTGGGACCGTGACATTTCTTATTGAATACGCACAACTTCATGAGAAAACGCGAAACGCACTCGGTAACGGGTGGCACGGCGCAATATTAATGCGTATAGTCTACGAAATATTATTTGACAAAAGTGTCGTTAAAATGCCATAAAATAAACAGTGATTTCCAACAAGTTGTAACCGTTTATTTTACTATGGAGATCGATTCTACCTGCACTTTACGGAACACTTTAACAAACCGAAGACTATCGCGGTTGTTTGACATTATAAATAGGATAGAAAACGAACACATCAAAGCTGTTAAAAACGTGCAGCGATAAAAATCTGCGATCTGCGATCATATATTGGATAGCGGAAGTAACCACTGGATGCAGTTTCAAAATCCCATTGTGCTATCCAAAGAACAATTCTACTTTCCTCGCATAATCCGGGTAGCCATTGAAATAAGTAGAACCCCAAACTTCAATAGAGACGACGGTTACAAACTCTCTTCTACGCGGAACCCTCTACTTAAAATTTTCCCGCCGCCGAACGCCGAACGCAAAGACGTAAAACAGGATACAGTGAGTGTTGTGTGCAAGACGGATTTTCAAAATTCCCGCGCTCCGAACCCGGCCCCCCACCACCGTTATAATCTACGCAGTGGCGGAAGCGGTACGCGGCCTACCCGCAAAACAACGGATCGACAGCTCTTCAGTCTACCCTGGACAACGGCGGCTGCAACGTCACCGAAACGTCGGGTGCTACAAATTTCACTCGGTAAATTCGTTTTCTATCCTATTTATAACTTTAACAAACGCTTTAAAGGCACAAACTGACCGCTGCACCGGATTCGATCATAACATCTTGAACTTTATACCACCAACGATCAGAGTAAATATTGCAGTATATGTACCTAACAATAATTGTAAAAAGTGTATTTCACACAGATATATTAAAATACGCACTAAATACTGATAATTTCGAAATCGAATTGTTACTGTTAATCGGTTAGCTACTTACCATGTTAAATTCGGTGATAACCGATTTCGATTTTACCATTATACAATAATTGTAAAATTTGTATGAAACAGATATATTAAAATACACACTAATTACTAATGATTTCGAAATCGAACAGTTAGGGTTTCACTAATTAATAGTCCTAATCGTTAAGCTACTTACCAAGTTATTGATCATTGCGTTCGCATTAACAGTTCAGTCAAAGCTTTCACTTTATTCTATCGCTTGAATTAATTCTATTGCTTATTCAGCTGTCATTGAAACATTCGGAAGAAAATGTTATTATTTGTGTTTATGCTTAAAAATTGATACGTATAAATAATTAATATTATTAAGCGATCAAGGCGATTTAGTCTAACCATATCAAGCCATTAGACATTCGACGATAGGTTTGAAAAAGGTCTCGATCATTGTAAAAAAGGTACCAATGTGCTAACGACACTCTTGTCAAATAATATTTCGTAGACTATACGCGCCATTTGAAATTGCCGTATCCGATAATATATCAAACAAGTAAATATATTAAAAGGAATAAAAAACATGACAGCCGTTACAAAAAGTGGACTACTCTATTTATAATTATTTTTCGGACCTTTCATTTGACACTAAACACGATATATTTATGTTAATTTATTGACATTTGGAGATTGGGACATTTGGACAACTATTTACTTGATATTTGGACATTTAAAATACCATATGACACTTAAGATGACATAGCTATTCTAAAAATATCATATACTTCTAAATCGGTTCGAGCGTTTAGAAGTTATAGTGGAATAAAGAAACGGGAAACATGCATATATAAACCCTGAACACATGACACTCTTTTTTTGCTGGGCAGTCGTGTAAAAAGTAATGCGTACCAAATACTATATGCGGTCAAACAATATTGTTTTAAAATTAAAAAAAAAACAAAAACTTCTTTCCAAACTAAGGATCAAGGAACTTGGAAGTCCTGGACCTTGGACCTCTGCTCACATCCCTCTCACCTTATCCCCGCAATACCCTCTTGCTCGAGAGTGTTTCTACTGTTCTCTTTGTATACTGTGATTTAATAATCCGTCCCTATAAATAGGATTAAAAAGAATTTACCACGTGAAGTTTGTAGCACCCGATATTTCGGCAACGTTGCAACATTGTCCGGGGGACGCTGGACATCGGCGGTTGCAGCATCGCCGAAGCGTTGGCTGCTACAAACTCAAGGGGTAAATTCGTTTTTATCCTATTTATAATGTCAAGCAGCCGCGGTAGTCTTCGATTGCAATACTATATGCAAACCTTGAAATATGTAATTTTCTTGTGGGGAGTTATTAAAGATAAGATTATTATAGAATTATAATAGAGTGTGTGTTATGTCTTCATTGTCACAGGCATGGTAACTACATCGCACGTTTATTACAGCGCACAACGAGATCTTGCATTTACCATGACAGCATGTTATTAGATACGTAAGGTTATAGTCAGTTACAAGAATCATGTAGAAGCCACAATATACCGTTATTTTCGTGTAACCCGTATGGAGCACGGTGAAATATATAATCGATTAATGGAGTTTTACCAACATTCCTTGAAATTCAACAAAATTGGAACATCGTTATTCTGTATAAAACCGTAATAATAAAAAGATAATTTAGGAACAAATCCATTTTTTCTCAATCTAGCGTAAAATATTTATTTAGTGTAATTATTTATTAGTGTAAATCAAGCCAGTCATTATTGGAAATATAGGTTAGTTCAGGTTAGGTTAGGAAGTCAGTACATCCACTAGCGTAAATCAAGGTATAATACGAGTAGATAATGTAAGTCATATATGAACATATTATTATTGTTAGTTACTTACTAATGGGAGCTAATGGGCCCTTGCTGAGTTGGCCACGAAGACCCATGTATTCAGGGTCGGTCACACTCACGGGTCAACACCCATCCGGCGGCCTCCACGCATGAAGCGCGAGCCATGGTAGGACTCTGGCCTTAGGGCTAGTTTCCCCTAGGAGTCAATCTTCTGGCGCTCCTGGACGGTCCGCGCACCGTGCGGCGTAAGTCAATAGATTGTGCATTCTGTCTAACAGTCGGGATTCCGCGGGAGTCCGCGCAAGCGACCTCGAACTCGTAATCAGTCGAGAGACCGGAGTAATCTGGTTGCAACTGGAAGTAGGGGCGTGGGTGTAAGCCCGCTGGATAACATACCTGGTGATCTCGCGGATAAGGCGTTGGCCTCTTAAGGGCATGTGGCGAAGCTTGACGGTGGACTGTTTTGTCCTAAGTCTCTGCGCCGACTTCACGAGAGATAGAACGATCATATCTCGTTAAAAATTTCTGAGGTGACGGGTTCGCCCGTTGTAGTTGAGAGCTCTGGTTGATAGTTGCTTACTGAAAAGACATTAGGCTTAGTGGGGAACTATGACATGTAATTTGTAACTTTTTTATGATTAAAGACTACTACTACTACAAAAAACCCTAAGTCTATACTTTACCCTATCAATACAATACAATACAATACAATACAATACAATCAACTACTCCAGTAGATAGGCATTCGTACACTTGGATGCGTCACAAAATTAAATGCTTAAAATTTAATTATTAAAAACATAACTATCATGATAGTTGTTATGGCTGTAATAGTATATTCAATATTACCTACTTACAAATAATCAAAATATACTAATGTCATTAAATAGTAAGAGAGAATAATACATTAAAATAGAAATGCAAATTCTATGTAGAATAATCAACGTAAAATAATTTGATTGTCAATCCAGCAATATACCTTCGTATTTTTTAAACATAAATAGATGTATACTAAATTATATGAGAATTAGAATGTCAGCTATCATAATTCCGTTATATTTAAAATTTTACAAATTTTGCTTATTATCAACATGGAAAATAAACTCGGAATTTTCACACTCCTTTATACTGTTGGAGCTTTAGTCCAACATACCCACAACAAAAAAGCAATTTCTACAGAATCGAAACCGCAAACTCGCACAAATCTACACGAGCTAGCTGCAGTTAATTTCCAACTAAATTCGTCATTTTTTTGCACAGTCAAGTGATGACTAATGTCATTTCTTCTGATCGATACGAAATTAACACACATTTCTCACCCCACTCACATCTATTGCGTCACTGCTTACAATATAAAACGCAGTACAGTTTCGATCGATCAATATCATTCCCTGGAGGACAGTATCCGCGCATTATCAAGTACTCGCGCTCTTCTTTATCTTCGAGTCAACAAATCACGCATAGTATACGCGACTATCATTATCTTCGAATCTATCGCTGCGCTTCACACTTCGGATACACAACCACGGCTTCACCTCGCGCCCACACTACCTACACAACGGCGAAATAGCAATCAAGGCGTTACGAACTGGCAACCTACTACAGAGCTGATTATATACTTCAACTTCAACATCCACGACTTTCAATAACGGAGAAAACTTCCTGATGAGAACCACCCTTCGCTCACAATCAATTGGAGTCTAGTGAAGGGTGGCCACTCTCACACTGGTGACCCCGACGTGATGGTGTAGGCGTGTTCGTATCAAACGTCGTGGGTCTAGTGAAGGGTGGCCACTCTCACAATACCATAATTTGGGTTCCTTACCAAATTATTAATAATTATCTTTTTAAATTGGTCCTCTCCAAGGCTTTTCTTTTTCTCTGGAATCTTATTATAGAAGGACCAATTTTGGTTTATAAAACTGTATCGCACTTTGCTAAGTCGCTGTGGGCTTATGTGTAGAAGGAAAGAAATCACTGAAAGAATGATCAAATATCGTTATAACTTCCAGTAACTAATTTTCTTCTAAATATCCAGTAATTAATTAGTAAATATTTTTTTAATATAAAAATTGCTGGATTTTTGTATGTCATCCTATACCGCGTGTCCAAACCGCCACTGCGTATAATATATCATTACGCGTGTGTTCAGCAGCGTTCGCTGAATATGGTGGCATTTTATATTTCCCCCAGCTTTGTCGTCAAAGTGACAGACATAGCAGCAAATTGCAGGCCACTTTAGAAAATCAAATCCGCTTTCCAAAGCCAAATAGTGGAATCGCCGCTAAGCGCTCTAACGGCGACCGCGGAATTACGCGGCTTGGGCATCATTTCCATTGTCTGAGTTGCCTGTGGATGTGCGATATAAAAGTGATTTGATGGATGTCGCAGTCAGTGTGGCGGAATCAGCATTATCTAATTCATATATATATAGGAAAGAGAACATGTGACAAATAAATAAATTATTAGTTTTTTTAAAAAACACTAAAAACACGCTTTTATAACTGCACGTAAAAACCACATCATCAGACCTTGAAACCTAATCGTGGTCAAAGTTCATTACAAGACTTTCTAACAAGTCCAAACACAGCTATGATACGATGTTCCATCATGAAGTTCCAGTTCATATCTTCCGACTACATCATCAGATCAATTCGACAGTACCATATTGTTGTATTGTCATCGGAACTACATACAGCTGCCAATTTTCATGACGCTACGATCTTTGGAAGATGGTTAAATTAGTTACCTTAGATTCCATTACATAGTTACATACAGGTCGACCTAATAAAAGCGTGTTAAAAAATAAAAGAAATTGGACATAAGAATAGTCCGAAAAAAAAATTAAGGTGTCATGACACCTAGGAACGACCTTACCTGATGAACTTTTGTTTAATTAATTTTTTGAAAATATAAGGATCAATTTAAAAAAGTTTCTTAGGGAATCCCTATTTAAGGAACAAATTTACAATTTAGACCCAAAAAAGTTGCTCATTGCCTTGGACATTCAGGCTTTAATCTGATTTCGAAAACTTTCAGGCGCGATGAGTGTGTTTATCTTCTTCGTCTTCGTTCCCTCATTTATTTATTTATTTATAAGTACTTATTACAATGGTTACGACTAATTATACCAAACAAGTTCAAGAATCAAACATAAACAGTTCAGAGAAACGGTCACATCGTGTTTGGCACCTGCCTAAAACTCATCTAACTAGGTTAACTAAGGCCTGTATCTAGATGAGCTAATTGCAATACGTATAATGACAATGATAAGCACGTCATATCAGGTAACGACATATAACTAAACAAAACATTTACTACCTATAATATCTATTCATATAATATACAAAACATACATAAAAATACATACATCCATAACCTTTCAAACAGCAATGATCAGTAATTCGTCGTTTAATTTTGATGGGCCCAACTCTAATAACCAGGAATTGATTTTCTGTTTAAACGTGTTTATTATCATTACTGAGGATCGTGGCCACTAGACAACAGTTTGCCTACGAGGCTCCTCCACTTCGACCTGTCTTCTGCATGGCGGGTCGCAGATTGAATTGACCCTTTTGTAACTTTTTTGATGAGGTCGTTCCATCTGGCCGGTAAACTGCCTCTGCTTCTTCTTCCCTCCACTTGACGGGGGTCAAGCATTTTCTCCAGATTCTCTGGTTTTCTCCTGGCAACATGATCGAAAAACTACAGGGCCCTTCTCATGCATACGGTGGAGAGCCTAACTTGGATGCCGAGTTCTTCCAGGACAGATTTGTTGGTGCGGCGTGCTGTCCATGGGATTCCTAGCATTTTACGCCAACACCACATTTCCAGTGCATCGATTTTGGTGCGTATCCGAGCCTTCAGGGTCCATGTCTCCGATGTTCAGAGAAAAATTGAGAAAACCAGAGCTCGAACAAGCCTGACTTAGTCCGCTCACTTATACCCCGATTCTTCCATAGCCTTTCTAGCTTGCTCATGGCCGATCTTGCCATCTGGCTTCTGCGTGAGACCTCCTTTTCGCAGTTTCCGTCGTTGCATACCATGGAGCCCAGATAGACAAAGTCTTTCACAGCTTGAAGGTCACTCAGATCGTTGGTGCGTTGCATGGTTCCAGCCCGGCCCACAAACATGACTTTGGTCTTGCTGCGGTTCATGTGCAGCCCATACTCCTTGCTTTCCGTGTGTTTGCGAGTGTGTTTTATTTTAATTTAATTATATTGACTGGTTGATTATCTACCGTCGCGCTTAGCCACATTTTTGTTTATTTAGGCCCTAAATTAATGACTGTGACAACGCTGCGATCGACTAGTGGCACTACCCGGCGTTGGCCGTATTATATCCGGGTTCAATTGCCTATGTATACCAATTTTCATGGCAATCGGTTGAGCGGTGTAGAAGTTGATGTGCTGCACCGCCATCTGGTAGCGAGTTACAACAAAGTGGATAGCGCGAAAATATTATCCGTGTTCAAGTTCTTTATGTATACCAATTTTCATGACAATCGGTTTATCGTATAGAAGTTGGTGTGCTGCATCGCCAGCGCCATATCTATACCAATTTTTATATACATATACCAATTTCATTTCAGAATTTATTACTAATATTTATACACAACAACGTATAGCTACTGTAAAATAAACAAAATGTAGAATAGCCGATTCTCTTCCTTCATAAGAAAGGTTTTGGTAATTTCTGTATTTTATTAATACGTTTTCTACAATTTGTAAAGATTTTTTGAAATAAAGCGAACCGAACTGAACTGAAGATTGGTTAAATTATTGGGCTTGTATAGTCAACCAGTTCTTTATAAAAAAAAAACAATAATTATCAATGTTATTATAGATGCCCAAATAAATTGCTTTTGGTTTCGCCGCGCATAATGTCGCATGCGCATAATGGTTGCCAGAACGTACTATGGTATCGAGCAATCTAGTTACCCTATATAAACAATGCAACTACTTATTTTATGATGTAAACTAAGTAATCACGCCGAATGCATCTAAATATTATAACAGCGTAAAAGATGGAATCCGTTGTCTGTTGCCGGAATCGAAGCGATGACCTTTTCGATAGTCGCCACCTTGGCGGCTGGAACGAACAGAACAGAATAGAATAAAATAGAACCAGTTATAATGCGGGCGGCCGAGGCAAAAACGCTCACTCATACGTGACATGCAAATGCTTTTGACAGAGAATTTCCCAATCAGATATGAATATATTGAAGAGTGCGTTACGCGGTGAGCACGCGATGTGCCTCGTCACAGATTAATCACAGAGTTGTGTGCGTTTGCTACAGATATGACGAACGAAATCGATCTGCCATTGCGCACTACACAATATTCTACTTCTTCTTCTTCCTAGACCCTGTCCCATTTACTTGGGGTCGCCTTCCTTGTCCTTCTCCTCCACTGAGCACGATCTTGCGCTGTGTCGGCGTCGAGTTGTGCTTCTCTCAGGTCTTTTGTGACCGTCGTCAACCAGGTGACGGGTTGACTTCTACGAGCACATATCATAGTCGTTGACAGGTGTAGGGCAAGTTGAGTTGAGTTGAGTTCTTTATTGTGGGAATTATTAAAAAACATACAATATTTAATTAACAAACTGCCCAGAGAGCAGTTTTTTCAGAAGAAACTTCATAAAGAAGAAGCTATATAAGGCGCAATCAGTAAAAATAAACCTATCAACAATTAAAATAATCAATATCAGAAATGATCAAACACAAGCAATAATCATCAATAATCACATAATCAATCAAACTAATTTTTATAATGTTTTGTCCAAGAAGAATCTAAATACATTGTAATTACATTTAAATATAAGATACCATATAACTAAAACAATCAATAAAATTATTAATTCAAGTTTAAACAATCAACAAATGAAATAATCAGTATACGCATTACATCAAAATAAAGGGGCTGTAAAAAAAGTCATTTTGTAAAATTTATAAATTCCTCAATAGAGTAAAACGTATTGGTTGTAAAAAAATCCTTTAAAAGTTTTTGGAACGTTCTGAGATGGCTATTGTCTTTTATGCTACCTGGTAGGCGGTTAAAATAATAAGGCCCTGAGAATTGGGTACTTTGCCTAGCAGCGTTTAAAACCACGCATGGTAGAATGAAATTATTCTTGTATCTGGTGTTTTTATTATGTATATCTGTAAATTTTACGTAACTTTCCTTTTCGGTGTAAAAAAGATTCACCATGTGATCATCTGGGCATCGCTGCACGTGACCGTATCAATTATCAGATTTTTTTCTAGTAGTGTGACACCCGCTGACCAGCGTAGCATACGCATTTCTGTTGTATGTTAAGATGTTGTTTGTTAGTCGCCATATTTCGAAAATCGGGATTTTAAAAGTCGTTTTGTCTCATGTTTAACGATATTTCTCATAAGATTTAAAATAATGTTAAATAAAACTAAAATCACACGAAAGTTTAGGCCTTTATAATGATTAGTTGTTTAATTTTGATTATAAGGCACAACAGATACATACCTGTGCAGAATCACATACTCTCATATATACACAACTATGACACATACACGTAGATGTACTTACACACACCCATTAAACACACATCACAATCACACATATAAACACACTCATCCTACTCTATCATACACACTCACAAATCGAGAGAACATACAACATCACGCACATAAACTGTATAATATCAGGAGACTATTTTGGCAGTAATATTGTTATTATTATTTATTAACTTAAGACCCCAGCGCTGTTTTTCTCTTTTGTTGGAATAAAATAAAAAATAAAATAAAAATAAATGATATACCACCATATATGTACATCAAAGGTGTGATGATATACAGATCATATACAGGTGTGAGGATATACCACCATATAGATCACTTTTTAAACACAAAATTAAACAATTAATTTTAAACAAATAGTTAGATAAGGTATTAATGTCCATATGGCTACAGTCGTATTTAAAAATATTTTATATCTTTCCGATGAAAGCTTAGACTTTTATCTATCTATTTGTTTACCATTGTTGTTTAATTTTGTTTATTAAGTATGATGTATATTATTATGGTGGTACCCTCCTTAATAAAATCGTTACCAATTCAGAGAAAAATATTAATACAAGTTGAAATCGTTATATAACCTTGATTATGATAAATTGAAGATTTTTTAAACAAGTAAGTGATCCATCTGGTGTGTTAGCATACTACACTCATTCCTGATCTCTGACATCGACCGCCCCGCAACTGAAAAAACAATGGCAGCATAACTTTTAATTATTATACTCAGACTTATATCTCGCGCCCGGCAATGCAGATGCGAACATGTTGCTAACTGATACATTTTCTCACAGTTTAGTTAGATTGTGGATGGAGATGGAGAGGTAATGTTAGCTATGTTGCGAAAAGACTACTTAATAATACAAACTGTTAAAAAAACCGACTTTAATTTTTTTGTAAGTGCAGCAGCTATTTCATGGCTGCTGCACTTACAAAAAGCAATATATATATCGGGCTATCATAATTTAATGCGTATACAAAATTTCGTGTCTGTGCTGTTGACCGTTGAGGAGTTCCCTCGTTGGACACCAACCCTAGGTGCTGCAGTCCTGTGGAGTTAATGGGCCGTTGCTGAGTTGGCCACGAAGACCCATTCTGTTCAGGGTTGGTCACACTCACGGGTCAACACCTATCCGACGGCCTCCACGCATGAAGTGCGAGCCTGGGTAGGACTCTGGCCTTATGGTCAGTTTCCCCTGGGATTCAACCTTCTGGCGCTCCTGGGCGGTCTGCGCACCGTGCGGCATAAGCCAATCGCGATTTTTGATTGTTTTTAATTTATATTTTACAGTTTGTCTCTTTTCATTGTCATAATTTACACTAAGTCATGAATACTTTCCTAATCTGTTTCTTCGTCTTATTACTTGACAGTAACTAATCGTTTATGGAGTTTTTAAAAGATTGAAATTAATTATGTGTGATTATCAAAGTAACGGTTTTTATTTTTATCTGAAACGTTTAACATAAAATTGACGAATTCATTAATGTTGTATAGCTCTCTGATTATACAATGATTATGACAGTATGATTGTATGTATGGTTGTAAAATTATGCTGTTTTGAATTTAAATTATGTTATTTTGAATTTAATAAATTAATAATGGATTAGTTAATTATGGTTTCATGAATTAATGAATTAATTAGGTAAAATAATAAAATAATATAGTCCATTTTCCCTATATGGCAGAAAGATTTCTGGATAAGATACATGTTATAAAATAACGTAGGTATACTTAAACTTACTGGCGCAACTAAGCCGGTGTAGCCGGTGCAGCTCACCAGGGCCCACGGTAGTTCTAGGGCCCAAAATGGACGAAACCACAATTGTGACACATGCAATAAAGTACGAAAACAATTTTGAAGCGACCTTTTGCAGTCACACGCATTACAATTATTTCTTTTTGTTAAATCTTTCACAAGCAAAATTGCAAAACTTGTAACTATTTTGGAAGTTGCTGAGTCAGTTACTATAAAAGACAATGGTATGCGAGCCAGTTTTACTGTAGTTTATTCGTTACTAATATTATTTCTTACTATTCCTGTCACTTGTCAACAGCTGAACGTTCGTTTTTGATTCCGTAACATGTTCGAGGCAATGCCCCAAATGAATACGCCGATTTGTAATGTAGCTGCAATATAAATATGTAATTAAGCTATCAATATCAATATACAACAATTACTGCATATGTGCCATTTGTTAAATTTTGCACCGGGGCTAATATTTTGTAGTTACGCCATGCTTAAACTTATCACAAATCAAATCAAATCACAATAAATAGATTTGTTATTATTTTGAAGGATTTTGAATTTAAAAATTCAATTTTGAATTTAAAAAATAGTGCTTTAATCCGTTTTTATTAAGTATTGGTTATTATTAATAAGTATTATGATAGTTAATATATTTATTGCGTATTAATTTATAATTGACCTTAAAATTTTATTAATTAACCGAATGCATATTGCTGGATTTTTACATTTCTTATCATTTTCGTTATCTTTATCTAATTTCTGCAATTGCTCATTCTGATGTCATTATATGTATTTTATTTAGTTATTTTACGACATTTAATTATTTGCGTTATTGTTATCATTTTAATAATATTGTAATCATAAAACTGTCGTGATAGTTAGTTTTTTTTATAGACGAATTGTTTTAAGCTGTAGGCTACCATCGGGATCACAGATGGCAGATAGTGAACGGCCATCGGATATGATGGTTAGTATCAATAAGCAGCTCCCGACCATTTATTATTTGTTGTGTGGGGCTTTTCTAAGGTCTTTATGAGCCTTTTAACACTGCGACCATTGCTGATCTATTGTGTTCGCCACCTGCTATAGCTCTGCGCTAAGCCTCGTGTCATTTAAGAACCGCAACAGGCTTTTGGCGCCAGATTGTTTTTACCTCCTCAGGTTGCAGGTAATGACCACCCAAGTGGGTGTATCTTTTACACATCAGCGGGTCACACTCGCACATGAGGTGCAGGGAGGAGCCCCCGGAAGTCTGGTGAAAAGTATTTACCAAAAAAATGCAACACAAGTTCCATGAGTACCATGTATCATGGCGAATATGTGCCACCAGTAAATAAGCACATCCATCTCTGCAGCGGGCAGCTGCGCATGCAGCAGACCTAAAAGTGGAGGTCAAGGAGACCAGTACGGTCGAGGGTCACAATTGTTACCTCGGTAACAAACAGCGATGCGGAAGGCAAAGGGAAAACCACCGCATAACCCCTTCCCAGGAAAATCATTATGGCTGAGTACATCTTGCGGTGTCAACTACAACGGGCGAGCCCGCACCACAGGACGTTTTAACGATTAGTCGTTCTGTCGCCCTGCAGTGAACGTAGAAGACTTTGGACAGTACATTCTACGTCCAGCTACGTCACAACCCGTGAGAGTCCAACGCCTTACCGCGAGTGAGCCAGGAATAAACCCGGCGGGCTCGAGATACTCGCGCCCTCACTTCCAATTGTGACCAGATTTCTCCGGTCTCTCGATTGGTTCCGAGTTCGAGGTCGCTTGCGCGGTCCTCTCCCTTACGAAGCGGTGAAACGGAGTGCACCGAATCTGTCGCGTACCAAGGCGTCCTTTGCCCGACTCTGAACCGGGATCGGATGGCAATGGTCATTTCAAGAGCAGTCGCCGTAAGGTAGACAACTGCCCCCGCTCTATAGGAAACAATACAGTTCCCAGACTCCCCCGATTGTTAGTCGGAGAGCGCAATCGATTGGCTTGCGCCGCTCGGTGCGCAGACCGTCCAGGAGCGCCAGAGGATTGTTCCCAGGGGAGACTGGTTGACCCAGTGTCCTACCCAGGCTCGCACCCCATGCGTGGAGGCCATCGGATGGGTGTTGACCCGTGAGTGTGACCGACTATGAAACAGAATGGGTCTTCGTGGCCAACTCAGCAAGGGCCCATTAGCTCCCTGGCTGGAGCCCATTGGCTCCCTGGCTCCCTGGCTAGCTGGCTGAGTACAATAAAACCATGGCTCTCAAACCCCGGCAGACCTTAGATGGTTAAAGGATGAGGAGAATCCCCGGGGAATGCTCAAATTGTTTCGTGCCGCAACATCACGGGCCCAAGTGGCCATAATGACCGCCGACCTACAATAGGAGATGGCACTTTCAAAAGAAGAAGATAGACAAATTGTAGATATGATGACTCATAGAATAGGAATACCTACTTACTGGAGTAGAATATTGAATTGTTTGTACTAAAATTCGCGTCATTATTATCATCAACCGGTAGACGTCCACTATATGACATAGGCCTCCCCAATAGAATGCCATGATGAATGGTCTTGAGCCGCCCTCATCCACCTACTTTCTGTCACGACCGTGGCAATGTCATCTGTCTATCTTGTGGGGGCCGTCCCACACCGCGTCTGTCGGTTATTGGTCGCCATTTTAAAACATTTATCCCCCCACATTACAATTTTAAGCTGTTAATTTTACGAGAAACGTCAGTGACCATGATTATGCGGATTTTCTCGCTTCGGATCAAATTGCGGAGTCTAAATCCCAGCATGGCTTGTTGCGCGACTTTGAGCTTGTGTATGAGGTAAATAGTTAGCGACCACGTCTCAGTGCTGTACCTACACTGAGAAAAATATAACTGTGTTATACACGGAAATACGTATATAACTCAGACTGTGGTCCATACGTATGAATTAACATGATGCGTAACGGTGTTGTTGAAACAGTAGTTACCGTGCCGTAATGTTAAAACATAATTTTATTTCATTACATCGCGATCTTGATTTCTCGCTTCTAACATGACAGCATACAGTAGGTTACGTTCGGTATAGTAGGACACGTGAATCTTGGGACGGTTGAAACTACAGTTACTGTTATTTCCGTATTAGTCGTACGGAAAATGTTGATGCATCTAAATCGATCAAAGGAGTCTTTACAAAATTACTTGTCATTCAAAAAAAATACATTTGAGATTACGTATAAATCCGAAATTACAAAACGGTAATGTAAGAATCAATCCAATATTTTTCTCAGTGTATGTCAACACTGGCAACACGCACTGATTATACAGCCTGAGTTTTAATTAATGATATCTTTGTAGTAGGTGAATGAATGAAACTAAGCAAATTTTTTTTCTTTTTGCAAAAAATCAAATTATGTAAAGCTATGAGCACGAGGCGCTATTTAGCGGTAGGTAAAATATCGCTTATCTATACTATCTATACTAATATTATAAAGAGGTAAAGTTTGTGATGTTGTAGGAAGTAATCTTTGGATCTACTGAACCGATTTTGAAAATTCTTTTACTAATAGAAAGCCACGTTATTTGTGAGTGTCATAGGCTATATATTAATCCGAAAAATGATAGGACTTTTTCGTGGTAGTCGGATTTGCAAAGTAAGTCGGAGAATAAGCAGTCGAAAGAAAACGTTTCTAACTAACGCTGCCTTAACGATGAGAGATATATGATTAAGCTCTAGAGAAAGTTGTAGAGCTTGATAATGCCTACAAAAAAGTCAGCGACAGCATATGTCTAACTTTTACCTATATTTAAGTCACAAAAAGTAGTATTTTATATTAAAAAATAATTTAAATCGTTAGGTCATGTTTATTAGTCATATTATCAACAATTATGAATTCTTATCAAAATAAGTAAATTTATCGTCTCAAGTGTTTAAAACAAAAGACTTTTTCCTTTTACTGCATATAATTTCCCTTTTATTGCATAAATAGTTAAACAGATAATACGCTCACAAATAAGACACTCACAAGAAGACACTCACAAATAACGGTATTATAGTCAAATTGGCATGCAAATACATACATACACATGCAGTAAAAATATAACCCTTCTTTTGGCAGTCAGGAAATAAATCATAGCACTCAGTACTAACCGAACCACACTCATAATTTCATCACAGGTAAAAAGTTTTACCGTCCAACGAAGTGGGCACGGGTCAGCTAGTACTGTATATAAGGGATATTTTAGCTACCGCTAGATGGCGCAGTGCGCTCGACGCTTCTCAAAGTTTTCTTCAATAGATAAGTATTACAAATTGGCAAAACCAAACATAAAAAGCATTAAAAAAAAAAAAAAAAGTGTCTTACTTTGTCGTACTGATTTACCCACTACAAGGATGTCTGGGGTATTTGTGGCGAGAAGATATGGCGTAGTTTCCCGAACGCTGACCATCCAGTAGGATTCGTCGGCAGACCACCTTGTCGAAAATTCGTATATGTACCCACGTTTATTAATACGCTTTTATTAGGTCGACCTGTATTTAACTAACTATGTAATGGAATCTAAGACAACTAATATAACCATCTTCCAAGGATCGTAGCGTCATGTAAATTGGCAGCTGTGTGTAGTTCTGATAACAATACAATAATATGGTACCGTCGAACTGATCTGATGATGGAGTCGGAAGATATGAACTGGAACTTCATGATGCGATGTTCCATAGCTGTGTTTGGACTTGTTAGAAAAGTCTTGGAATGAACTTTGACCACGATTAGGTTTCAAGGTCTGATGATGAAGCCGGAAGATAGGCATTGGCATTCCATGATGGAATATCGTATCATAGCCGTGTTTGGACTTGTTAGAAAGGTCTTGTAATGAACTTTGACCACGATTAAGTTTCAAGGTCTGATGATGAAGCCGGAAGACAGGAACTGGCATTCCATGATGGAATATCGTATCATAGTCGTGTTTGCACTTGTGAGAAAGGTCACGTAATGGACTTTGAACACGATCAGGTTTCAAGGTTATAACAAACCTATTATATATTGACTTGTAAATATTGAGTGTAAATAGTGTAAATATTGACATAGGTGCCTGTATAAAATATATATAGACCTGTACATGGTGAGTGTAAATAGAATAATATTGATATATCTATATACGATGTATAGTGACGTGTAAATAGAGTAGTAGGTTGTTAAAGGTCCCACCTAAGCCAAGGTGAGAAACGTGCCGAGGACTAAATGGCATGAGGGTGGTTAATAATATCATGTCGCTAGCGTCACCTCAGGGAACCAGGCAAAACCCTGTTGTATTTTTTTTGGTTTTTACTTGCATTTATAAAAACGTGTTTTTGTGTTTTTTTAAAAACTATTAATGTATTATTTTTCTACATAACTTTGAACCTTGACAGTAATACATAAACATATACAGAGAAGCGATTGCACTTTGATCCGACTCGACGTTGCTTATCAGAACCAACAAAAAGCAATTCCATTATCATTTCATCATTTCCGCTTTTGGCTAAAAATATAATTAGCTATGCAATTGGCATTCCACTGGTCAAATAATGCGTGTCCTTAATGATAAGCCAAAGGTAGATTGGTATGACCTATTATTACCGTGTTACCATTTCAGAGAAAAAGTACCGGCCTGGTGTTTTGTTTGGAAGAATAGAATCGACGAAATCTTATTTGACAAAAGTGTCGTTATAATACAATAAAATAAACAGCAATTCTCAACAAGTTGTAACCAGAGATCGATTTTACCTTCATGGAACACTATAACAAATGATGTATAGACAGACACAAACTGACCATTCCACAGGATTCGATCATAAAATCTTGAACCTCCTACAATCAGAGGCTTTAAAGCCTAACTAGAATTTGCGTCATCTATCTGGAACCCGCAATACAGCGTCTATACAATGAGAATTGAGGGAGTCCAGAGAAGATTCTTGAAGCATCTTAACTTTCGGTAATATCTATGACTTCAGTCATATGATAGCAGACTGAGACACTTCAATCGTCACTCGTTCGAGGACAGGCGAACGGTTGCGGATATGGTATTCCTCTATAAAATCCTGAATAATATCATCGACAGCCCTTACATAGTAGAAAACTTGTAATTTTTCGTCCCACCTCGAAACATTAGAGCTCCTCGAAATTCCGAATTGCAACGCTCAAATACGAATTATGAACAAAATGCCATTTTTTATCGTCTTATGTCCTTATATGATAATAGGTTCCATCACATATATAGACATTAATTTATTTATTATACTGCTTCTATCATATAATTTTATAGAACCAGAGAAAATGCGCATATAGATAATTATTTTTTTTATGTTTTAAATTATTACTAATTTATATATTTATTTATGTATTACATTATTATTAATATTTTTGTATGTATGTATATGTATTTTAGAATGTGTATGTGTAGGTATATGTATGTATTTATAAAATGCAAACCATTCCCCTTCTATCCCTACTCCTGCGGATTGGATAACTTAAATTAATTAATGTTAATTAAAATTGCTAAACACTTATTGTAAAACCTTGAAAACAAGTAAACGGTCTCACATTAATCGCTACAATCACAAATGTCAAATAGTTAAGGAACGTTGCTTGTTTTCTTAAGAAATAAAGAAATAAAGAAACTAATACATCAATTACTACAAATATTTTCAAAAAATTTCTTATTTGAGTATATATTTTATGCTCACTTTGCATACTTAATTAATTAATACCTATATGCTATTCACGACCCTTAGAGCACATCTATTCAACCTTGGCTTGACCGAGAGCAAGGACTGCCGAATATGTGGCGAAGAACCTGAAGACAGCATACACATCGTTGGTCGCTGCCTCGCCGCTAAAAGACACAGTTTACTGGGACGAGCCTTTCTCGAACCCAGCGATCTGCCCAACTTGAAGGTCAGTGATCTACAAGTACTCGGCTACTAGCTGACCACTGACCTAACCACAATAGTGGGTAGTTACAAAAGATCTTATAGATCTAGGTGATATCAAGGGCTGGAAACAAGCCCCCCACTCCGTTTACTACTACTATGTGCTATTTAACTGACGATTCATTATAAAAAAGTATTATTATACAAAAATAAATTTAAAAAATATAGAAATTTATGAATATTTTTTATAAAATTATCCAATACAATACAATTGATTTTGCGAAGCAGATAAGATTGCATTTGTGTGGATTTTATCACCCCACTAGATTGTATATCTGTTCTGGGGTGATAGTATTTAAGACTTCACTTTAATCATAGTGACTTCACTTTTTTTTTTTTTCTCATTCATTCCGATCGCTCATTCATTCTTATAAATTTTAAGGTTATTATAAATATATAAATGTGTATATAAATAAAGAACTAATATTCAATATAGAAAATGAAAATGTTTAAGTTTATAGATAAGTAAAATAAGTAAATATATAGATTAATATATAACTAAATTGACCAATAAATTAAGTAGCCTAAAAAGGTTTCTTACTGTGCACGTATAAAATTTTGAATTTAATTAATTAATATAATATTATCATTTTTTTTTTAAACATAATCAACCGAAAACATATTTCTTATCAAGTATCAGGTGACAGATATGGACCGAAGTTTGATCCCTCAAATTATCGACCGATATCAGTACCTGATGTTTTAGCAAAAAAAAATGGAAAAAATAGTAATTACACAACTCTGTAATCATCTAGAAACCAATCACATGTCATCCGAAAACCAATACGGCTTCAGATCCAAAAATGGGAACACAAGATGCAGTACTAAAAATGTCGGAGCATATCACTAGGTATGTAGACGCCAACAAAAAGTGTATTACTGTACTTCCCGACCCCGCGCAAGCCCCTGACACAGTATCCCATGAAATATGAAAGTAGAAAATAAATAAAAATAATAAACTCGATTTAATAGGTCATTTACAGCAAAATGAAAAATAAGAGATTTTTAAAATGGTCATTAAAATTACAATTTTATAAAAAAGAATAAATTCAGAATAAAAACGAATTTGGTGATATTTGATATCTTTAAAAAATGTAAATTATCAATCATGTGTTTTGTAATTCATACAGTAAAATCGATTAACTTGTGAAAAAAAATATTATCATCGCGATTGCTAAAGGTGGAATATAACCGGCATGCACATGAGAAAATATTGTGGAAAGATTGATCTGTCTGACAAATGGGAATGTGAAATTTGAAGTGCTGCTTCAGTTGTCTGGACATTGCGTTGATATTCAACGCTCCTAATAAAGCTGGCGAATCTTGCCATTAAGGAGGAGAATGGGGCTTAGGATCATATAACTTCATATTAACGTTACGAGAAATACGTTAATTGAAGGCCAAGATACCATAGATGCATTTTTAACACGCTTTTATTAGGTCACCTGTATGTAACTATGTAATGGAATCTAAGGTAACTAATTTAACCATCTTCCGAGGATCGTAGCGTCATGAAAATTGGCAGCTGTATGTAGTTATTATGACAATACAATAATATGGTACTGCAGAACTGATCTGATGATGGAGTCGGAAGATATGAACTGGAAATTTATGATGGAACATCGTATCATAGCTGTGTTTCGACTTGTTAGAAAAGTCTTGGAATGAACTTTGACCACGATTAGGTTTCAAGATCTGATGATGTGGTTTTTACGTGCATTTATAAAAGCGTGTTTTTACTGTTTTTTTTTTAAACTATTAATTTATATTAGGTCGATCTGTATGTAACTAACTATGTAATGGAATCTAAGGTAACTAATTTAACCATCTTCCAAAGATCGTAGCGTCATAAAAATTTGCAGCTGTATATAGTTCTGCTGACAATACAATAATATGGTACTGACGAACTGATCTGATGATGGAGTCGGAAGATATGAACTGGAACTTCATGATGGAATATAGTATCATAGCTGTGTTTGGACTTGTTAGAAAAGTGTTGGAATGAACTTTGACCACGATTAGGTTTCAAGGTCTGATGATGAAGCCGGAAGATAAGCACTGGCATTCCATGATGGAATATCGTATCATAGCCATGTGTATGCGAATATCGTATCATAGCCCAAAATCGCGTTTTTAGTGATTTTCTTTAAACTATTAATTTATTTCACTCGTAATTTAATTTATTCACTTGATGATTACGTTGACAGTATTATAAAGTATTTCAATGCTGTCAGTTTCCTACGCCTTATTGATTCATATTTCTTTCTTTTTTATTCTGTAGTTGACGAGTGGGGAGAGGGGGTCGCCCTCGCCCTCCGCTGGATCTCGTACTCCATTCACGATTTGTTTCCATTCTTGACGATTTTTGGCGACATCTCGAGCGTCGATAGCTGATAATCGTTGATTCTTTAAGTCGTTTTAGATATTATTTTTCCAGGCTTTCTTCGGTGGCGAACGCCGAATTCGCCATCCTGTCGGACGGTCTCGTCAAAGAAGTTTACGTGGCTAGCGATTCTCGTTGATTCGGCAAACATGGCCGAACCATCGTAGTCGACGTTTTTGAATTTCTTCTTCGATCCGTGTTTGTTGATCGCATCTTTCTGTAATGCTCTCGTTTCGAAGTCGGTCGTGGAGTGAGACACCGAGAATCTGCCTCAAGCATCGCATTTGTGAGACCTCGAGTTTGTTGACGTCCGATTGTATGTAGTAGCGTCCACGTTTCCGATCCATAAAGAAAAATGGGAAGGACCAACGTTCGGTATAGTCGTATTTTGGTTTCGATTGTAATATTCGTTCGCTTCCATATGCACCACTTGAGCGAGGCGAGTGTTGCTGTTGCCTGACCGACCCGGCTATAGACATCGGCTAATTGATTATATTATTATGATTGTTATATTATAGAGTACCTACCTTATTATAAGACATACGCTTTATTCATTATTATTATATTATACGCTACCATCGTAATGCTAATGCGTGATTATCACGTGCGTTTGTTTTTAAACTTGTGACTGTTTTACACTAAGAAAATTAACAAGTTTATTCTTAAATCTGCTGTCGAAATCAGCACTTATCACTTCATCTGGCAATGTTTTCCAAGTATCCACTATACTATTTGTTTGTTTTTCATGGGGTTTCATGAGGTTGGGCACACTATAATAACTAAGTACAATTGATATCTCTAAATAAAGAACTGAACTGTTTTAAGTTTAGTTTTTAAAATTTTGCATTGCTTTTTTATTTAAATTATTAAATCGGCTTCTAAGATCATCGGCATCGACATCGGCAACACATATATTATCAATTGTTTGCATTTAGTATCGGTCTGAGCTGTAGGCTACCATTGGGATCACAGGTGGCAGATAGTGAACGGCCATCAGATATGATGGTTAGCTGTGAATATACTGTTACGAGAACGTAGTGGGAAATCTGGTGGAAAGGACTTACTGAAAAATGCTACACAAGTTCAATGAGTACCGTGTATCATGGCGTGGTCATCCCTGCGGTGGGCAGCTGCGCTTGCAGTATACCCAAGAATGGAGGTCAAGGAGACCAGTACATCTTGCGGTGTCGACTACAACGGGCGAGCCCGTCACCACAGGACGTTTTAACGATTAGTCGTTCTGTCGCCCTGCAGTGAACGTAGAAGACTTTGGACAGTACAATTCTACGTCCAGCTACGTCACAACCCGTGAGAGTCCAACGCCTTACCGCGAGTGAGCCAGGAATAAAACCGGCGGGCTCGAGATACTCGCGCCCTCACTTCCAATTGTGACCAGATTTCTCCGGTCTCTCGATTGGTTCCGAGTTCGAGGTCGCTTGCGCGGTCCTCTCCCTTACGAAGCGGTGAAACGGAGTGCACCGAATCTGTCGCGGACTAAGGCGTCCTTTGCCCGACTCTGAACCGGGATCGGATGGCCAATGGTCATTTCAAGAGCAGTCGCCGTAAGGTAGACAACTACCCCCGCTCTATAGGAAACAATACAGTTCCCAGACTCCCCAGATTGTTAGTCGGAGAGCACAATCGATTGGCTTGCGCCGCTCGGTGCGCAGACCGTCCAGGAGCGCCAGAGGATTGATTCCCAGGGGAGACTGGTTGACCCAGTGTCCTACCCAGGCTCGCACCCCATGCGTGGAGGCCATCGGATAGGTGTTGACCCGTGAGTGTGACCGACTCTGAAACAGAATAGGTCTTATGAAATCGAAGACTATCGCGGTTGTTTGACATTATAAATAGGATAGAAA
Organism: Micropterix aruncella; assembly: GCA_944548615.1. Classification (NCBI taxonomy): domain Eukaryota; kingdom Metazoa; phylum Arthropoda; class Insecta; order Lepidoptera; family Micropterigidae; genus Micropterix; species Micropterix aruncella. The sequence continues at coordinate 211,802 of OX155971.1, forward strand.
ACGAATTTACCGCGTGAAATTTGTAGGACCCGACGTTTCGGTGACGTTGCAGCCGCCGTTGTCAAGAATAGGTCTTCGTGGCCAACTCAGCAAAGGCCCATTAGCTCCCAGGAGACCAGTACAGTCGAGGGTCACAATTGCTACGTCGGCGGATGCGTAAGGCAAAGGGAAATCCACCGCATAACCCCGATCCCAGGAAAATCATTATGGCTGAATACAATAAAACCATGGCTTTCAGTCCCCGGCAGACTCTAGATGTTCAGAGGGTACGAAGAATCCCCGGAGGGTTAGCAATTTCAAATCAAGCACCACCGAGTTTTCAGCGAGTGGCCATAATGCACGCCGACCTCCGATAGGAGATGGCACTTGAGGAAGAACATTGCTTTTTTTACAATGGTGATGGTGTCTGCGTGCAGTCATACAATCCGGTACAATAAAATGGCGTTGATTGGCACGATCGTCGAGCAACGCGCCGACTGAGCAAGGTCAACCAGCGAAATAGCAAACGAATCTATGCGAAGTGGACTCCGCGGCAGTGACGCCATTAATAATGGCGTTTCGACCTGAGAACTAGTTAAGATACAGTGAAATGGGGTTAGATACAGTGAAATTATCGCCTAGAACTATTTATTTTAAATTTTGTTGGCATTTATTTAGTAGATCATTTTATAAATTTTGCTGTTATTTGTCTGTTTTTTTTGTTTTGTTTACTTTTAAAACATGTATGTTTTATGTTTTAGTAGTGTTTTTTAATTTGATATTATTGCTACTGTTCTTTTCTGCTATATTAATCCATTTGATAATTATGAAATATATCTATTGTCAATACCGGGTTAATTGGAAGAGATTGTCGTATAGCCCATTGTGAAATTAAAACGCCCATTGTGAAATTTCACAAGGGTATAAACAAACAACCCGAATCTTTGTACACGTCATTGAATATTATATCTCATTTGACATTTCAATTTGGGCGTTGTAAAACGCCGTAATCTCAAATTAAATGTCTCGAAAACGCGAAATTAGACGTCTATCTGTATTATAATAGTAAATGATTTGTAATAACATTAGTGGATGATTTATACCTAATACTGTGGGTGTTAACTACTTGAAATTTAAGAGGAGTAATGAAAACATAGAAGTTATTTGTTATTGGGAAGCACAATATTTTGTAATGTAATGTGACATATTATTACGCTGCTATTGTATGTAGTCATGTAAGTAGTTATGTTCCTAATATGTATTTTTTTTTGTTGATTTCGCCAGATTTATTTATGTTATTATTTATTTAACAAATCAACGTTACAGTACGCACCAATTCGTTGTGATGTAATATACATAAATATAAAAAGGCATTAAAATGCAAGCAGAAGCATTAAACATAGTAGAGTAACAGAATACATGAAAAAATAAAAACAATCGATCATTATTCTAGCATAGATAATATATTTAAATTTAAGATTTAGCTTTAGTTTGATTATTTAACAAATTACTTACTACTTTGGATGTTACTATGTATAGTTTTTAGTACGTATATATTTGATTTATTTACTATTTCAATTGTTAGGCTTCTGCTTTGATTATTCAACTTTTTAACTGACTATTTTAATTATTGTGTGTTTAGTAGGTAGCCATTGACTATTCTTTAATTTGTTTTGAAATACGATTCTACGACGAATAACTTTTAGTAGGTTCCAAAGTTTCTTAGATACTGTAGGTATATTTTTTAAAATTAATACATGTATGTAACGTAAAGATTAAAGTAGTAATGACACTTACTACTTAAAACAGAAATATTTTGACACGTCCAAGAGCGGTTTTTATCCACCAATTGGACACGACGTTGCATGTAATGTAATGTAATGTAATAGACAGGTAGCGCAATGCCCATACCTTGAAGAGATCAAGGGCTCGCTGCAAAAATGTCTACTTCTGACGATGTCGAACATAGCGCATTTGTGTCGCAAGACGCGCCACAAATTTATTTATTTATTTAGTTATTTATTTTATAAGTATACTCATGTACATGGATTCAGCTCTATTTTTTATTTGTCTGCCGTGTAAAGCCGACTTTAGTCAACGCTATTGTCAAATTAATTAATATTTCTGCTTTAATAGTTTTATATCTACATATATTAATATATTACTAGCAACTGACGAATTCTAATATGCGATAATTAGCTTTAACTGATAATTCATGCTTTTATTGTATATTCTGAATGAATAAATTAAATACTGAATACTGAACACTGAATACTTAAGTTGGTTCGCGAGGACGGCTCCGCAAATAGAGAATGTGACCGAGCTCGATTATAGTGATCCGGAATAAAGAGACAAACCGTCGCTAGCATGCTAGATTATGTATCTACCTATTTGATTGTTGTAGAGTCCTAGTCTTTTTTGAAAAATAAAAATGACAATGATTACGATTATGATTATGTGTCATGTCTAATCGAAGAAGTGTCTTTTCGATGTAATCGAGGCAGAGTCTACAGATTTAACTGCGAACGCTGGCATATTGAACGTAGGTAAGAGAAATTTGATCAATGCTTGGAACTATACGTGCCATTTATACGTTGCGTTTCGTAGTAATATCCAAGTTTCCAAAACGTAGTACGGCATTAAGAAATCTAAGACATTATTTTCATACATATTGAACATAGACTTCACATATTAATCATTATATTGAGAAACAACATTAGTCATCAGTTTGGACAAAATCACTTTTTCATTAAATTCTGTTCACTGCATCTAGTTACACATTATAGAGAGATACCACACAGGTCTACTCAGTAGTTGTGGAGTTATGGCATGCGAATTATTGAGTTATTTTTAGAAACACCATAGGTCGCTGAATTCTCTAAAATTATAATTATCTATAGTTTATAAGTTTACAATCTATAGTTTATAAGTTGTAGTTGTTTTGATATTGCTTGAAATTAAAATAATAGAAAAAGATATATTTTATTCATGACATCTTTTATTTTGCAATTTTTTTGAGAAACACATATGTCATCCGACTTCAATAGTTAAAATAAAAAAAACAGGCATCCAATTTCTTTTTTACCTTAATCTTCTTCTTATATATAAAAATGAATCGCCGTGCGTTAGTCTCGCAAGATCTCAAAAATGACTTGACCGATTTGATTCACGGGTGGTTTACAAAAAAAAATATTTGGGAAAAGTTAAAAGAAACAACTGAAAATCGAAAAAATCGAAATTGGTCATTTTGGGAAATGGGCCACTTTCAATAGATGTCGTTCTCGGCGATCCTATTGTTTGACGGCTGCGCCATCCATAACTGTAAAATTTCAAAAAGTCGAAAAGTCGAAAAAGTCCAAAAAGTCCAAAAAGACCGAAAAGTCGAAAAATGCAAAAAAGTCGAAATAGTCGATAAAGTCGGAAAATTAAAAACGACTTTCATTTAATCACCAAACGAAACTCAACCCGTACATGATTCGGTCATATTATAGATTTCAATGAATTGGATTTAGAAGGTTGATTAGAATTAATAAACGCTTATTAAGAGTTACAATCAAATCAATTTTAGGTGTACGAAGTTCACCGGGTCATCTAGTAAATTTATAAAAATGGACTATATCTATCAAATCAAATTTATACTGCCATATACATAAATATTCAACAGTAAACAGTTTCTTGTGTCTCCTGTAAAATTTACCTGGAGTGAATGTTGTTTTTCAATATAACCACGCCACGCCATCTTCACAGGAAGCCACATTCATTTAAGCTACAGGTAATAATTTAAACTAATCAATGGGTTTGAATAATTAAAAATCTAATAGAGGCCATATACTGAAGTGTTGACAAATCACATAATCAATAAAATAAATGGCAATTTTCAAAATGTTACACGTTCGACAGCTTGAGATTCAATGAATAATTGAATACTACCTCGACTGACACTTCGTGCATAATGGTAAACCGAATTATTCACGACAATATATCGATTTTTAAATAAATACACATACACGTTCACCGATGTCATCGTTCAAATAGCTACACGGTGATATCCTGTATACATCACTAGCTGACCCGTGCCCACTTCGTTGGGCGGTAAACATTTTTACTTGTGATCAAATTAAGTGCCTGGTTCGGTTAGTAATGAGTTCTATGATTTATTTCCCGACTGCCAAAAGGAGGGTTATATTTTTACTGCATATGTGTGTATGTAATTTGCATGCCAATTTGGCTATATTACCGGGTTTCAAATGAGTGTATGAAATGATTATAAATGAATAAATTATGTTTATTATATTTGTTCAAAACTTCTCTGTATACTATATTAGATGTAATATTATTATTTGGTACCAAAATAGATTGTCTTTTAGGAGTTCCAACCAGAGATACGGTCGCGGTTCGATATCTATGTCGTATTATCTCTTTAACCATGTATGCAGTAAAAAGGAAATTATATATGCAGTAAAAGGAAAAGTATTTTGTTTTAAACACTTAAGACGATAAATTTATTTATTTTGATAAGAATTCATAATTGTTGATAATATGATCAATAAACATGACCTAACGATTTAAATTATTTTTTTTATATAAAAAATTACTTTTTAGTGGCTTAAATATAAAAGTTAGACATATGCTGTCGCTGACTTTTTTGTAAGCATTATCAATTTCTACAACTTTTCTCTAGAACTCAATCATATATCTCTCATCGTTATGGCAGCGTTCGTAAGAAACGTTTTCATTCGACCGTTTTTTCACCGACTTACTTTGCAAATCCGACTACCACGAGGAACTCTTTTCTTTTTTCGTAGTCTTTAGTATATAGCCTATGACACTCACAACTAACGTGGCTTTCTATTGGTAAAAGAATTTTCAAAATCGATTCAGTAGATCCAGAGATTACTCCCTACAACCTCACGAACTTACAAACTTTACCTCTTTATGATATTAGTATAGATGAAAGATACACAGAAAAAAATATTGATTAATATTACGAAATTCCTTACATATTTTACAAAACTTATTCCATGTCACAAGTCACATATGTAATGTCACAAGTTATCATATGGACAAATTATCATAATAATTATAATTTATATTCAATCACAATTATTTGATAATTTCACAAATTATTATATGGACAGTAATAAAAATTTATTTTTTTAAATATATCATTTTTATTACGAGACCATCGTTTTTCAAAATTAACATTTTTGGTAATTAATTATAGTACCTATCATTTTTCAAAATGACAACTCATTTTTGACAGAAGAATTGGTTACTGTGTTCTTACTGCGACGGCAGTATTGCGGTCGCTGGTTAATTGGTCTACGCGGCGCCTTAACCTTCCCCCTCGTTCTCGCCCCTCGCCTCCTCGTGCCTCACCTAGCCTCAGCCTCCGCGACGAACCGGTCTTTCTTGCGGTGGCACGCGAACTTGACTCACTTCAAATTGGAATGCGCAATGCACTTCGGCAACAGTCGGCGCGCAAGCGCACGCGCATACCGAACCGAAGATCGATCCAGAGATCGACTCACCGTTTTAATTTTTAATTTAACATTATTAAACTTTTTGATGAAATTTGGTGTTTTTATATAGGGTTATACAATAAGGTCGGGTTTATGTTGACAGTCTGTGGCGGCCAAGTTGTGTTGGCGGCGTCTGTCAAATCTATTATTTATTATTCAATCACTGATGCCAACTCACCACATGGCAAGTTACACAATATAACTAGGCTTACGGCTGTGCCAAGGGATCTGTTCAGGGTTGGTCACACTCACGGGTCAACACCCATCCGGTGGCCTCCACGCATAAAGTACGAGCCCGGGCAGGACTCTGGCCTTACGGCTAGTTTCCCCTAGGAGTCAACCTTCTGGCGCTCCTGGACGGTCTGCGCACCGTGCGGCGTAAGCCAATCGATTGTGCACACTGACTAACAGTCGATGGAGTCTGGAAGCAGTGCTGTTTCCTATAGAGCGGGGGTGGTTGCGAACCTTACGGCGACTACTCTTGAAACGACCATCGACTACCCAATCCCGGGTGAACAGCCGAGCAAAGGATGCCGTGGTTCGCGATAGGTTCGGTTTACACCGTTTCACCGCTTCGCAAGGGCAAGGACTTCGAACTCGTAACCAATCGAGAGACCGGATTAATCTGGTCGCAATTGGAAGTAAGGGCGTGAGTGTAAGCCAGCTGGGTAACATACCTACCTGGTTATCTCGCGGATAAGGTGTTGGCCTCTTACGGATATGTGGCGGATCTTGACGGTGGACTGTTTTGTCCAAGTCTTCTGCGTTCACTTCTCGGGAGATAAAACGACTAATCGTTAAAACTTCCTGAGGTGACGGGTTCGGGTAGGTGCGAGCGCGAGTAGGACTCTGGCCTGCGGCCCAGTTTCCCCTAGGAATCGCCCTTCGGGCGCACCGTGCATCGTCAGCCAATCGATTCCAGACTCCCCCGGCTGTCAGTACATTCCGACTGATAGCCGGGGGAATCTGGAAACGGCGTTGTTTCCTTATAGAGCGGGACTACTTTCGGCGAGGCACCAGCAAATACTCCCAGCGGGCAGCCTCTCCCCCTATCTTCCAGTTTGGAAGGATATCTCCGTCTAGAATTAACCTTCAGGATACCCCCGTCCTCCCGACTGGTTTCAGGTCCGAAGTCGCTTGCGCGGCCTGTACATGTTGTAATACAGCGGTAATTCAATTTGAATTTATCGCGGACCTGGGCGTCCTTTTCCCGTAGTGCCACACGGGATCGGGTGGCCTATAGGTCATTTCAAGAGTGGCATGATAACAGGTCAACCTCCACACCCCGCTGCTTAGGAGACAGTATATGTCCATAGTCTCCGGAGTGCACTACCGATTGGCGTCCCTGAACGGTGCGCAAACCGTCCAGTAGCGCCGGGTGGCAATCTCACCGGTAGAAACCGATCCACCAGTTGTGAGCCCTGAGATGCGAGAGTTCTTCCCGGGGTAGCCTTCCACATAAGGGAGGCTTCTGAAAATAAATTGAGTGGTGAGTTAGGCCGATTCGCGAGCAAAATGGACCTTACGGTCCAAGCTGCACGAAACCATTCGCTACCAAGACATGAGATATATAGACCTACTTCACTGTGACGTTAAACTTTTATTTAGCGTAGGTACAATGCGTGAATGGAGTCGTTATCGCCGCGGGGTGATTTCTTGCAGCATACTTTCCGAAATGTTAATAGGCAGTAATAACGACGATTAGTCCGTTTTTGGCATGGTCTAACCATAATAGGTTATTGTCAGTAATAACGAGTACATACTAGACAGGAAGTGGCGGTTGTCGATAATATGCCTTCGTCAGTTATAACAGTTGGCAAACGGATAATAAAAGGCGAAGATTGGCCCTTCCATTTAAATATCGTATGCATACGATATTAAATCGTATGCATAGGTACTATTACATATCTTACATGTAAGATATGTAGCTAGTAGCTACTCTTTTAAATCGTATGCATACTATTACATATCTTACATGTAAGATATCGAACTATCAATAAGTCTGCATTCATACGCAAAATATTTTTATTGTGAAATAAAGACATTTTTCATTTCATTCCATTTCAACGGGCCAATCCTCCTTATTCTTCAACTGCTGGCAGCCCGATCACGGCCGCGGGCACTTTTCTCGCGGTCTCGCTCGCGCACATCCGCATCTATCGCGCCCTCTCGCGCGTTTTTTGTTCCGCTATTTCACTATTCGTGTACTACTCTCCCCTCCTAGCCGCGTAATTATTATTTTTATTTTCTAGTTTTGAGTCATGCGATGGCGCGGCGTCCCGCTCAGCTAGTCGGACCTCTCGCTCGCCTCGACAATAATTGTGAAACTGTCTGCAAATCATCGTAGGTATTATACCATTATATGTAAGTTATTCGAGTGTTCAATGCCATAGTACGTTTTGGCAACCATTCTGCGCCGACGACATGTATCTACCTACATATTATACAACATGTTTAAATAATCATTAAATACAAATAGGTACAGGCATTAGAAATATAAAAACAAATTTACAGAGTAGGTACATAAAGAATGAAAACAATTTATCTTATTCTGACATAAACAAGTAGCGCAATGTCCGCACCTTGAAGAGATGTGAGCTCGCTTTAAAAATATCAAGGTCTGACGCTGTCGAACATAGCGAATTTATTTATTTTTTTATCATTTTTAAATTCAAACCAGTTGATAGGAATTCCTAGACTTGGTTATGTCAAAACTAACAAAAATTACAACATAATATTTAAATATATGTCTTTTAAGGTATTAGGTAGGAACGTCGGTATTACAAGGTATGAACCTTGAACATCCAAGCGCAGATTTTCTAAGTTATATAGTAGGAAACAAAATTTCAGAATATTTTCTATCGAAATTCTTACAGTTAGGTGCCGCAAAGCTTGCGTAAGCAGACTCGCAAATACATTAAGAGTGCGAGCACGATTGTAATTATCCGGAACAAAGAGACAAATCTTCGCTAGTATGCTAGGATTATCAACTCTGCCCCGTATCAGCTTGAGAACGTAGGCCATGGCAAGCATTTCTCTACGCAATTTAAGAGAGTTATAGCCCACCATGGTTATATATAGTAAAAACACTATAGTAGGGTATATTATGGTTGTGTTTGTGTTGTTTTTTATATCGAAAAGGCATATACATTTAACTCGTTCCTTGGTACGAAAAATAATCTTGAATTACCACATGTGCAACGAATTCACACAATCACATCAATCTTTGTTAATAAGTCCTTGTCAAAACAGCTGAACAACCCAACGTGCTTGACAAATAATGTACCATCTGCTATACTTACTTTCTACAGATAACCAGAATGCATTATTTAGAATTGTGGGTGTATGCGTGTGATTTACACTGAAACAATCGCTTTGATAATTGTGCATACGGATATAATAGATATGCGAGAATTATTTCTGCATGGGTCAACGGCTTTTTTTGTATTTTATCTATTTTTTGTATCAACAAAGTTGATATGAAAATCAACCACTTTAGAATTGTCAACTAATACAGGCAAACCCGCCACCCGAGGGATTTATAAAGATATCAGATCATTCCTTTTCCCATGTGGAGTGAACGAAAAGATTTAGGGACAGTAGGTACATTCAGTAGGTACCTACATACAGTAAGACATTGCCATGTGGCAATAAGCTCGCCTTTTTTGTATACTTTTTTTTAAGTGCAAATAAAGAGTTTATTATTATTATTATTATTACATTCCACCGTCTAACAATAATACGCTAACCAGCCACTGAGAGTCCAACGCCTTACGATGGGATTCATGAAGATAGTCATTGTTATATGCAAAACCCTCCTGACGCCACTTCTAACAGCGCAAAAAGGTATTTTAAAAATCTTGCATCGCAAACCATATCAATATTCTTCTAATGAGTTCTTTAAAGAGGCTCAAGTTCTGGATGCTAGGTTATTATTTATTAAAACTGCACTACGTTGGGTTTTCGTGGCCAAACAAAATAAATCTTTTATTATTACGCACACGAAACCCACTAGACTACTCCTGAGTGATAATTTAAATGTACCTAGGATGAAGACGACTTTTGAACAGCGACACTACTCTTTCATAGCTACAAGACTTTATAATAAATTAAGCAGTGACATAAAAACCAGCCCCAATTGTCATTTGTTTAAAAGCAAAATAAATAAATGGCTGTTGCAAGAAGAGCGTTTATCTATCCATGTCATGATCGATGTAGTAGAATAAGTTGAAGTTGACTTAACATATATTGTGTTTATATGTATGTATGTGTGTATATGTGTATTCTAATGTAATAAGTATTTCTTTTTCCTATGTAATATTGTAATTTTTATTAAATTTTTATTATTTTATATATTTATTATTATATATATATATATATATATATATATATATATATATATATATATATATATATATATATATATATATATATATATATATATATATATATATATATATATATATATATATATATATATATATATATATATATATATATATATATATATATATATATATATATATTTAATTTGTATTATTATTATTGTGTTTGGTTGGTTCATTGACCCTCGTTTTAAATGAAAAATATAAATTTGCTTGCCCTGGAACGGGTATATCCCAGTTGGGCAGCACTAGCCAGTGAATAAAAGAGGAAAGTTTTTGCCATTTGTTTTAATATTATACTTATTGTAAATGGTTAATTTGATTATTCCAATAAAATAAATAAATAAATAAATATAGTTTTTTGTTGCTGTTCATGAATGTAGTAATTATGATAACCTCACGCCCTCACTATTAGATTCGGACGGCATTTTTCGTCCTGCAGTCGGGTTGCGATTTGAAGTCCAGCAGTCGGGTTGCAGATTTAAAGTAGCTTGGGCGGCCTGTTTATGATGTCCGCAGTAATTCAATTCGAATTTACCGCGGACCGTGGCGCTCTTTGCCCGTGAAGATCACACGAGAGCAGGTGGCCAATAACTTGCTTACAAGGCTGACATCAGGTCTACAACCACCCCCGCTGCAACGTAAGTTTCCAGACCCCCCCTCCCTCTTTAGCTCCCTGTACCTATCCAGGATACAGGGAGCTAATGGCCCTGTTGTGCAACTAGGGTTGTCGACTACAGCGGGCGAGGCCGTCACCTCAGGAAGTTTGAACGATTAGTCTTTCTATCTCTCTGGAGTGAGCGCAGAAGACTTGGACAAAACAGTCCACCGTCTAGCTCCGCCACAAACCCGTAAGAGGCCAACGCCTTAACTGCGAGATAGCCAGGAGTGTTACCCGGCGGATTACACTCACGCCCTTACTTCCAATTGTGACCAGATTACTCCAGTCTCTCGATTGGTTGCGAGTTCGAGGTCGCTTGCACGGTCCTATCCCTTACTATCGCGGACCACAGCGTCCTTTGCCCGGCTGATCACCCAGAATCGGATAGCCGATCGGCTCTGTTATGTAGTTCGGCCACTAAGACCCATGTTGTATAAGGGTCGGCCAAACTCACGAGTCAGCACCCATCCGGTTTCTTCAAATATGGTCGTTCCCAGGCATCATATCACCTTAAAATTCAGAAAATTTACGTTATTTTTATGCCTTTATCACGTGAAACTTTAGACCTTTCTCTAATTATTAGAATAACATTAACAGTATTTTTTATCATTATGTATAGGTACTGATAGAAAACTTACCAACAGTCGCAATGGGGAAACGGAAATGACAGACCAATTTGCATTGCACATTTAAATCTCTATGCTACGCCCCGATTACGTCAGAAAGACACGTACCTATAGACTATACCTACCATAGTTCTATTAGTCATAGATGAGATGTTCTTCGAATGGACCACTTAACTTTACGACCTCATATCTTGAAATTTATGATTAAAAAGAATTAAGTTCTTAGTTCCTGTTCTAGAAATTAAATGTAAACTTTTGATATTGTAAGTTACGTACGATTTAGAATTATGGTTTTCCTAATAAAAGAAAAAATAATAATTTTGAAGCTGTTGCCTTTATTGGACCACCGTCACTCTCATTGGGCCACTAAGTTGCCAACAATGTAGTAGACAAGTGTAGTAAAATAAATATTAAAAAATCATGGACATAGGTAATCACTCGAAATAAATGATCACACATAGAAAACAATACATTTGTTTCAAACTTTACACTAGTAGGTACATGCCGACAGACATGACTAGAATGATACTTAGTAGGTATATCGAATTGATCAGAATTCAATTTTTAGTTTTTAAAACCGCCGTGAACACTGACACACACGTCTCTTCTCGCAGCGAGTCGCAGCGTTACTGAGGTTAGGGGGGGGGGGGGCGACTAAGACGCGAGCGTCTTGTCTCGACTTCTTTTGGCTTTGCTAGCTGTCATAGTTTTCGAAATACTATAGTGGTCAAATGAAAGCGCGGGTCCAATGATTGCTACTCTCCCCTACATACATAGACATCTCCTGGTTATTTTGAGAATGATTTAATGATCATGACTTACCTATTTAAAACACTTGTCGACAAACTTAAATCTAATTAATCCCAAAGACAGTAATAAGTCGTGAGATGTTTGAAATAAATGAAAACTTTGAATAGTACCTAAGTATAAGAAGTTTTTCATAAAAATTGACTAAAATTTGATTATTTTATTTTTATTCCGTTTTTTTAATGAATTTTAGTGGTAAACTACTGAAATATAAAATATTTTTAGCCTTTGATCATTGATTATATAGAGTCCTAGTAGATTGTTCAATGCCGCACAACGTTAGGAATTAATAGTGGCTTGAATTTTTTTGTGAATAAAATATGTGATCTGTTTTATAGTTTATTACATAGTTGGTACCTACAGATATTGTATACTTAGGTAGATACAAAAGTTTTGTAAAAAAATATGTAACCTGTAGGTATTATAGTTTATTACATAGCAGGTACCCATAGGTATTATATACTTATATAGATACAGTTTTATGAAAAGAAATATGCAACCGGTATTATTACATAGTAGGTAGTTACACCTAGTATATACTTTAGATACAACATTTTGTGAAAAAATGTGTAACCTGTATTTTAGTTTATTACATAGTAGATACAAATGTTTTGTGAAAAATATGTAACCTGTAGTATAGTTTATTACATAGTAGGTACACATAATATATAGGTACTTATGAAGATATAAAATTTTTGGTAAAAATGTGTAACCTCTTATAGTTTATTAGGTAGGTACTCAATAGGTGCCTTACTCCTATTATATCTTGCCATACATAGAGTTTTCCTTGGTACGGACTATGGCCTAGTTAGGTAGATTCTGCAACTAATACAAATGTAAATTATGTTTTTGAATGAATAAAATTATTATTATTATCATTATTATATACTGATGCCTATTCAAAAGTTTTGTGAAAAAAAATATAACTTGTATTATAGTTTATTGCATAGTAGATACACCTATTAGGTAGGTAAATACCTACTAATGTAGATACAAAAGTTTTTTTAAAAAAATGTTTAACCGCATGGCAACACCGCATTTTAAAGTGCGCTGTATAAAAATAGCGGCCATTACTATCGATTCAACTGCCGGCTATTAGCGGCTAGATAAACGCCGAAACGCGACTAAGTATGGCATGCGATTTTGGGCCGTGCAGCCTCGACACGTGGGGCTAGATTAGCGTGAGGGGGGTCGGCGGCGGGGGCGTGGCCTTGGCGCGCGCGAAACGCCGCCATTGGCCGCAGTCAAAAATGGAGCATCGCGCCCACGAGGCCCGGTCGAGTAGGCAAACAAGCGAACGCATAGGCGCGGGAAACGGAAACGCTTTTTGCCGAGCGGACGCAATCTGGAAGCCCGCCCGCGCGCCTATAGATGCGGCCCCGACGGCGTCGCACCCCATCTAAACCGACCCCGAATGATTAATAGTCCGGGCGGCCCGAGCTCTATTTTAACCGTACGCGGTACATTGTGATTAAAACGTAATATTCAATTCAATTCATTTATTTTTAAAAAATATTTACAGATTGTAGAAACTTAAAACTAGGTATTAGGAACATTTATTATTACTTAAAATTTAATTCGCTAGTGACTACAGTATACAATATTATCCAAATTCAGCACTAGGGATCTTTTAGAACTATTTAGCACTATCTACAGCAGTGTTTCCCAATTAGTGGTACGCGTACCCCCGGGGGTACGCGAAGTTGCATCAAGGGGTACGCGTGGCAATCTCTCGACTAAAATAATTTAAATTTACGGTAAAAAACCATTACGCAAACAACAATTTCTGACATATATTTTGCCCGACGTACCTTTGCGAGAGCTGGTTTTCGGCCATGACAAATTCTGATATAAAATTGCAATATGTGTATGCTACCTCTGGACAGTGGCGTAGCCAAGTGAGGGGTTGGGAGGGGGGGTCCTGGTGGGTCCGACCACTGGGGACCCCGAAATTATATATATATTTTTAATAAATATGAAATTTTTGTATCTTTAAAAAAACATAAATTTAAGGTGTTTTAAGATGTTTTACGTTTTACTCATGCGAAGATATAATACATCTTACTACGTGACTTTTCCAATGCAAAACTGTTCAATGCAGCCATAAATTGTACAATTTTCAATGTAAATTTTCAAATTTTCCCCCGAACCCCCGTGATAACCCCCCTCCCCCCACGAACTGTAATTCGGGCTACGCCACCGCCTCTGAGGTACATAATTGAATATTATTATTGTTCATCCCGCGGGAGAAAGAACGACAACGGTCGTCAAAATATTCTGGGATGGCGGGTTCGATCGTAGCGATTAGCACACCTGCATTGCGGTCTGTAACGATATTTGTTTCTCTGTCGGCAGGTCTAGAACGTGTGGCGGAGGAGTTGATGGGGCGCCGGAAATGGAAACTGTACCAGGAATCGCTACTTCCGTCGCGGCACAACTGCGGTGCAGAGGAGCCGGTGACGCGGTCGCGGCTCGACGTCGACGAGCGCGACGCGGTTACCGCGTCCGGCCAGTGCGACGCCGCGGTCGCCGCGGTCGCCGCCGCTGCCGCCGCCGACCTGCCGCCGACCGAGCCGCCGACGACGACCACGCCCGACCGCGACACGCCCTCCATCAAGATCAAGACCATCGAGCAGATCAACACGGTCAACAGGGACGAACACACACAGGTCAGCACCTAAAATATTAGCAGACATATTGTAACGGTGTGTTCTAGCTGACTGACGATTTTTCAGCCCATAGGTAGAACACGCATTTCTAAACTATTTCCAGTAGTATCCGGATGGTATGATAAATAAAGAGATATTTTGGACTGTATTGGACTTATGGGATAAATGGACGTTTCACAACGATGGAACAAGCCAACAAATCACCAACCTTTTCGACGGTCGATCAGTGCACTTGACGGAATGACGAGCTGCTTGGCTCCCACTAGATTCCACAAACTTCGACCGCGAAGATGCTGGACCGCACGCGCAATTCTCAAAATAGCACACACCAATTTGCACGAGAATTAGCACACACCAATTTGCACGAGAGTTTTTCGACGATTTTGCGGCAATGATGCGACGGCGGGTAGGATTCAAATCGAACGAACAAAGCCACCGCGCGGTGTTCACTCGCTTATGTTTGTGTGTGTGTCCTTTATGGCGACGCGATACACACGTCATAATTTGTCGGCACTGCGGGATTTGGAATTAGGAGTTTGGTACAGGATTATACATATACAGTAGGTACCTACCTACCGATTAAAAATATTTCGCCACTCATTTTTTTTATTAGGTACACTAGTTAACATAATTTATCATTTTCTGTAACATTGATGAAAACAGTTCAATTTTATGTTTTCAATAGTACCTACTGAACGAGGAGATGATAATGAAAATGCAAGTTCAGCTTTTGCTTTTAGTTATTGAAGTTTTTCAGAATGCCTATGCTCTTATTTAGCTGGTAGTTCTACCTTAGAGGAAGTCACTGATAGCGCAATAGCTTTGCCTGCCTGTATTTTGTTGCTGGTGATTCCCTGATCAGCGTCCAGCAAAAGCCGGCTGATTCACTCCACTTTCCTAATCATCTTTCTTTTATGACCAAAATTTGATAGTCATAGGCTTATTTAGCTTTGAAACCAAATACAGGCGTAATTCTTATTTTATAAGGGTATGCAAAACTTTCAACACCCTAAATGCTGATAATAAATACAAACGGAGCTGCCATGGAATTCACCGACCGGAGTCGGGCCCATCATAATACTATTTTTTTACACTTCTGGGGGGTGATCAGTGGATTCCGGACTTACGAACCGGCTGTGGTAGGTTTAGGACAGCTGTCTTGCCACATGTGAGCGTTCACCTTGCCACCCATTCACTCCCCCTTCGAAGCCATAGAATTTGAGATGCGCAAATCGCAGTTTTAGATAATTTTTCTAAGAAAGAGTTGATTATTTTTCTGGAAAGGCCAAGATCTTTAAAGAGGTGAAATAGAGATTTAGCTGGCAGGCCACGAGCGCCAACTTCCACCGCGTGAAGGTGAACAGTGAAGCCGTTCCGGGTTACGGCATTTGCAAGATCATGGTATTTATTTAATTTGTACTCGTGGTCTTTTGGGATATTTGATTCCCATGGAACAGTTAATTCTACGATAAGAGCCACCTTCCGAGATAGAGAGTAAAGAGTTATATCTGGACGGAGGGCTGTGCATCCGAGACTTTCAGGGAATTTATACTGCTTAGAGACCGAATCAACCTCCAGAATCCAATCTGTAGCTTTCTCGATTATTGAGAAAGGTTTTGTAGTTAAATGTTTTTTGCCTTTAGAGCCATCCCGCACAAACTGTATTGGGGGTTTGGAGGATACTGTCAAACCCTTGTTGGCACGAGCCACTGAGAGACTAATTACCTCGCGAATAACAGCGAGAACTTTGTCATGGCGGTAAGTGTACCGTCCTTGATCTAAGGCCACCTTGCAGCCAGCTAGAATGTGCCTAGCTGTGCAAGGGGTATTGCTACAGAGGGGACAAGAACTATCCTCGGCAAAGCTCCAACGAGCGAGGTTACTGGGGTCTGGAAGTGTATGCTGAAAGGCATTCAAATAAAATTTCAGCATCTCTGGCGTCCAGTCATAGAGCATTACCTTCCAGTGCATTGGAGGCGGAATGCAAAAGTCACCAATTGTTGTCCAATCATTCTGGCATTGAAGGCCAATAGCATGAGCCATACTCTTGCTGTCGTAATCTCCCCGCAAAAGAGACTTCTTCAAGTCCACGTCGCTCGTGGTTGTACTGCCATACCCCAGACCAGTGCCATTCTGGCTGATTCCAGTAAGGAACCTTTTGTGGAAGTCTACGCGGGCTCGTAGTTCATTTGAATCACTACAGCCACTTATTACGTGCTTCGATATTGCCGGATCTTTGGAATTGCACAGAATCGAATTTTTGGTTATTCTGGAGTTGGCGTAGAGCAGAGAGGGCAGTTTAAGCGCTAGCCCAAAATTTTGTTTGGACCTGAAGAGAGTCGAGGGGTCAGCTGGTTTGGCTAAGGACAGCCAGGATTTTAAACTAGCTGTCACCAGTGCATCTAGACGGGACAGTTGGGTTTTGGTAAAATCGTAAATAAGAAAGGGCCATGACAAATGTGACGTTAGATAATTGTCATAGATCCAGGCCTTACGAGGGCCAGAAATTAGCAAGGCATCTATTTTCGCCAGGCAACTTTTGAAATGCTCTATAACATGATCGCCCGAGACGTCTTTTCCCTGATGGGTGATTTTTCTGCCGAGGAATTTGAAATGATTGTTTGGGTCTATAAGGGAGATATTAGAGCCCTTATAGACCAATTTGGGGTCATAGGATGTAAATTTTGTGCCCATGCGGGCGAGTCCAAGGCAAAAACATTTGGAGGGCTTCACTTTTATACAGCCTGACCAGTCGCAGAAAAGCTCCACTTTCTGTAATAGCAGGGAAAGCTGCTTGGGGCTTCTGGTAATGAAAGTTAGGTCGTCGGCAAAAGCGAGGCACGACGAGGTGTATTGGCCGTCTGTTTTAAAACGGTAGCCCCACTTCCTGTCAAACTGGCTCAGGCTTTCCAGAAGTATATTAAAAACTATATTAAAAATCGTCGGGGAGAGGCAACAGCCCTGAAATAGTCCAATTGAATATGGTATAGAGCGGGTAGTCCATTCTTGCGTTTTAACATGGAAAGTCAGACAGTTGTAGTAGGAGGCTACAATGTCACGCACGACTGGTGGGAAGTTGTACCAGCGGAGTGCAAAGTGGAGGAGACTGTGTCGGACTGACCCAAAGGCATTCTCTAGGTCGAGCCAGCATACATTGATTTGGCGTTCGTGCTGTCTCGCATCCTTGATGGCAGCAGCCAGGAGAGAGTTGTGCTCGAGGCAGCCCGAGACGCCGCGCATGAAGCCTTTTTGAACTGATACTCCAAGGTACTCATTCCGGTGCATGAATTCGCTCATCCTCGTGTGGACTATGCTAAAAAAGATTTTGGCCACAGTGTCTGTGAGAGCAATGGGCCGAGCGTCCTTAGGTCCGGTGCAAACTGGGACCTTCGGAAT
Organism: Micropterix aruncella; assembly: GCA_944548615.1. Taxonomy (NCBI): domain Eukaryota; kingdom Metazoa; phylum Arthropoda; class Insecta; order Lepidoptera; family Micropterigidae; genus Micropterix; species Micropterix aruncella. The sequence continues at coordinate 229,847 of OX155971.1, forward strand.
TAAGATGACTGTCGCTCGGCCAAAATTCTGTGGGACTACACCGCTATTCCATATATTTCGGAAGATGGATCCTAAATATTGCAGAAGGCAGGGGCATTTTTTGTATACTAAATAGGGAATACCATCGGGACCCGGAGTAGAGCCCGACGGCTTCCTCTTTACTTGATTAAGAATCTCATCTAGTGATGGAGGTTGAGAAGCAAAAGCTACCGTAGGCAGGTGCGGAGGTGTAATGCCCGGCGGAGGGCTGTAATTATGGAGCCGCATTGGGTCCTCATACGTGGTCGAAAAGTATTCCGTGGCCATATCTTCCGGGATTTGGATTTTTCCCTTGGCGGCAGACAAAACCGTTTTGCTGTAGTTAAAACGGTTTTTGTCGAACCGGGCTTCCTCTTTGGATTTGAGAAATGCTGCCTTGCGCTTGTCGTTTTGCGTTGCTACGCTCTGTATGAGTTTTAGTATAGAGCGGTACGCGCGCGAGAAGTTGTGGCAGAGGGCTTTATCCCCGGCTTTCTTGGCTTCACGTAACTGGCGACGAAGTAGCCGCTTTTGCCTACGGAGCTTTGCCTTAAATGCGTTTTCTCTGTGAACCGGGTCGACATGGGTAGATTTTGGGTAAACACCCGAGAAGTATTCATGGACCGCCACCTGGAAGGATGACAGCTGGACGCTGGCAGGGGCATTACGGTTCACAGAGTGGTCAAGAATAGAAGTTAAATTATTATTATGAAATTCCCAGTCCTCTTTCGCAAGTGAAGGGAATTTTAGAGGAGGGAAGGATACGATTTGCGCGGGTAGAGGAGACCGGTCGGGTGACAAACTGCGGGCAGATGTGGAGTCAAGGGACATGTGAGGTTCAACTCTGTCCGTGACTCCTTGCGACGGTTTAAGACACTGACGTGCAGCGTCGCTATCATCGTGCCCAGCAATGTGTTTATTTAACCATGCTAATCGTTTATATTGTTTCCCGCAGATAAGGCAAGCAAGGTCCGGTGTCGTTTTAGCCGTGTCGTTGTTTGGGGTTTCTACTGGGGTAGCGGGAATTCTCCCCCCCTGATAGGCCGCTTGGGGGCATATTTCCTTTTTTTTCTTTTTTGCTTTATAAATAATCGGGTCTGGCTTGCAAGGCCATCGACCCGATGCGTTCTTTCACGCCGTCCACCGTCTCTCCGGCTGTCACAACTCTTTCGTTGTTGTCATCCTGATGATCAGGGGGTTTACAATAAATACAAACGGAGCTGCCATGGAATTCACCGACCGGAGTCGGGCCCATCATAATACTATTTTTTTACACTTCTGGGGGGTGATCAGTGGATTCCGGACTTACGAACCGGCTGTGGTAGGTTTAGGACAGCTGTCTTGCCACATGTGAGCGTTCACCTTGCCACCCATTCACTCCCCCTTCGAAGCCATAGAATTTGAGATGCGCAAATCGCAGTTTTAGATAATTTTTCTAAGAAAGAGTTGATTATTTTTCTGGAAAGGCCAAGATCTTTAAAGAGGTGAAATAGAGATTTAGCTGGCAGGCCACGAGCGCCAACTTCCACCGCGTGAAGGTGAACAGTGAAGCCGTTCCGGGTTACGGCATTTGCAAGATCATGGTATTTATTTAATTTGTACTCGTGGTCTTTTGGGATATTTGATTCCCATGGAACAGTTAATTCTACGATAAGAGCCACCTTCCGAGATAGAGAGTAAAGAGTTATATCTGGACGGAGGGCTGTGCATCCGAGACTTTCAGGGAATTTATACTGCTTAGAGACCGAATCAACCTCCAGAATCCAATCTGTAGCTTTCTCGATTATTGAGAAAGGTTTTGTAGTTAAATGTTTTTTGCCTTTAGAGCCATCCCGCACAAACTGTATTGGGGGTTTGGAGGATACTGTCAAACCCTTGTTGGCACGAGCCACTGAGAGACTAATTACCTCGCGAATAACAGCGAGAACTTTGTCATGGCGGTAAGTGTACCGTCCTTGATCTAAGGCCACCTTGCAGCCAGCTAGAATGTGCCTAGCTGTGCAAGGGGTATTGCTACAGAGGGGACAAGAACTATCCTCGGCAAAGCTCCAACGAGCGAGGTTACTGGGGTCTGGAAGTGTATGCTGAAAGGCATTCAAATAAAATTTCAGCATCTCTGGCGTCCAGTCATAGAGCATTACCTTCCAGTGCATTGGAGGCGGAATGCAAAAGTCACCAATTGTTGTCCAATCATTCTGGCATTGAAGGCCAATAGCATGAGCCATACTCTTGCTGTCGTAATCTCCCCGCAAAAGAGACTTCTTCAAGTCCACGTCGCTCGTGGTTGTACTGCCATACCCCAGACCAGTGCCATTCTGGCTGATTCCAGTATTGACCCCTTTTTCACGAATATAGATAGGTACCTACTATAAGGAAGCAGGTTGTAGGGCGATTTGTGATGACCAGGCTTAGCTTTTTCTTCTTTTATTACAGTCTTGTTTATGTCAACATGTTTTCTACTGTACGTACAATTTAGTATCTTCTTGTTTAATATCTTCTTTATGCTTAATATCAGTTCTAAATTCACGTTCTTATTATGGTCATTATCAGTGGTAACTTGTAAATGGCTCTAAGCTTCCTATTTTTGTTCACTACAAAATTATTGGCTGTAAGTTATATTTAAGAAAATAAAATAAAATAAATAAATAAATAGTCATAGTCATAGTCATATTAGTGGTCATCATTAGTCATAGTCATATTAGTCATGGTTAGTGGAAGCGTTCGCGATGTTCGTCGCTAAGAGCACCACAGTTTTCGGGAAAGAAGTCCAAGTGTGAATGTAAGAAGTGTAACTAAGTATAAAGGCGTTACAACCCAGTCTGTCGTAACACTGAAGAAGATTTTCACAAGGGAAGGTTCAAAGGAAATGCTTATCATTAAATGATACGCACCCCCTCCCCCTCTCTCTCCTATATCGTAAACTAGGACTAATCGGAGATTTTCATGGTCGTTTTTGAGATCAGCGTAGTCGATTTAATACAGAACAACTGACTTTGTTCTTGTCATTAAGTATACATTTCCTTGTTAGCTTAAGAACAGGATTTTTTAATACCTTTTTATAATCGGCGCAATAAAAAGTAGGTGCCCAAATAATTTTGAGCGGTACATTGCCAACACTCACGCAAATTGTCGCTCTTGCAATTAGTGTTGCCAGATGTCCGGTTTTTGACCGGACAGTCCGGTTTCTTTGTGGCTGTCCGGTCAAGAAAATCTTGGTATCTAAACCGGACGATAAAAAATCTGGCGCTGGCTTTTTTTTTGCTGTTGTTAGAGAAACATACCACTGACTGCATAAGATAGTGGTGAAAATCCGGGATACCACCTTAAGGCGACATGAGAACTCGGAAAAATATCCGAAATGACCAATAAAAAACCAGCGTTGACGAAGCGTCAAGCGCAGATTCCAAGACCGCTAGCGCCGGGAACCAGACGCATACTAAACGGTCAATCGCAGCGCTAGCACAGAATAACTATCTATACGCAGTGGTGGTAAAAGCGTGTTAATGGCAAGGCATATTTAGCGTAACTTTCAGAGAGCTCTCACGTTAAAATTTATTGTAATTAATTTAGTGCCTGAATAAAAAATGTGGCTAAGTGCTACCCTAGAAAATTAACCACTCAATATAATGAAACTATAATAATACACACTCACCGCTTACATTGCAGAATTAAACGCGCCTGAAAGGTTTTCGAAGTCAGTTTAAAGCCTAAATGTCCAAGGCAATGAGCAACTTTTTTGAGTCCAAATTTTAAATTGGTTCCTTATCGAGGGATTCACTTAGAAACTTTTTTAAATTAATGATATTATTTTTCAAAAAACTCATAAAACTAAAATTCCTCAGATATGGTCGTTCCCAGGTATCATGTCGCCTTAAAGAAAATAAGTGACAAATATTTCGGGATAATAACCCATATGGCATTAAGAAAATGCTATCTTTCAAACCATCAATTTAAACTACCTCTGTGATAAATTTAAATATCCTAAATTGTAATCAATTTTAAATGTAATAAAATAAAACGTTATTGTCTTACAGCCCGTGAAAGAAACGACGATACTGGAGACGTTGATAAAGCGAACACCTCCGCAGCCGACGGTGAACACGGCGCTGCGGTCGCTGCGCGAGGGCGCGACCGCCGCGGTAACCGCGACGGCCGGCTCGCCGCCCGACAGCCGCAGCCGCAGCCGCGACGAGGCGCCCGCGCAGCCCGTCGACTGGCGGCCCGACGACTGCTACTTCTGCGTCGACGGCCAGCCGACCGCCACCGCCACGCCCGTCAGGGCACCCACTGTGAGTAGCACAAGTCACTTATCGCACAGGCCGCGTCGAAGATCTCGGTTCCTCGCTCTCATGCACAGATCACATGTAGGTACCTATTGCATTTATTGAACTAGAATGCACTTACACCAAAAGACGTAACAAAATAACATTATATTTTAACATTACGACACGGTAACTACCGTCGCACCAACACCGTTACGTGTTATGTTAATGCATACGAATGGACCACAATCCGAGCTATATACGTAATCATTACTGAAAAATGGGTATTTCCGTGTAAAACATCGTTATATTGTTTTTTTTTTTTTTTAACAATGAATTACTATAAAACATTGTTTTTGCTTATAAAAATAACAGGAACCGAATGGCAAAACCTTAACCATTTGCTTATTTTATTATTTGATGGACAGGACTATTTTACAATAAATTATGTAAAAGTTTTATTAAGATGCTCATAAAACTAAATTGCCCTAAAATATCATCATCAAAAAAAATAAAAAAACAATCAAATAGAGTGAGACAATCAGAGAATTTACATAAAACTAAAGTAAATAGTAAGATAAATCTATAATAAAAAATATAAAAGTCAATAACTAATATTTAATACCTATATTTTATTTATTTATTTATTTATTTATTTATTTAGTAACACATCTAGTAAAAAAATTATGTCATATTTGATAAAGATGTTAGCAAGAAATTGATGCGACATTATTTTTAATGATTGACACAGTCGCCTAACTAGGCCTAGGCCTGTTCTAAGGCAGACTTTTAATGACGATATTAAGTGTGCACTGTCAACTTAAACTATAGTTAGTACTTATTTTTAAATCGACAAATATAAAACTACAAATATTTACGCATATACAAATATGGATAGATACTTAGGTATATACCTCTATAGATAAAATATATATCCATATATGCACACATACACATACATATTTATACGAAAATAATAATAAAACCAAAATAAATAAAATAAAAACTAAAATAATATATATAATTAAATCAATTACATATTGATATAACGCTTATATAGTTAAGAAATATAAAATTTATATAAAATACCTAGTCAAAAAAGTACAATACATTGTCAAAACAATATATAGTAACAAAATGAATTGGTAATTAGTTTAATGTTAAAATATAATCAACATACATATCTACTATTTAAAAATATATTAATAATTTGTGCACCTAAGTTTTATTAAACTATAATTTCTAACATTTGATGTATGGTTAGTCTGTCATGACTCGAGAACCATTCCTTTATTTTATTTTTTAATACCCTAAGTGTAGATACCCTAAGTTTGAATACCCTAAATATCCGAAATGGGTGGACACCCGAAAAAATAGGCGGAGTCAATTTTGTAAGGTTTGACCAATTAAAATCCACCGTTGACGAAGCGTCAAGCGCAGATTCCACGTCCGTTTAATTTTATAGCACCGGGAACCAGACGTACCTATACTAAACGGTCAATCGCAGCGCTAGCACAGAATAACTATCTTTACGCAGTGGTGGTATAAGGGTGTTAATTGCAAAGCATATTTAGCGTAACTCTCAGAGCGCTTTCACGTTTTAATTAATTGTAATTAATTGTAATTAATTTAGGGCCTAAATAAAAATTGTGGCTAAGTGCTGCCCTAGAAAATTAACCAGTCAATATAATGAAATTATAATAAAACACACTCACCGCTTACATTGTAGGAGTAAACGCGCCTGAAAGTTTTCGAAGTCAGTTTGAAGCCTGAATGTCCAAGGCAATGAACAACTTTTTTGAGTCCAAATTTTAAATTGGTTCGTTATCGAGGTATTAACTTAGAAACTTTTTTTTAAATTAATGCTTATATTTTTCAAAAAACTCATAAAACTAAAATTTCTCAGATATGGTCGTTCCCAGGTATCATGTCGCCTTAAACGGTTCAAGCGTTTAGAAGTTATGGTGAAATAAAAAAGTCAGGACATACCGGATTTTGTTCGAGTAAAATTGCGTAGTTTTATAATTTTCCAAAATTTTGGATTGGAATAAATTCGTAAGAACCAAAATTGGGTACTTAAAAATCGGTAGTTCCTAACTTGTGAGGTGTAATAATTAAACACATTGTATAATTTATTTTGCTAAATACTTATTCCAAATATTTGTATTCGTTTCTACCGGATCTATTCCTGACACCGCAAATAAAAAGAACGGAAAAAACTAAACTTTCAAATGATGTCGACACGATTCGCGTAACACGGCGATTTATATTAAAGACGCTGATTTCTCAGCACGTATCCAGGGCCGGCCCGTCCATGTAGGCAAACTAGGCAATTGCCTAGGGCGCTCGTATTTTGGGGGGCGGCGCGGCGAGGCGATCTGGTAGCGTATGTATCAGAGCATATCTGCGACACGACCACGCGAATCGATGAACGGTTTGAACACGCGTTCGAATAAGGGTGTTGCTGACAATTCCCGTGTCTGTGGCCAGTGGTGAGCGCAGTTTTTCTAAATTAAAACTAATTAAAACGTATCTGCTCTCCACAATGACCCAAGAAAGACTTGTGGGGTTGTCGACTTTATCTATAGAACAAGAAATAGCTCAAACAATAGATTTAAAGGAGATCGTTTCCACTTTTGCTAAAATAAAGGCAAGGAAAATAAAACTTGCTTGATTTATACTCTAATTAGTCTTTTAAAAAATTCTTATATTTCACTCCATACAGCTAAAGAAGGTGGATATATTCTCTTTTTAACCGACTTCAATGAAAGGAGGAGGTTCTCAATTCGGCTGAATGTTTTTTTTTTTTTTTATGTTTGTTACTTCAGATCTCCGTCATTTATGAAGCGAGTTAGAAAATTCTTTTTGTATTTAAAAGAATATACTTTCAGATTGGTCCCATAGACATTTAATCAAAATTGGTTCAATAGTTTGGTTTTAAAATCAAAATAGGTGCAAAAATTATTTGAAATCGGTTGTATTTTTTTTTAAAAGTTTGTATTATAATTATATATAAGTAGGTAAGTCACAACTGTACTCTATTTATTTGATTAAAAAATACACACTTAATGTTTTGTGATTTTTTTAAATGGGCGCCATACTAGTCTTTTGCCTAGGGCGCCAATTGCCTCGAGCCGGAGCTGCACGTATCCTATGACACTGGAGAACAAAACGATTCTATCAATACGACACACTTCTAAATCGGTTCAAGGTGGTATCATCATCATCATCATCATGATTTATTCATTCCATAAAAGCATTTCACAATACTGAGGAACATGTCAAATTTTACAATCATAATTTACCAGATGATAAAACAGCTCTGAATAATTAAAAGGGAAAAAAATATTCTAATCAGAGGTGATTACTTAAAAATAATCAAATTTACAAAATAATCAATAATCAAACAATAAATAATAATCAATACAATGAAAAAGAAAAATTCTGAAACATGCGTAATTAAAAACAATGTCAATAAAATCTAAAACTTAGTGCGAAAGTATAGTCATAATACGGTTATTTATAATCAAGCAATTGTGGACGCAATATCATAAAATTCGTCCAGTTTGTAAAGGGTATGTTTGACTGACTGATTTTTCAAGCAGATTTTATATGCTGCCATTTCAAGTCTTCTCGTCGATGACGACAAAGCACTGAACAATTTAAAACTAATATATAAAAATGTTTTTTGATATTTAGTCAAGCGTACTTTAGGCAATAACACATTATTTTTATGTCGCGTATTATGGCTATGTCGAGTGGAGTGAAGCTCGCAATTCAAAAGATTCTCTTTGGCGTATAAAAGGCACTGATATATGTACATGGACGACATGGTAAGGATACCAGCTTTAATAAAAAAAGGGGCGCAATGTGTTTCTCTGCTTACACCAAAAAATGTCCTAACGGGTTGCTTTTGTAGCATAAAATCGCGATGGATATCGGTTGCATTACCCCATAGTAGTATCGCATAAGACATCTTTGAATGGAAGCAGGAGTGATACACACTGATCGCTGCATGTTCGCCAGCCAGAAATTTCACCTTTCTTATAGCATAGACTGCCGATGACACAGTTGCACACAAATTATTGATATGTTGATTCCAGTTTAAATTTTCATCTAAAGTGATCCCTAAGAATTTAGTATTTCTGACAATATTTCTATTTTCTGATTCCATTTTAATCGTAATATTTTTGTCACTCTTTTTAGTAGTTGAAAATTTCATCTAAAGGAACGGAATATAAAAGGACATCATATAAAGAAACGGAAAACATACATAGATGAATCCTAAACAGATAACACTTCTTTTTGGGCAGTCGCGTATAAAAGTGACTGTCGAAAAATAAAAGAATATTCAATAAAAAATAACTTCATCATATTCATTATCGCTTTTTATTGAACGCAGTGGTACTCTCCGCCTTTTCTCGTAGCGTCTTTCTGTGTGCGCAAAAATAAATAAATGGCGCATTTAGCGATCTAATGCAATTATTCACGTGCGTGCAAAAGGGGGAGCGAAAGGCAGAGGCAGGCTATATCCGTCAGGGAAACACAAAAAAATCCCCCCCCTTTTGCAAAGCAACGTCATTTTCTAGCCCTCGCTCAGGGGGCATTGTGTGCCCGCGCGCACCGTGTGCCGTGCGCCGCAATGCATCTACAACGAGCCCGTTTTCTAAACAAAAGAGGGACATAGTTTATTCATCTCCCGGATAATGATGCGTATTAGCGGCCGATAGACGCACGGAGGCCGACCCCCTACCTCAATAGGAAAATGCCACGCAAAATGAAAAAAAACTGCAATGAGGGAGTCTATTCCAACTAACATAACCTAGCTGTATATCGGTTGCTAGATCGTTTCCAGGATTCAAAATGGTGTTCATAAAATGCATAGAGGGAAAGATTGGAACGCATTTAGGACGTTTTAGTGACACAGTGGACTCGATTGCGTTTCTTCGTGAACTAAAATCGGAAATTAGTCCGTGCGAACGAACGAGACAGGGCAATACGCTAGAGCCCTAGGTGAAATGAACGGTTGTCATTTTTTCGCGTTAAAACTACCCACAAAAGATAAAGCATCTGAATCTAACACCGCACGAAATGTGTTCAAATTTATTCGGACGAGTATAAGTTCGACAGGTACTTGTAACGGACCTTAAGTCCACTACATACGATCAACAAATGCATCGATTTCCAGTAAAATCCACTGACACAATTCAGCTATTATTTTGACTCGTGCAGCTATGAATCAGCACGATGAAACAATACTTTTCCTCAGAATATTTCAAATTGCGTCATTGCACGGTCTATATAAACCGGCCAAAAAGCAACCAAATTATCAGTCCCCGATTGATCACCTTCCCCCAAGGTTGCGACGGCATATCCGGTACCCCTCTTACGAGGTTGCTCAACGGATCCGGCTCCTTGGTTTTCTTTCCTCATTTTCCCTGAGTCTCGAAGCATCAGTCTGTAATCCCACAGACTCGAGCCGTGCCCAGTACAAGATACAGGAGCACACATACAATCCTCATCCACTTTCCTACATAACCTCCGTCGCGCAGCCCTCGCGTCCCGATAAAGTAATCCGGGCACTCGTTAATTCGGCAAGCGTTATAACTGGCAATATTCAATCGATTCAATCAATAAATATCTTCTGCTTCATCAAAACCGCCTTTAAATACGGATATAACTCGTAAGTGTACACCACCACCTCACATCGAATAATTTGGAATCTTGTGAGGGGTGGTCCCTCACATACTTTTTATCGACGATCGTTCGTTTCATATTTCCCTCTAACGTATTGCTCTATCTCGTTCGCTTGGACTAATTTCAGTTTTAGTTCTCGTAGAAACGCAATCACGCTGCCATGAGAAAAATGTTGGATTGATTCTTACAGTACCATTCTGCTATTACGGTATTATACAGGATAACGATGTATCAATGGTAATTTTGTTTAATTGCAAAGAATTTGGTGTACCTATTGTAAAATGAATGATCGTATATTTTACCGCACAAGTAGTACCTGCCGATCATAAAACCATCTGAATTAGTCTGCAACAATTGCGTCCGGCCTTATATTATGTATGTTCATTCCGCTTTATGTTCAATCGGTAGTTTGTATGTTGCACTGAGAAAAATATAACGCTGTAATACACAAAAATAAGCATGTTTCAAAAGGGATCATTTATATAACATGGACTGTGGTCCGTACGTAAGAATCAACATGACGCGTAACGGTGTAGTTACCATGTCATGAGCATGGTAACTATAACGCACATTCATTCCGGCGCACAACGAAATCTTGCTTTAACCATGACAGCATGTTACTACATACGTATAGTTATAGTCAGTTACAAGAATCATGTTGAAGCTACATTATACCGTTATTTTCGTACTACCCATTTCAACAAAATTCCTTGTATATTCAACAAAATTACGATTAAAACATCATTATTCTGTATAAAACCGTAATGACAAAACGGTAGGTGATGTTGGAATAAAACTAAGCAATATCCAAAGTGCCTCATGACAATGTGCCTCATGACAACTGGCGCAATGTCCTCCACTTCTAGAGCAGCTCTAGATGCACTGCTGAACTTACCGCCCCTACACATTCACTTGCAACAGGTGGCGAAAGCCAGCATGTACAGGCTGTCTGCCCGGAAGAAGGCAAACTGGATCTCACAAGCATTAAGATCAGTTCTTGACTCAGTCAGTGAAACTCCAACCCTCAACATGGTTGACTGGCGACAGGGAAGATATCGTTGATGTGCGCTGCAGTACCCCATAGAATAATACCATGCTCTATATGTAATATACATTCCAGGACATCTTTCCACACATTGAAAAATGTCCTGGAATGTATATTATATATAGAGCATGGTATTATTCTATGGGGTACTGCAGCGCACATCAACGTTGTATTCACTCAGAAGAAAAGAGCCATACGTGCGACAGTGGGTGTTGGTCCACGGCAGTCGTGTAGTGAAAACTTCCAAAAAACTAGCGATATTGACGGTAGGTTTATGGAATTTTTGGTCAAGAAGCTCGTTGCGAATTATTTAGCAATCGAGAGCTCGTCAATATCTCACAAGGAAGTATATGGGCATGAAACCAAGAACAAAACCTATCACCTCCAACCGATAATAGCACGTACGGCCAAGTTCCAGGCAACTAGCCTCCACCACAATATATCAGACAGTATCTCTTAGAACAAAATTAGAAACGAAGCTAACTATGTACGTCACGCCTCCAAGGGCTCGCGTATGGCCGCCACATGTCTACTACTAAGATGTTCAAACGTTTGAGACATTCGCCAGCCTTCGCACCCGCGTAACTCTAATCAAAGGCGTTCGTCGAGACGAACCCCTCTGCTCACTTCCCTCTTACCCTATCCCCGCAATATCCTGTCGCTCGAGAGTGCGTCTACTGCTCTCTCGGTATACTGTATCTCTCTCTACATAAGACTCGCTGGCGATTAAAACATTGATATTTTCAAGACATCCATCCGGCTGTATCTGATTAAAATCATTATGTATCCGTATTTATTTATTTTTTGGGTGGGGCTTTACTAAGGTCTTTATGAGCTTTGTAATATTGCTGATCTATTGTGTTCGCCACCTAGAGCTTGAGGTTCTGCGCTAAGTCTCGTGTCATTTAAGAACCGCAACAGGCTTTTGGTGCCAGATTGTTTTACCTTCTCATGGTTGGAGGTAATGACCACCCAAGTGTGTGTATCTTTTACGCAGCAGTGAGCCACACTCACACATGAGGTGCTGGGGAGTTTCCTCTGCTCCTTTGCAGAACCTGCACATTTTCCTCGGAGCTTGAGGTTGAACATATGCATGTTCAGGCCACAATGCCCCGTGAGCGCCCTCACCAGTATGCGAAGATTGTTCCTATTTAGCGATAAGGCTTCAAGGACCGTCTTACGGTCGTAAGCCTTAATTAGCGCTTTGAAATGATTCAACCCTGGCGTGTTGTTCCAGCGGTTGACGGATTGCTCTAAATATATTTGTTTGAGCATTAGGTTTGCAAGTATTTTTGGTACGCCACAGCCAGGTTCAGGGCCGTATAACGTTCCCTTTGCTCTCGTCTTAGCAAGGTCATCGGCTTTTTCATTTCTTTCGATTCCTAAATGGCCGGAAACCCATCTTAGAATTACCCTGTTCTTTTCACCCAGGGAATTCAGTAGTGATATGCAGTTTTGCTCTAGCTTTCAATTAATGGTATTCGAGGCAAGTGCCATAAGAGCTGCCTTGCAATGTATCCGTATAACTACACTTTTAAGTAATTTGAAAATAACGTTGTAGGTACTTACCAATGTAATTTAATGTACATTTTTGTGTCAATTTAACAATCATAGCATAACTACTAAATTATTATTATTATGTTATGTCATTCTTTGTTAAATTGAGTAAATAATAATAAACTTAGCCATACCAACACCATTGTGTATGGGAAATAAATACTCTGTATTATAATAATAATCATAATAATAAACTCTTTATTTGCACTTAATTAGTATACAAAAGGCGAGTTTATTGCCACATGACAATGTCTTACAACTAACCTAAACACAGTTGTATATGCGCGCATTGTGAAAATAAAGATTATAACATAACATACAGACAAGTGGATTAAAACTAATAATGCCCGAGGAGAGGAAATTGGGAGAGGAACAGGAGAGAAAGGGAAGAACTGGTTACTTCTTAGAAAAGTAGTAATCCTTAAGGTGAGTCTTAAACGATGGTAAAGAAGGCGAGTTTCGTATATTTGCTGGGAGATCGTTCCAGAGTCTTGCACCATGGATACAGAAAGAATAGGAATGGAAATCACTATTATGACTCGGAATTTTTAATAAACTGTCAGAGGCTGACCGAAGTAAGAGACCGTGGGAACTTAGTGGTTCTAAAAGCTTGTGGAGATAGGATGGTGTTGATTGGGAGAGTACACGATACAGGAGAGCAAGTATATGAACATTTCTTCTTTGGCGTACTGGCAACCACTTTAACTGTGCCCTATAGTCGGACACGTGATCATACTTACATAGACCGAAGATGAATCGTATGCATACATTTTGCAAACGAGTTTGTTGAGCAGTTCCTCTGATAAATAGATATAAGCCACATCTGCATAGTCAAGGAAAGGTAAGAGGAAAGACTGTGCAAGAGATTTTTTGTGTCCATAGGAAGAAATCTTCTGAGTTTTTGCAGAGGGTGAAAACTAGCAAATATTTTACAACTTACCTCGTTATTATCTGTATTATCGTCAGTCTGTCGTTTCCAATATTTCCCAAATTTTAATATCACCTTTCTTCAGGCTATACTCACTTTGACAATAATAAATACATTGCCTGCATATTATCGTTGAAGTAAACAATCGAACATAGTGATACGTCACTTCCTTTTGATGGATCTATTCACTTAAGGACGTCGCTTTGCGATAATAAGTCAGTGATTGATGGAAATTACAGTCCACTCGTCGTGCTGCGTACGTTTTTATACAGCCAATCACTTGTGTTTGAAGCAGTGCACCTTATTGAGCTATTTCCCCCACTTCAAAGGCGGGGATTGTGTTGAGACTTAATAATGCACCTGTCTAGGGTACGCTGCATACTAAAATAGATCGATGGGGTTGTTTAGCCTATACTTTTCTTCAACTTTTCGGGATTCGGAAAGCAAGGATTTTACGATCGCCTTGGAAACTGATACAGAGTTATCGTTGTCAACTACAACGGTCGAAACCGTCACCTTGGGAAGTTTTAACGATAGTGATCGTTCTATATTCCATGAAGTGAGAGTAGATGACTTAGAGGCAATACAAATGTGCTGTCTAGCTTAGCCAACATGCCCGGCAGAGGCCAACGCCTTACGGCGAGGCACCGGAAAAGGCACCCAGTGGGCTGGCTCGCCCCATGTCTACTAGTTTTGGAAGAATATCTCCGAGGAAGTTAGTTGAAGAAGAAGTTACACAATATAACAAGGCTTACGCATGTGCCAAGGGAGCTAATGGGCTCTGTTGCAATTAGGACACTAAGACCCATATGTAAGTGTCAGCCAAACTCACTGGTCAACACCCATCCGGCAGCCTCCACGCAAAGGTGTGAGCCCGGGTAGGACTCTGGCCAGCGGGCCAGTTTCCCATAGGAATCGCCCTTCGGGCGCACCGTGTGACGTCAGCCAACCGATTCCAGACTCCCCCGGCTATCAGTGCATTCCGACTGATAGCCAGGGGAGTCTACAAACGGCGTTGTTTCCTATAGAGCGGGACTACTTTCGGCGAGGCACCGGGAAATGTAACCAGCGGGCAGCCTCGCCCCCTATCTTCCAGTTTGGAAAGATCACCTACGCGGCCTATCTGTTGTATTTCAGCGGATTACCGCTGAAATACAACAGATAGGCTTATTGAATTATCAATAACAATTTGTCGTGGACCTGGGCGTTCTTCGCCCGTCATACCAATCAGGATCGGGTGGCCGATAGATCGTTTCAAGAATGGCATGACAACAGGTCAACAACCACCCCCGCTGCTTAGGAGACAGTATATTTTCATAGTTTCCAGACTCCTTCAGCATAGTGCACAACCGATTGGCGTCGCCAAACAGTGCGCAAACCGTCCAGTAGCGCCGGGAGGCATTACCCCAAAAGAAACCGATCCACCAGCAGTGAGGCAAGGGTCTTACTGAGGTTAGCCTTCCCCACGAGGAGGCTTCTGAATATGAGTTGAATTGTGAATTATACCGATCCGAAAACACACTAGATCTAGTGGCCCAAGCTGCACGAAGTTTGCTACCGGAAAGTGATACAGACATTCTGTAGCCGTTCGATTTTATCAAACAGTGCTTCATTAATCTTACGATAAGCATCCTATCACCCCAACCAAGCTTTCCGAAACATTAGGTTTTCACGTTCTTCGGTCAGCCTTTGATAATGTATTCAAAATGCTTCGTCATAATATCGATTTCTAATCCTATCTGTATCCATGTTGCAAGACTCTGGAACCTACTCCCATATGAAACTCACCTTCTTTAGAATCATTCAAGACTCACCTCAAAAATTATTAGATACTATTCTGAGAAGAAGTAAACATTTCTTCCTGTTCTCTCTCCTTCCTCTACCAATTTCCTATCCTCAGGCTTCCTTAGTTTTAAATAAAGTAATTTGTATATTTCGCACATAATATTTTACCCCCTTATTTGTTTAATAATCTTTATAACTAATATAAAAACGAATTTAAAGCGTGAAATTTGTAGCACCCGCGGTTGTCTAGCGTAGACTGAAGCGCCGTGAATCCGTTGTTCTGCTGGTAGGCGGCAAACCGCGCCACTGCGCAGATTTTAACTGTAATGGGATGGCGGTATCGACATGCGCGAATTTTGAAAATCCACCGTGTTACGAGATGGGCACTGAGAACACTGCGTTCAGCGATGTGCATTGAGAACATTTTAGGAAGACGGCTCCACGTAGTAGAGAGTTTAAGACCGTCATCTCTATTAAAGTTCGTGGTTCTTCTTATTTCAATGGCTTCCCGGATCATGCGGGCATAATATTTTTATTTTTGGATAGCTTTCTTTGGGTCTTAAATGGGATTTTGAAACTGTACCCACTGATTAGTTCCGCTATCCAATGTGTGTTCGCAGATCGCAGTTTTTTCTCGCTGAACGTATTTACTTACACTGAACGTTTTCCATTACGCGAGTGTCTATGGGCCGTTTCGTTTGTCCAACGTAGGCTAAACCAAAGCTGCACTCGATTGTATACACACCTGTGGTTTGCAGTGGTTATTACATCCTCAACTGGCCTTAGAGATGTAACTATATTTTGGGTCGGTGTGAAGATAGTTTTTACGTTCAATTTGCTTGGCATCTTAATCGATCTGTCACTCCCTTACATATGGTAGGAATGCTCAAGATCTGCTTTGTTTCTGAGTTTCTTCTGTATTGGGTAGTGTGCATGTCTCCTAAGGACATCAATGACATGTTCCGTCTCCTGCGGAAAATGCCCAGCGTCGTTTTGTAGATAATAAAAAGTTTTGTTCATATAAATCAAGATAATTGTTATTGTAAGAGTATTTAAGTAGTTATTCTTAAGGACCTTGAATTTTTTTCTTTATCCTTAAAAAATATATGTTTATCATGGCGATAAAAAATGCCCATAGGCGATAAAAAATATTTTATCCATATTTTTTTTCCCACAGCGATTTGATATTTTCCTCCGTAGAAAAAGTTTTAGATCATATAAAAACGCCCATTCTCCTTTATTTAAGGGTTTTTATTCCCCAGTCAGAAAAAACGCCCACCCAGTTGATATTTGATTCCTGTTTTTTTTATATCATTAATTTCAAATGCTAGAGGGGGGAGGCGCTAGTGTCAAGTTTTTGCCCGGGCTATAGTGACGATATACGTATAGGAAATTTAAGGTAATGCATGTCACCTATACATACATGCCTTCTTTGATTCGTCCGTCTCCCTGGTAACAGCGATAATATGCTGGCCCGCTCACGTGACGACCAATGGCGTAAGCGAACTCTGTGCTTAATTCAACGCGAATGTGTTTCGAATTAATGAATCCGGGCCGTACCACCAAGGGGTACGCGTAGGGACACCATCATCGCCCTATCCAAATGAGACACAATAGCAATGGCGCACCCAGACATGGTTACTTTCATGTCTGGGTGCGCCATTGAGTGGATAATAGAGTTGTTAACTACAACGGGCGAACCTGTCACCTCAGGAAGTTTTAACGATTAGTCGTTCTATCTCCCGTGAAGTGAACGCAGAAGACTTGGACAAAACAGTCCACCGTCAAGCTTCGCCACATGCCCGTAAGAGGCCAACGCCGTATCAGCAAGATAACCAGGTATGTTACCCAGCGGGCTTACACTCACGCCCTTACTTCCAATTGCGACCAGATGACTCCGGTCTCTCATCTGGTTACGAATTCGAGGTCGCTTGCGCGGTCCTCTCCCTTACGAAGCGGTGAAACGGTGTAAACCGAATCTATCGCTGACCACGGCGTCCTTTGCCCGGCTCTCCACCCAGGATCGGGTAGCCGATGGTCGTTTCAAGAGCAGTCGCCGTAAGGCCAGCAACCACCCCCGCTCTATAGAAAACAGTACTGCTTCCAGACTCCCCCGACTGTTAGTCAGAATGCACAATCGATTGGCTTACGCCGCACGGTGCGCAGACCGCCCAGGAGCGCCAGAAGGTTGACTCCTGAGGGAAACTAGCCCTAAGGCCAGAGTCCTGCCCGGGCTCGCACTTCATACGTGGAGGCCGCCGGATGGATCTTTTTAAAAGGGATCCGAACTACGTCGGAATTATATGCTACAATAAGATACCCTCTAGTATCAAAAAAAATATGCCGCGAAGGAAAAATGCTCCAATTTAAAAATAAACTCAAATAATATCTCATTGAAAGAGAATTGTACGACATTAAGGATCACTAAAAACTGTATGCATCTCGACTATATCTCTTTCTGTAATAGGTTCTTAATCGATTTTCAATTTGACTAAAATGTATTGACTATTTCTATTATTAGGTAGGCACATATTAATTATATCTTGACTATTTTTATTTGCAATATAATCACTAAGACATTTTATTTTACTTTTTGACAATCGTCACATTTTTTTGTTATTTTTGACATAGCATTTCTTAATTTTATACTACAAAAACTTATTTACATCGGTATTTTAAAGAAATAATTATGTTCATTATAAACTTTTTTTCTCATTACATTCAATGTAATAGAATCACTACTTATTGCGTTAATTTCCACATATCTTCTCTATATCTTACATCTCTATATCTTACTTTCTACATATCTTACTCTGTGTTTTTTATCTGGTAAACTAAATGGTGAGACTCGATTTAATTCTACAATAAGTCCTTCTTTATTCTTACGAGTAACCTTTTATGTTTTGATTATTAATAGAAGAATTCGATCATTAATGAAGAATTTAATCATATCACGGCCAAATATAAATGTAATACCTACAACTGTCTATACAACTATGTATCAGTTTTTAGGACAATAAATTATTTGATTTGATTTGATTTGATTTGGCCCGTGACCAACCCCGAACAAAATGGGGCTTCGTGGCCACATCAGCAAGGGCCCATTAGCTCCCCCATTGAGTGGATAACGAATAATGTGATTCGATTGAATTGATGCAGTCATGTGATCCTAATTTCATTTCTCATATGCAGCAGTCTCATGTTTAGGCTAACCCAAAGTCACCTGGAAAGTATTTATGTGTCCAAATAGTGAAGAACCCTTTATTCTTTTCTGAAAGCATCGTTATTTCGTAACTCGCTGCTAGATCGCGCTGCAGAGAACATCAACTTATATACAGTAGGGCGATGCCGACTATAGCGGACTAACTCGTCACTCCATCATATCCTGTCCATCCTAGAACGGGCTAGTCCTAGTTGGGTGACAGAATCAAATAAGCTAAAGGTTAAGGTTTTTCCATGCGGTTCCTATTATTTTTATAAGCAAAAACAATATTTTATAGTAATTAATAATAAATAAATAAATAAATATATGTCAGCCCATGGTATAACGATATGTGATCGTTCCTTCAGACGTGGTATGAACGTAGCAGACTTAAAGACTAGAAAATCTACTGTCTAGCTCCGCCAACAAGCACGTTAGAGGCCAACGCATTATGGCGAGTCACCGGGAAAGGTAACCAGCCGGCTGCCTCGCCCCCTAACTACGAGTTTTGGTAGGATATCTCCGTCTAGAGTTAACCATTAGAATATCTCCGTCCTCCCGACTGGTTACAGGCCCGAAGTCGCTTACGCGGCCTTTACCTGCTGTATTACAGCGGTTATCTCAGTTTAAATTTATCGCAGTCCTGGGCGTCCTTTGCCCGTAGTGCCACACACGGGATCGCGTGGTCCAAGGTGATTTTAAGATTGGCATGACAGCAGCAATTAGTCAGAGTGCACAACCGATTGGCATCGCAAACGGTCCAGTAGCGCCGGGATGCAATCCCACCAGAAGAAACCGGTCCACCGGCTTGTGAGGCCTGAGACGCGAGAGTCTTACCCGGGTAGCCTTCCGCACGAGGATGCTATTGAATAGGAGCTTAATCGTGATTTGAGCCGATCCGAAAACAAAATGGATGTTGTGGCCCAAGCTGCAGGAAACCTTTCGCTACCGTCTTTAAAGTTCAACCGATCGCCATGAAAATTGGTATACATTAGTATTTGAGACATTTTTCGCGCTATCCAATTTTTCGTAACTCGCCACTAGATAGCACTGCAGCACATCAACTTATATACAACTAGGGTTGTCGACTACAGCGGGTGAGCCCGTCACCTCAGGGAGTTTTCATGATTAGTCGTTCTATCTCCCTGGAGTGCACGCAGAAGACTTGGACAAAACAGTCCACCGTATAGCTCCGCCACAAACCCGTAAGAGGCCAACGCCTTAACCGCGAGATAGCCAGGAGTGTTACCCGGCAGGCTTACACTCACGCCCTTAGGTACTCCCAATTGTGACCAGATTACTCCGGTCTCTCGATTGGTTACGAGTTCGAGGTCGCTTGCGCGGTCCTCTCCCTTACGTGAGTGGACCGCGATCAACTTATATACAGTTCAACCGATCGCTATGAAAAATGGTATATATTATTATTTGAGCGCGGATAATATTTTCGCGCTATTCACGTTGTTGTAACTTGTCACTAGATAGTGCTGCAGCAGGTGAACTTCTATACCGTTCAACCGATCGCTATGAAAATTTTATTAATTCGAAAGTGGATGGAACGGCGTTTAACATAGGCTACTTGTGGGGGGGGGGGGAGAAGGAGTAGTGGGAGAGGGAAGGAAACGGATACCCGAGCATAGCAGGGTAAAATTTTACTAGTTCTGTGTTAAACTGTGATAACAGAATGGTGATGTAAGAATCAATCCAATATCACTTTTCTGTTTGAGGAAAGTATTGTGGACGCACTTCTGCGTGTCTGTGTGTATTTTTCGACGATAGGGCCTAAACGCTTCATCCGATTGAGCTGAAATTTGGCATGCAGGCATCATTTGCTCATGGCATGAGCTGAAAAGTTGTGGTTGAAATCCGTCCACCCAGGGTTGGTTCCCGACGAGGGAACTCCTCAACGGTCAACAGCAGAGACCCAAAATTATGTATATGCATTCATTTATGATAGCAACTTTCAAGTTTCACCATGGCTGATGTACCCTGGGTTGGCTCCCGATGAGGGGACTCCTCATCGGGAGCCAGCCCAGCAGAGACCCAAAATTTTGTGTAGGTACGCATTCAATTATGATAGCAACTTTCAAGTTTCACCATGACATGGCTAATGTACCCTGGGTTGGCTCCTGACGAGGGAACTCCTCAACGGTCAACAGCAGGCATAAAATTCGAAATGTCGTAAAGTCGAAAAGTCGAAAATTCTAAAGTCGAAAAGTGGTAGTAGGATTTGTAACGGACCTTAAGTCCATTACATGCAATCAACAAATGCATCGATTTCCAGTGAAATCCACAGACACAATTCAGCTATTATTTTGACTCGTGCAGCTATGAATCAGCACGATGAAACAATACTTTTACTGGGAATATTTTGGATTGCATCATTTCACGGCCCATATAAACCGGCGAAAAAGCAACCAAATTATAGTCATTCCCCGAGTGATCACCTTCCCCCAAAGTTGCGACGGCATATTCGTCACTCTCTCTCACGACTTAGGTCAACGAATCCGGCTCTTTGGTTTCCTTTCCTCATTCTCCCGGAGTCTCGAAGCATCAGTCTGTAATCCCACAGACTCGAGCCGTGCCCAGTACAAGATACTAGGAGCACATATACAATCCTCATCCGTATATCCTCGTAACCGCAGTCGCGCATCTATACACTCGCGTCAACGTAAACTATTCGGCAAGCGTTATAACTGGCTATATTCAAACCTTCGATCAATAAATTCCTTCTACTTCACATCAAAACCGCCTTTCAATACGGAGATAACTCGTAAGTTGATACCCCCACCTCACACCGAACAACCTGGAGTCTTGTGAGGATTGGTCCCTCACAGATTTATGAAATTAATATTCAGATGAATTAAGTTCCTGGCTACTTGACAGGAAAGTCTTGAGGTGACACAGCCGTTTTTTTTTTCTTAGTGTACTTAAACTGACTGATCACGGAACGTTTGCACACCGCTCTACCCTACCCTAAGTGAGCCCAGTCCCAAACGAGGGCGCAACGGCGGGTCGCCGCAGTCTCGTAAGGATGCGGCGAAAGGGGTGAGTTCCGCGCTTCTGTTGCCTCGCCCTTGTTGCCTGGCCGCGCGGGGGTGGGCCTACCGACCTACCCTTAGGGGTGTCCCTTCGCCCCTTCGCCAGCCAACCGCCGGCCCTCGGCCACACCCAGAGAGGAAACTACGGACGGTTCGGATGGGACGTCGCGGCTGACGCAGCGATGGCCGCCGCCCGCCCGCGCCGCGCTGCGCCTACACAAACTACCTACCACTCTTTGCTGATAAAAGCTAAAATAAGCAAAAGAAGAAATGTTCATAATATACTTCAACACTCGTACAACTTTACTTCTTTGGCTGATCGAAGGATGTACCATGATCTAGTCTTCCTACACAAAATCTTAAACAACAAATTAAACTGCATGGACTTTGTCCAGCTAATACATTTCCGGACCCCATCAAGAACGACAAGACAGTCTTCATGTTTCTCACTAGCCGTTGCAATAACAACTACCGTAAAAACTCTTTTTTAAACCGTGTGTGTAGGTTTTACGATGATCGATACGCATCAATTGATATCTTCGCTGAATCGAACATTGGATTCAGAAATTTGTTAAAGAGTGCGATATTTAACACTTAATATTTGAAATTTAATAATTATTTAAAATATATTACTATTTATCTACTGTTTGCACTTGTAGGTACTTATTCATACCAACGTACCTGTCTCAACTTCAATTATCGTACTGGTAAATTTGTTAAAACGTGGACACCCATCAATTTAATGTATTTATTTTTTACTATGTTTCTCCTTCCCTTCCTAGTCCCTCCCTTCCTATCCTCTTTCTTTTCTCGTTTTTTTTTCTTTCTCTTATCATTTAGATAATCTTGATGTTATCATTTAGTGGAAAATTGTCTTTGGTGTAATTTGTATATCTATCTTGTTTGGCTACTTACTTTTATACACTGTTATTTTCCTGAATAAAAGAAAATAAATAAATAAAATACTTGCTCTCCTATATAGTGTACTCTCCCAATTACCACCATCCTATCCCCACGAGCTTTCTGAACCACCAAGTTCGCACAGTCTAGTACTTCGGTCAGCCTCTGTCAGTTTACTAAAAATTCCGAGTCATAATAGTGATTTCTATTTCTATTCTTTCTGTGTCCATGGTGCAAGACTCTGGGACGATCTCCTAGCAAACATACGAAACTCGCCATCTTTACCATTGTATAAGACTCACCTTAAGGATTACTACCTTTCTAAGAAGTAACCAGTTCTTCCCTTTCTCTCCTCTTCTTCTCCCAATTTCCTCTCCTCGGGCATTATTAGTTTTAAATTCTTCCGCTTGTCTGTATGTTATGCAGACGGCCTGTATGTTATGTAATAATCTTTATTTTCACAATGCGCGCATGAAACACTGTGTTTCGGTTAGTTGTAAGACATTGCCATGTGGCAATAAGCTCGCCTTTTTGTATAACAATTAAGTGCAAATAAAGAGTTTATTATTATTATTATTATTAAAATATGTATCCGTAGAATAAGCTTATCAAAGGGGCTTGGCAGAATCCTTAACATACCTGAGCATAAAAAAATATTGGGTATGGGATGTTTATCTATATCTAACAACCAATTTGGGATGATATGTAATAGTTTTTTTTGTTATATACATATATAAGAATAAGAATAAATTTATTTTCGTATGTAATTTTCCAAAAACATTATTCACAAAGTCTGCCTAACTAGGCCGAAGCCCGTACCAAGATAGACTCGACTAGGTCACTTGTACGTTTCATATTGTGCGCACACTTATTAAAGTACTATTACTGTGAAAAAGAAAAAGTTAAAAAAAAAAAATATAATAATAATAATACATAGTACAAACTTCAAACAGTTATTTTAATAATATCTAATACCTAATTCATAATCATTTTGAAAAATAAAAAAAGCAGTAATGAAATCAAAATATATCCTGTTAAAATATTATTAAAATAATAATAATAATAATAAAACACAATCCTACTACTATTATATAGTACGCGAAAGTGTGTAAGAATGTATGTATGGATGTTTGTTACTCTTTCACGAAAAACTACTGAATGGATTTTGATGAAACTTTACAATAATATAGCTTACACATCAGAATAACACATAGGCTATAATTTATAAAGATAATGTAGTTTTCTATCATCATTATCACAATTTTCCTTCACCACGCGGGTGAAACCGCGGGGCGCAGCTAGTAAAATTATAATTGCAATGATAATCAGTAAATAGAGAAAAATAACATAAGGTAATAACTTACAAAATGAAAAGCCAGTAATTAGTAGTAGTTAAAATAGTCAAGTAGCTAGTCAATAAATAATACAGAATAAAAAGATAATAATTATAATAATAATATGTACCTACTTATAGCTTATGTTCTTTAATTGAACATTTATAAAAAAGGTAAGTATTGTAGTTACAACGATGTAAACTTCAATTCTTAGCCCATATAAGGACCATGGGACATAGGGGAGAGTTGCTATGAGTGGACCACTTAATTTTACGACCACATATCTTGAAATATATGATTAACAAAAACAAAATATTACTTTGTTTCTATGTGTTAAGATCTAAACTTTTGATATTTTAAGTTGCGTACGATTTAGAATTATGGTTTTAATAATAAATGAAAAAAGTAATTTTGAAGCTGTTGCCTTTATTAGACCATTAAGTAGTAAAATAAATATTAAAAAATCACGGACATAGGTAGGTAACTCGAAATAAATGCTCACACATAGAAACACAATAAATTTGTTTCAAACTTTACACTAGTACATGCTGATAGACATTACTAGAATGATACTTACATCGAATTGATCAGAATCCAATTTTTATTTTATGACCGCCGTGAACAGTGCCACACATGTCTCTTCTCGCATCGAGTCGCAGCGTCACTAAGGTTGGGGGGGGGGGGGGGGGGCGACTGGGACGCGAGCGGCTTGTCTCGACTTATTTGGGCGTTATTAGCTGTCATAGTTTTCGAAATACTATAGTGGTCCAATGAAAGCGCTGGTTCAATGCTTGCTACTCTTCCCTATGTGTCTCATAATTTCAAAATCACTTCATAAATTATCGTAATATATAATTTATAATTTATATATTTTCCATGTTATTGAAACATCAGAATCTCAATATTAGCAGAAAAAATAATTTGTTTTAAAATCTACCGTATTTCTTATTTAAATATCGCAAATGACCAACGAACTCTGGTGAATTTAAATAAATAAATAAAATATTTATAGCGACTTCATTTTTTTTTAGTACGTTTGATTCAGGTGTTCATGGTAGTAGGTTGACGAGGTATTCATGAGCGGAATAAATGTCGCAACCCGCTTGAAACCCCGCTCAGGTTTTCAAGTTGTCTTATGGGCAAAGGCACGGAATTCCAGAGTCGGGCCGCCTGAGCTTCAAAAGACCTGGACATGAAAGTTGATGAGTGCTGAGGTATAGCCAGTAATAGATTTTCCTGAGAGCGCAATGGAGGACCATGGAATGCAAGGGATGAGAAGAGATTATATAAATAAGTAGTCTGTCTGTTTGACTGTAGTACACGGAAGAGTAGGGCGAGTGTCTGAAAATCCCGACATCGTCTAATGGGAAGCCGCTCTATTTGCATTCGAAAGGTCGATATGTGATCAAACTCCTTCAGGGAATAAACAAAGCGAATACACGCGTTTTGAATCCTTTCCAGCTTATCATTCGCGTCTAGGTAGGCCACATCAGCGTAGTTAATTATCGGTAAAAGAAAAGATTGTGCCATTTGGCATTTAATACAAAGGCCTAGGAGAATCTGAAACCGTTTAAAAGAATAAAATAGATTAAAATAGAATAACTTAATTGTGCCATAATAACATTACTTAAAGAATATTACACTGGTTTTATAAAAAAGACAATTTATACACAAATGGCGGACTTATCGCTATAGCGATATATTACAATCAACCATTTGATAAAATAATTCCTAATTTTCATAGTACAATCACAAAGAAGAAATAAAGTTAAATTTAAAATAAACTTATACGAATATATGTCAATAACTTATGCTAAGGTTGCCCAGGGAAGGATAAAGGAGAGAACAAGGTGAGGTATTTGGTTAGTGGCTGTGTAAAAATAAAGGTTTTTTAACAACTTTTTGAAAGTATGCAACGTAGGTGCATGCCTGATAGAGTGAGGGAGCTGATTGCATAAAGAAGCAGAATAAATGCAGAATTGCAAAGACTTTACTACTGATCTCACTTACTTGAGGATGCCAAGATAAGTTTTCGTCAATGAGCAGGCCCAGGTCTTTCACAGTACTGCTGTAAGGGACAACGGCATTGTCGATATTGATATCTGGAAAAATATTTTCATCGGTGATTGAATATAATTAAAAAGCTATTTTAAATTTTGCTTTACACAAAACAAGAAACAAATCGTGGCAGCCGCCCATTCCATTTCTACATTATGTGAATCGCACGCATTATCAGACATAACAGCGCACAAAGCCGGAAGCTTATACAGTTTCCATAGTGATCCCCGACGTGCTTGCGTCGCGACCCCCCTTCCAATGCGTCCATAGGCGGGCGGGGCGGTGCGCCGCTGGGGTTCTGCCCCTTCGCCATGTGCGGTTACATTTCGCATTAAAACTACCCTCTATTAGTCAGGCCATTGAACGTATTGCGGAGCAAAAATCATCTTTGTTCAGCACTTCAAATCATCTAATCGAAACGTTTCTATACCGGCTCTGCAACGATGGGAATATTCAACGTTAACATTAAGCTAGAAAAGATATATCCGGCTAGGTTTAGTGATTTCAGCCGGTGTGCTGCGGCACAATGGTGTGCCGCGAGTATCCTCCTGGTGTGCCGCCATGTCTTTGAGTTACTTTTTGCCAGGTGCGGAGGATTAAATATTTAGCAGGTGAGCTTTCATCTTTGTCGATGCACTGCCGCTTTAACCAATATAGAGGCATTTAGGTCGTCGATATCTCGGGGCCTCCTTTGGGCTGTCAAACATTTCGACGACGATATTGTGTAGAATAGACATGTATACAAGTAAATATATTAATAATCAATAGTTTAAAAAAAAAACTAAAAACACGCTTTTGGGCTATGATACGATATTCACATACACACGGCTATGATACGATATTCCATCATGGAATGCCACTGTCTATCTTCCGGCTTCATCATCAGACCTTGAAACCTAATCGTGGTCAAAGTTCATTCTAAGACTTTTCTAACAAGTCCAAACACAGCTATGACGATGTACCATCATGAAGTTCCAGTTCATACCTTTCGACTCCATCATCAGATCAGTTCGACAGTACCATATTATTGTATTGTCATCAGAACTATACACAGCTGACAATTTTCATGACGCTACGATCCTTGGAAGATGATTAAATTAGTTACCTTAGATTCCATTAGGTACATAGTTAGTTACATACAGGTCGACCTAATAAAAGCGTGTTAAAAAGAATAAAACCACACCTGCCGTTACAGAAGTGCATTTTTTTGTATTACTTTTATTAGGGTTTTTTATGAAATATTTGTGGTTTTTGTATGTATCCATATAGATACATGTATATATCTATATTGTACTCAATTAGATATTTCATTTGACACTAAACACAATATATTTATTATAATTTATTGGCATTTGGACATTTGAACATTTCGACAACTACTTACTTAATATTGGACAATTAAGGTAGGTACCTACCCTATGACACTCGATTCTAACAGTCCGATGCATACAGTAATTCGAGCCCCCGAGACGACATTCTAACTACACGCGCAATTTAATGCTTAACCGATTGCCACGTACCTACGTATAATGATAAATTAACAGGGCTTGACATTTATAGTAGAAACAAAATTAGCTTCAAATCGGCAGTACGAACCGCCCTTGAAGCTGCAGCGACAACTGCCAGTAATATGTATGTATAAATATAATGTATGTATAAGTGTAATATGTATGTATAAATATAATATAACTTATATATGTATTCTCATTTACTTATTTTGAATTTATGTTGTATAAGTTTATATGTTTGCGGTTAACTCTACAACTTTTGCGGTCATTTGATTAATAAATATTTACGGATGTATTGTATTTTTTGTTTCATAATTTAGTTTGTAAAATATTTTTCAAATAATTTCGAACGGCGTCAGTTGTAATCGGCATAAGAACATGTTTTTTAAAAGAATTATGTTTATAATTATAAGTTTATGCTGTTACTTACCTAAATAAATAAAATAAAATAAAAAATAACGATACCACATACTTCTAAATTAGTTCAAGCGTTTAGACGTTACGGTAAAATAAAGAAACGGAAAACACGCACAGATAAACCCTGAACACATTGTATTACACCCTTTTTACACCCTTTTTCGTCGGGCAGTCGTGCAAAAAGACATATCCGTCTAGATTCAGTGATTTTTAACAGTTGTGCCGCGGCACAATGGTATGTTGCGAGTATCCTCCTGGTGTGCCGCCACGGTTTTGAGTTACTCTTTGCCAGGTGCGGAGGATTTAATTCAGTAGTTGAGTTTTTGTAACGGCAGTCGAGTTTTTTATGCCTTTTTATATATTTACTTGTTTATATAATATATATCTATTAGAAATAGTTTAAAAATTATGGTTGTAATGATGCCTTGTCGCGGGCCCCTACAAGGCGTTGGACCTATAGGTCGGTAACTACTTGGTCTAAGTACCTATGTAGGAATGAAATAAGGACATCTATATCCGGGCCAACACCACCCAAGCTGCACGGAACCATTAAGAATCAGTGTTGTCTGAGGATGTCAGTAGTCGCCCCCGTGTTCTCTGAGGATGCTAAATTGACCGTTTGTTTTTTTTTATCAATAGAGTCCAGTACCATCAGATTCCGAGAGCAGTTCTTCGGGACGCGCGCGGAGCAGCAGTCCACCCGTCGCGCCTTCGGCCGCCGGCGCGGTCTCTCAGCCGGCCCTCCTTGCCCATCTACTCCAGCTGCAGCATCAGCACCAAAACCCTCACGCGGCACTCGCACAGGTAGCACATTATTTATTACGGTGAACAGGTCCAGACTGGCCAGGTCGGCTAGTCGCCCATCGCCGAGGGCCCCCGACTCAAAGGGGGCCCAAAGGGGCCTCTAAAGGGACCTATTTTATAACTTGGATAAAATTTAATTATAGATGAAGTAGCCAGGACTATAGTGGTCGCAATCGCTCCTGACATTCCGGGTCGTAAAACGTGCGAGCACGACAGCACATCAGCGTTCTCGCTCTACAAGAGATGTGGCGCGTGGTGCCAGGCTATCGATATCGATTGATTCTTATATCGATGATTACATACAATAAAACTATTAAAGTCGACTATTATCGTCAAAACCCGGCTTTAATAACAAATCCAGAAAGAACTGCGAAATTAAAACGGATTTTCTATCCTATTGCAAAATATTAATGCACTGAAACATTCTAAATTATCTGCAATGTCGAAACACAGCAATTAGTTATTGCCCTAATGGGGACATACTTAATAGAACATTGTCTTGAAGAATAATTAATTATTTCACTAATGTGATTAGTACTATGTACAATAGTACATTAGTACTATGTACAATAACTCGGTTAAATTACGTCCGTTTTTAAAAAAAAATCTTCGCTTCTAGAAATCGAATAAATTCAAATTGATAAAAATTTTGCTGCTCCGAATAATGCTCTTGGACATTATACATATCAATTTACATGTAATTACATGCAAAGTAATGAAAGATTCATTCTTATCGACTATGTACCTTTGCAAAAAAACACAATATCTTTGCCTTAACAAAAGAATTTCCTTCTCTAACGGTGTATTCAAAATTGTAAAATTAGAGAAAAAGTAGGTTTCATAGACTAAAAATTATTTACATAGCATTTCATATATTTTTTAAAATTTTATAATGTTTATTGTAACACCGATCTTTCTCGTATCAACAACACAATGTTTTTGAAGAGCTTCTTCTCCTAGAGCAATTAAAGCGGAAGATCATTTGGAACGTTATGAGATTAACTTTGGCGTAACATTTGAAACCCTTCCAGAGAGTAACTCCCTTTATTGAGGGTGTATTTACAGGACTGGCAATGAATCTCTTATGATTTATGTGCTAAGTTCATTTAGTTGTTTTGGACTACCCTGAACATCCTAATATATTATAAATACATACAAGAAAGTAATTCGTTTTGTTGGTTTGTTGTTTCTACTCTTTATTGTGAAATTTCACAATGGGCGGGTTTATTATCATACGACAATCTCTTACTACCAACCCTAATATGAAGTGTTTATATGTATGTGTGCATGTAACATGTGTGTAAGTGTGTGTCTTGTTATGGCATTCGACCAACAGAATTGAAAATGAAATTCCGTTAGTTTTATCCCAATGGAAAATAGTGACCCAGCCGGGAATCGAACCCGGATCCTTACAATGTAAGATCAGGCGACCTAACCTAACACATGGGCCGAAGTTTGACAACCCCTTCGATTTCCTACCTGCCTGTTTCAATTATTTCATTTTTCATTTAAGTACTGTCAAATATTACTATGTATCCGTCCATATCAATATCGAAAATCCATCGATATCGATAGTGAGGCGTGGCCGGGGATAGCGATCTCTATATCTTGTGCGAGGGAGAAAAGTGATGTGCTGTCGTGCTCGCACGTTTTACGACCCGGAATGTCAGGAGCGATTGCGACCACTATAATGAAGAACCGGCCAAAAAACTGTTAGGTTAGGATACTTCTTGATTTAAATTGTAAATAATTAATTTTGATAATTTTTAACACGCTTTTATTAGATCGACCTGTATGTAACTATGTAATGGAATCTAAGGTAACTAATTTAACCATCTTCATGAAAATTGGCAGCTGTATGTAGTTCTGATGACAATACAATAATATGGTATATATATACTGTCGAATTGATCTGACGATGGAGTCGGAAGATATGAACTGGAACTTCATGATGGAACATCGTATTATAGCTGTGCTTGGACTTGTTAGAAAAGTCTTGGAATGAACTTTGACCACGATTAGGTTTCAAGGTCTGATGATGAAGCCGGAAGATAGGCACTGGCATTCCATGATGGAATATCGTATCATAGTCGTGTTTGCACTTGTGAGAAAGGTCACGTAATGGACTTTGAACACCATCAGGTGTCAAGGTTATAAGAAACCTATATATATTGACTTGTAAATATTAAGTATAAATAGTGTAAATATTGACATAGGTGCCTGTATAAAGCGTGTTTTTAGTGTTTTTTTTACTATTAATTTATTTCTTATGATTATAAAAACGACATCGTAATAAGAGACAACTTTTTTCTTTACATAAGGAAGATAAGGGGCCACCGTAAGAGAAATCGAGAAAAATATTAGTTAGTTTTATGAGTTTTGATATCGCTTCTAGACAAAATTAAACTTCAATATGTTGACTAAAACACATCACAAGGGGGAGTTTTTAAAATTTTTATACTTACAACTGAAGACTATGAACAATGCATATGGTCTCGTTACCCCATTGTACGGGGTAATGACACCCTATGCTTTTCTGACTCAAAATCAAAATCAAAATGTTCTTTATTCATATAGACACAATTAAATATTATTTTTAATTTATGTTCTTATGATGCGTCCAAGCCTTACTCCCAAGCCGTTTTGTCATTTACATAATCAGATATAGTATGCTTTTTTATACAATTTTGCTTTGATGGTGGCTTTTAACTTATTTACAGATAGTTCTCTAATAGTATGAGGAAGTTTGTTATAGAAGGGTATACATTGTCCCAAAAAAGAATTGCTTATTTTGTGGAGACGAGTAGCACGTACAACAAGGTTATACTTATGTCTAGTATTAACATTATGAGTGTCGCTTTTTTTTTAAACTTGTCAATATTCTTGTGGACATACAACAGATTTTCGTATTATATATATTGTGATGCAACATTAAGAATATCTCTTTGAAATTTTCTCTAAGGGAAACCCGAGGACCAAGTTTATATATATCTCTTACAGCACGTTTCTGTAGTATAAAGATGTTATTGATGTCCGCACAGCTTTCCCAGAGAAGAATCCCATAGGACATAATGCTATGAAAGTAACTAAAGTCTACTATTCTTGCTGTATCTACATCAGTCAGCCGCCTTATTGTTTTAACTGCGTATGCCGCAATGCGAAGTTTTCCTGACATTTTCTTTCTTAAAATGGACGTTGAACGGATGAAAAAATATCAACTTACCCGAATCTGTCGTTATACGTTGTCAAATTAGGGACATAAGATCCTCTGTGTTTCTAGGGTCGGCCCAACTCACGATTCAGCTCCTATTCAGTAGCCTCCCCGAGTGAGGGACTACCCCGGAAAGGACTCAAGCCACCCAGGTCTCACGACTGGAGGATCGATTTCCCTTGGGGGATTACCCTCCGGTGCTACCGGAAGGTTTGCGTACCATTTAGGGTTGTCGACTACAGCGGGCGAGCCCGTCACCCCAGGAAGTTTTAACGATTAGTCGTTCTATCTCCCTGGAGTGAGCGCAGAAGACTTGAGGACAAAGACTTGAGGACAGTCCACCATCTAGCTACGCCACAAGCCCGTAAGAGGCCAACGCCTTAACCGCGAGATAACACTCACGCCTTTACTTACAATTGTGACCAGATTACTCCAGTCTCTCGATTGGTTACGAGTTCGAGGTCGCTTGCGCGGTCCTCTCCCTTACGAAGCGGTGAAACGGTGTTTACCGAATCTATCGCGGACCACAGCGTCCTTTGCCCTGCTGTTCACCCAGGATCGGGTAGCCGATGGTCGTTTCAAGAGCAGTCGCCGTAAGGTCCGCAACCACCCCCGCTCTATAGGAAACAGTACTGCTTCCAGACTCCCCCGACTGTTAGTCAGAGTGCACAGTCGATTGGCTTACGCCGCACGGTGCGCAGACCGTGCAGGAGCGCCAGAAGGTTGATTCTCAGGGGAAACTGACCATAAGGCCAGCGTCCTACTCAGGCTCGCACTTCATGCGGCACAATCATTATCGGGGGGTTGGCGGGAGGGTTGATTTGACTGGTTGGGAGATTTCCGTAGGGGGGGGGGGAGGGGGTTTGGCGCACGGAGGAATGGGCTTGTCTGCTTGCCGGGAAAGTTTTAAGGTGACACAGCCGATTTTTTTGCAAAATGTTTAGGTGGGAACATATAATATTTCCTGTAATTTTATTAATATTGTATCTAATATATTGACCCAGCTGTATATTTCCTGAATAATAATAAAACAATGATGTTAACATGAGTACGAAAGTTAGGTAGGTATATATCGAGTGAAATATGATATTATTTATTGATTCTGTTCTGTAAACAGCTCACTGAAATAATTCTACAATGCTAAAGATGCGATTCCACCAGTGTGCAGAACTGTGCGGCACTGCAATGCACATTGTGCGACACAAATGTTTATTCTGGTCGACTCACTAAAGCAAACAATAACAAATTGTGCGCGAACATTCTAGAAATGTTCGCGCACATCTGTATACTTTTGTGCGCGCACACATGCAGGCAGTGGACTCGCGTCGACGTGTACAAACCTGTTGTGCGCGAACTCAGTCTTGCTTCCGCTACCGGAGTGAAAACATTGATTTGTGCGCGTACATTGTTAATTAACCAAACTAAATATGGATTGGACGAATGATAAAATTATTAATTTTATTCAAGCTATTGAAACTTATCCTGTATTATGGGATTCTAGTCACAGTGATTATAAAAATAAAAACAAAAAACACGACGCCACTCAAGAGTTGGCGCAAAGTTTCAATTGTGACTCGACTGAGGTAATGAGAAAATGGAAGATTATTTTGGCTCAATACCGAAGTGAAAAGAAGAAAATCGCGGACTCAAAATCTTCAGGTTCTGGGATTTTAGATATATATAAGCCGAAATGGTTTGCTTATGCATATTTGAATTTCTTCCATGGAAGGGATGAGCCGAACGTCAGCTTGAACTCACACGACGAAATAAATGAACAGGTA
This sequence comes from Micropterix aruncella, assembly GCA_944548615.1. Classification (NCBI taxonomy): domain Eukaryota; kingdom Metazoa; phylum Arthropoda; class Insecta; order Lepidoptera; family Micropterigidae; genus Micropterix; species Micropterix aruncella. The sequence goes on from OX155971.1 coordinate 263,392, forward strand.
GGTACGTTTTAAATGTTTAAACGTACCTACCTGCTTTCTTCCTTCGTTTCTTTTTAAGGAGACTACATAGTAAAACACATGCTGCAGCACAAAGCACTACGTTTTCCTGCCCGTTCATATTAACTACTGAACTGTCTCGGCAGAAACTCTGCTCAGTGAACATGTTCGCGCACAAGTGTGCTGAACTGTGCGCTTACAAAAGTTACGCACAGCCTTACCAGTGGAGACGGAAGCCAAATGCGACACCAGCTTAGTACCTGCACTGTTGGAGTTTTGCACAAAATGTGTGCAAGCAAATGTGCTGCACACTATTTTGGTGGAATCGCACCTTAACATGACAAGCGAACATGTCACATTTTCCAGTTCTTCATCAACGGTTTTTGCATTTTTCTCTGTCCAGTAGGAATAGCAACGGTGGGTGAGTTATAGGGGGGTTTAGGGGGGGGGGGGGGTGAGTTAACGGGGAGCTTGTCCGCAGGAAAGTCTAGTGGTTTCTTTATCATAATTCGAAAAATATCAATTGGTTGTTTTTTTTGCAGATTTCTTTTATAGGTGCCGCGGCGAGAGCTGGCACGTTCACAGTACTAACACTAATGCAATGTCGTGACGCGCGACGTGACTTTCACTTGATGCGCATCATAAAAAGTCTTTCCGTCTCTCTCGCTCGCGGTCAAGTATAGTGACATTGCATTAGTGTGAGTACTGTGAACGTGCCAGCTCTTATCGCGTGACCTGTACTTTACTGAATTTTACTAAAACACTGCTGAATTTTGAGAAAGGGCAGTGTGCCAACACTGCCCACTTTTTAATAATCGTAATAATACGGTGTGATGATCAGGTGCAGTCAATGGCGGCTTCCCTCGCGGCCGTGGCGGCGCTGGGCGGCGGCGCCGGGCTGGCTCTGGTGCCGCCCGCGCTGCTCAACCCGGCCTGGTACCTGCAGGCCGCCCACCACGCCCAGCAGCAGGCGCAAGCGCAGCAAGACAGGTAAACGACCGCTCGCTTCGCTTACTTCGACTATTATAAACAACAAATATTATATAGAAGAAAAAACAACATTACAATATATACACAATATAAAATAATTAAATATTCAAAAGAGAATCGACATCTTGGGTCCGCTTTTCCAATAGCTATGAATCATACTCACTTCCAAATGTAAAGCAGATAGGGCCAAATATTATCATAAAAAATAAGAGTCTAGAAATGGTCGATTCCACTGTATTCCTTGGTATCACTTCAGATAAAAAGCTACAATGGGGACCACACATTAAGAAATTGGCCGACAGGCTAAGTTCTGCGGCATATGCTGTAAAAAAAAAACCTAATTTAACAGATATAGACACCGCGAGGCTGGTTTACTTCAGCTATTTTCACAGCTTGATGTCGTATGGCATCTTGCTGTGAGGTCATGCTGCTGACGCTGATAAAATATTTATACTACAGAAACGAGCCATCCGCGCTATTTATAAATTGGGTGCTAGACAGTCGTTACGCGGAAAATTTAAAGAAATCAATATTTTGACACTTGCATCTCATTACATCTATGAAAATTTAATGTATGCGTGCATAAAAATAAAGAACTGTTTTTAAAAAACTCTGATAGGCACGGTGTCTATACGGCTATACTTTCTGACCATAAAAGTCGACTCTCCAAAACCACAAAATCATTCAAAGGGCAATGTACCTATACGCTTCTACAATAAAGTCCCAGTAAACATGCAAAATTTATCTATGATACAATTTATGTCATTTATTAAGAAGAAGCTGTAGGTACTTAAAGGGCTACTATAAAATAAATGATTATCTAGACGACAAAGACCCTTGGAAATAAAATGGTTACTTCGATGATTAATATCACGTTATATATCACAATAATTTGTTATAATGTCACAATATCTTAATTTTTTATCATTTATGTATGTTTGTATGCATTATTGACGTCAAAAAGTTACGATTTCGTACTATTTTGAATAAAAAACTTATGATTATGATTATCATATATTAATGGAAAGGTCTCTACTACAATGACTATTGCTATTGATCTCTACTGATGACTATTGCTATTGCTACTGATCTCAATTATGAGCCGTTTCTGAGTTATATATATCCTATAATAAGGAATAAGGAATAATTTTTGGATACAAGTTTAGTTGCGTCATTAATTCAGTCATTGCGATCTGCATTCGTTTCTTCTACCTTAACCACGCCAGAGAGTACACAGAGAAAAATATAACGATGTAATACACTGAAATGCGCATGTTATAACAAGGATGACGTATGTATATAACGCGGACTGTGGTCTAAATGAATGAATTAAGATGAAGCGCAACGGTGTTGGCGTGACGGTAGTTACCGTGCCGCAATGTTAAAACATATTGTTGTCATTACAACGCGACCTTGCGATCTCGCTTCTAACATGACAACATGTAGAAGCGAGATAGACAGCATATGTACGGTTATAGTCAAGCATACGAATAATGTTGAAACTACAGTATAGGTACTGTTATTTCCCTGTTAACCGTGTAGAAAATGTTGATAATCAAGTAATTGAGTTTCAACAAAAGTCTTTGTAATTCAACAAAATCACGTTTGAAACGTCGTTATTCTGTATAAAACCGTAATAACAAACTGGTAATGTAAGAAGCAATGCAATATTTTTCTCAGTGTCTGGCGCTGAAGTACCTACCTATTTTTCGATAAACTAAGAAAGACATGATTAAGTAAAATATTCATAGACCGCCTCTCGACTGAACTCGAACGAAGGTTCTGACAAGAAACAGCTTTTGGAAATATTATAGAAATCTATACTAATATTATAAAGAGGTAAAGTTTGTGACGTTGTGGGAAGTAATCTCTGGATCTACTAAACCGATTTTGAACATTCTTTTACGAATAGAAAGCCACGTTATTTGTGAGTGTCATAGGCTATACATTAATCCGAAACATGTAAAGACTTTTTCATGGTAGTCGGATTTCCAAAGTAACGTTAGTTAGAAACGTTTTCGAACGAAAACGTTTCTAACTAACGCTGCCTTAACGATGAGAGATATATGATTAAGTTCTAGAGAAAAATTGTAGAGCTTGATAATGCCTACAAAAAAGTCAGCGACAGCATATATCTAACTTTTATGTTAGTCACAAAAAGTAGTTTTTCAAATAAAAAAAATAATTTAAAATGTTTATTGGTCGTATTATCAACAATTATGGATTATTATCAAAATAAGTAAATTTATCGTCTCAAGTGTTTAAAACAAAAGACTTCCCTTTTACTGCATATAGGTATTTACACTTTTACTGCATACATGGTTAAAGAGATAAGACACTCACAAATAAGACACTCACAAGAAGAAACTCAGAAATAACGGTATTATAGTCAAATTGGCATGCAAATACATACATACATATGCAGTAAAAATATAACCCTTATTTTGGCAGTCAGGGAATAAATCATAGCACTCAGTACTAACCAAACCACACTCATAATTTCATCACAAGTAAAAAGTTTTACCGCCCAACGGAGTGGGCACGGGTCAGCTAGTATTATATGAAATAGTATAACCATAGAAACAGGTTTTGGAACTCGAAGCAACAATAGACCTAGACCTAGTAGTTAGGGAGCCAGTGTCAAAAAAGTGCAAGAGGTCAGCAGGGCAGAATCTGGGACACCTAGCGCTGGCGTACTAGGAAAGGTGTAACTTTAATTAGTACCACCAAGGTGTTTGGGAAAAGCTGAAAATTCATCAGTAGACAGTGGATGCAATAAAGAACTAGGAATAAAGGTCAGACTGCTTAGCAATAGAACGCGTGGCGTCAGCATAACTCCATACATGTCACAAAAATAAAGTCCCTGCAAATACGCCGGTACGTATATGTCGGTAAATATTAAGCATCGGTCTAATGTGTCGCGATTTGTAATCGATTCCATTTAGGACGTGTTTGGAGTAATGCTGACGCCATGCATTATATTGATAAAATGACTATTTTGAGGTGCTAATTAAAATTACACCTTTCCTAGTACGCCGGCGCCAGGTGTCCCGGAGTCTGGCCTACTGACTCTACTCCAGCATTCTATGCCCAAAATACTATCTGATCTGAAAGTATCAGCTTTTACAAAACTCTTGCACTTTTTTGTCGCTGCCTCTTAGACTATAGGGACTCCTAAATTTTCCGAAAGAGACTGAAACAAGATATGAACAGGCTTAAACACTAGTACTCGTAGCAAATTTACTGTTATTTATTTTGGTATGCACTTTTTGATCATGTGCTTACCAATATAGATACCTGCAGAGCAACGACTCTTACAAAGCCCCCCTCCCCCCCTCTAATAGATAGTGTAACCACACGGAGAAAAATAATTTCACCAGTTGCAATTGTGAAACAGAAACTGCTGGACTAATTGTGTTGCATACGTAAATCTGTGTTTTACGCGCCATATTTATGTAAGAAATGTACGTATCGTCAAATTTTCGATTAGACTACATGATGCATGGAATCACAATGTATAGAATAGAATAGACTATAATAGAATAATTTTATTCTGTAAAATTAACATCAATAATACACAAAATTTTACCAAAAAAAACCGACTCCAAAATGTTTTATAAGTGCAGCAGCTATGCCATGGTGATACTTACGACGGGCTAACATAATTGACTGCCTATACAACATTTTGTGACTGTGCTGTTGACCGTTGAAGTGTCCCCTCGTCGGGAGCCAACCCTGGGTGCAGCAGCCATGTCATGGTAAAACTTAGAACGGGCTATCACAACTAAACGAGTACAAAAACTCGTGTCCGTGCTGTTGGTCGTTGAGGAGTCCCCTCGTCGGGAGCCAACCCAAGGTGTAGAATTATGTCATGCGTACCATAAAAAAATGCATTGTCATCGGAATTGAACCAACAAGTTTTCAACTTCGTATGATAATATTTGAGGAGTTCCTTTAATTTCTTATGGACCCCATTATCAGAACAGGATTTTGATAAAAATGGGACCAATCTGTAAGTAAATCCTTTCAAATAAAAAAAATAAATTTTCCAAATTGGTTCATAAAAAGCAGATTTCTGAGGTAACAAATATTTAAAAAAAGATACAACCGAAACAATAACCTCCTCCTTTTGAAGTCGGTTAAAAAACTATTTATGCATTAATGCCGGATTTATCACAATCGATATCTTACAGTTGACCATTTGATAACTTAATTTTTAATTGTCATCGTACAGTAGGTAGGTACATCGAAGTAAGTAGGTACATACTACCCATCGAAGTAATAAAAAATATTAAATATACTAATATACTAATAAACCATTTTTTAGTATGTTTGTCCACTCTGACAAAATATGGGATTTCTTCCTAAATTATCCTTTTGTTATTACGGTCTTATAAAAAGCTAGCTGTTGCCCGCGGCTTCGCTTCGCGTAAAGTTTCGAATCGTTTTGTTAATTTAAGTAGGGTGGTGTTTATTTGCCTTTTTAGACGCTACCTTTAGATATATATAAAGCAAGACGTCCTTCCTCAGATGCACGCTACCTATTTCGTAGACGTACGCGTCTTGTTCCTCGCCACGCGTTACTAATGGTATCTCTATAACTAACGCACCTAACAACTTACAGTAAATGGCTAATATTATCTTTATTTAACACCCTTGATAATGGATTAATTTATTTTGACAAATATTCTTATTTTAATCCTAATGTCTTCAACAACACTGCCTACTTGTTTTTATTACTTTTTTAGACATAAAAGCAGTTATTCTAGCTTAAATATATATATCATTCTTTTTGAATTTAGGTAAAAACATTCATATACATTAGTGTGGAAATAATACATGATAAAAATAGACCTATATTACCATTAATTACTTCAAAACATTATAAATAGTAGCAAAGGAAAAATTACAATCAAAATTACACTAATAACTTATAAACTTATAACCATCAAGCAACCAAACCAAACTAATGCAACCAAAAACCAAAAAGTTTTACCTAAAAACAAATTAAACTATAAGCTAATGCAACAAAAAAATCGCCTATTGTTTTCCTAAAACAAACCTACGTGTCGGAAAATATGTCGAGGTCATTCGAAGCTTTATTATAATGTAAACATGACCGTCTGAAAAAGGTATTTTTCGCATAGTTCGTGTGAAAAGAGGGTATATAAAATGTATCTTTTAAATGAGTAGAGGGAGACCGAGGAATTTTAAAAAGAATTTTGGCCAAAAGGGGTGCAAAATTAATATGGGTATTTAAAATTTTATATAGGAAGATATTGTCCAAGAGGGCACGTCTTGCATACAAAACGTGTACTTTGTATTTTGTCGCTCTCTCTGCATAATCCGTAGACATGTTACCTGTCCGAAAGTCCAATGATTTTAAAAATCTTTTTGCACCCTCTGTTAGATATTTGCTGTTGTCGACATTTTTATAGACCACTTTAAGGCCGATGTTTTGTTTTATATTGTTTTCACATATATTAAAACGTTTCTTCAGCGCACGCCGATAAAGCAACTCATCTGGTCCTTTTTTCCGACTTAATTTACATATATCGTGATTTCTTATTGAAAACCAATATCTATCACAATAAAATAAAACCTATAGCACTTGTATATATTAAAGCTTTTTATTAGTGAAAGAACTTTTGAAATCAGATGAGTAGTTTCTGAGATTATCCCCAACATACAAACTTACAAATATTACTTTTTTATAATATTGATATAGATAAGTTATTACGGTTTTATACAGAATAATGATGTTCCAATCGTAATTTTGTTGAATTACAAGGAATTTTGTTGAAACTTCATTACTCGATTACCTATATGACTCACCATGCTCCGTACGGGTAATACAAAAATAACGGTATAATGTAGCTTTAACATCAGTGGCGTAACTACAAAATAGAGGCCCCGGTGCAAAATTTTACAGAAGACCCCTCCCCCTACTTACCTTCATTATGGCATATAGGAAGTAATGTCTGTGTACCTAGCTACATTACATATTTATATTGCAGCTACATTATAAATCGGCGTATTCATTTGGGGGCATTGCGTCGAACATGTTGCGAAATCGAAAACAAACGTTCAACTGTTGACACGTGACAGGAATAGTTAGAAATAATATAATTAACGCAAGAACCTCAGCAAAACTGGTCTCATAGCATTGTCTTATATGCTTACTGATTCAGCAATCTTAAAAATAGTTGCAAGTTTTGCAATTGTATGTACCTGTTAGGGATTTAACACAGAGTAATTATTTTAATGCGTGTGACTCTGAAAGGTCCCTTCAAAATTTAATTTATTTTATTTTATTTTATAAAGTAATGTACAAGAAAAAAAGACATGGACATACATACTATTATATAGGGAAAAAACATAGCTCTATGCATATAAATGTGCTAACATATCCGAACTGAGGCGAAATCGCACAACCAACTAGACCTATAAGGTCTGTATCTGGCTGTGCTAAGTAACCATATGGTTGTTGACTCGCGAACTGACGCATTTGATTTCTAACCAATTGTCAGACACTTTTTTATCTAACAAAGAATTTAGTCTAACAATGTGTAACAACTAAAAATAAAAAGAAAAAAAAATGTATACAATTAAAACTAAACAATTTTTTTAATAAACTTTGCATTATATTTAATAAAATTAATAATAATAATAAACCCTTTATTTCAAAATTAAAAGGGCGAGCTTATTGCCTTGCGGCAATGTCTATCAGCTAACCTATAGCTTAAGTAGAAAAATAAGTAATAATATATACAAATATATATGAAGTGTATTAACACTACATTGTAATATATAATATGTATAAGAAAATAATGTGTAATATTGTAAAATTTTAGAAATATATGTCTTTCTGTACCTATAATTATTTTTGTACTTTATGTACTTTTTGTACTTTGTTTTTGTACGTTATAATTGTTTTTGTACTTTATTGAATGTGTCACAATTGTGGTTTCGTCCATTTTGAGCCCCCAAACTATCGTGGCCCCCGGTGCGCCGCACCGGCTGCACCGGCTCAGTTACGCCACTGATTAACATAATTCTTGTAACTGGCCTTACGTATGTAATAACATGCTGTCATGGTAAAAGCCTTGCGTATGTAATATGTGAGGTTATTCGAGTGTGGCCCGCTGATGCGTAAAAGATACACCCACTTGGGTGGTCACTACCTCCAACCTGAGGAGGTAAAACAATCTGGCGCCAAAAGCCTGCTGCGGTTCTCAAATGACACGAGGTTTAGCACAGAACTATAGTAGGCGGCGAACACAATAGATCAGCAATGGTCGCAGTGTTACAAGGCTCATAAAGTCCTTAGAAAAGCCCCACTCAACAAATAAAAAATATAAAAAAAATGTGAGGTTATTAAAGAGTTTAAAGGCCAAATACACACATGACTTTTGGATCATAGTCAAACGGACTTTGGGGAGGGCTATTGGCTATGATATTTACCTCAGGCTGAACCGAGGAATTTGGTGCGTTCCAGGTTATCATCGGAGCCCGCGGAGAAGATTCCCGCGTTGCCGTCCACGTCGGGGTCGCGGAGCCCGGCGCCGGTCGGACCGGCGGCCGGCGCGGGCGGCGCGGGCGGCGCCGACGTGCCGCTGGACCTCAGCGCCAAGGGCGCGTCGACCGGCCCGGCGCCGGCGCCCACCGACGGCCGGCACGGCGTTAGCGCTCGCGTGCCTCCGATCGACGCCAAACAACTGTTCAAGTGAGTCACGTCGTCACTATTATTTTATTTTATTTTATTGCTTGTTTTATTTTATTTGGAAATCCTACACCGTGAAGGTAACTGGCCAGTGCAGGATTTACGCATAAGCTACAAAAACTATAGCTTAGGGCCCCCACTTTATTGGGGGCCCACCAAAATAATTGTCCGAGTGAGCAATTGTCATTTTTATATTGTTTTATTTATTTATAACATATTTACAGACATAATTATAATTAATTATTTACTAACTATTCATTAAAACTAGTAGTGTAGAAGGAATAAGAAATAATCAATAAAAAAAGGTACAGGTTTATGTGGATTATACTGTCTCACTAGGCCTAGGCCTGTGTCGAGGCAGTAGTCTAGTAATGTTTGTCCAATAGCAGCCATGTCTTAAAATATATAGTATAGATAATATAATAGTTATATACGAGTAAAATTATGAACTTAAGGCGACATGATACCTGGGAACGACCATATCTAAAGAATTTTAGTTTTATAAGTTTTTCGAAAATATATGAAATAATTTAAAAAAGTTTCTAAGTGAATCCCTCGATAAGAAACTAGTTTGAAATTTGGACTCAAAAAAGTTGCTCATTGTCTTGGACGTTAAGGCTTAAACTGACTTCGAAAACTTTCAGGCGCGCTTACGCCTACAATGTAAGCGGTGAGTGTGTTTTATTATAATTTCATAATATTGACTGGTTAATTCTCTAGGGCAGCACTTAGCCACATTTTTTATTTATGTCCTAAATTAATTACAATTAATTAAAACGTGAGAGCGCTCTGAGAGTTACGCGAAATAGGCTTTGCCATTAACACCCTTTTACCACCACTGCGTAAAGATAGTTATTCTGTGCTAGCGCTGCGATAGAGCATTTAGTATGCGCCTAGTAGCCGGCGCGAGCGACGTAGAATCTGCGCTTGACGCTTCGTAAACGCTGGATTTTTATTGGTCAAACCCTACAAAATTGACTCCGCCTATTTTTTCGCGTGTACGCCCATTTCGGATATTTTTCTGAGGTCTCATGTCGCCTTAATGATATTTATAACATAAATGTATAGGTATTATAGTATGTGATATTAATAATGAAATAGCATTATACTAACGTATTACTGCATATATATAGTCTAATAAATTAATCTATATATTATATAAAACAAAGTCGGGTTTGTTCGAACACTTATAACTCGAGAACGCCTGGATCAATTTTCATGGTTTTTTTGTAGTATTTGTCTCCGTCCCAAATAGCAGAATAACTATTAAAAACAAAAATTGGAAAGTTGAAAAAATTAAAATAAAAGAAAAACATTTTCTCAAACAAAATGTAAATCCGTGTTTTTCCCATGGTCATTTGTACGTTGCATGTTCACGTGTCGGCAAATCATCCGCTTTATTTGTTATTGCGCCTGCTAAAAAAACAAAAAATAACGTATATCACAAGGTGCTTCAATGAAGAGAATTAAACCGAGTGCATCCCATGCTGCACAATATGTAAATAGTTTAAATCAATCATGTCTTGCTGACACGCGATTGATATACTTAATTTTTGTATTTTTATATTTCTTTTTGTGTTATTATCTTAATAAAGTAGTGAACTTAATATTTATTTTGTATTCATCGTATTACTTTTATAAAATCATAAATTAAGTTCAGCTAATCTGTAACACGACATTCATTGACTATTAAGCGGTACGAAGTTCGCAGGGTCAGCTAGTACCAAATATAAATATCAAATACCAAAAATAACAACGGCAATAATAATAATAATGTCAATAAGTTAATCATGATAAAAGAAATAAAATGCGGTAATATTGATAGTAATAATTATTATTAATTTTCCAATGTATAAACGTCTTGAATTTAGTTTTTCTTTTAATTGTCATTTTTTAGGCAATGTTTTTTTTGTAGGCAAGATTTTTTAGTTTAGACAAAGAGAAGATAATAGAAAGATTTGCGAAGAAAAAACACCGTAAACTGCAATTTAATTCTGTGTTATGCACTATCATGTATCATTTGTTCATTGTTCATTTAGAAGTGAAATAAAAACGTACGAGTGTATTCATTATTTCTTTTCCCTTTTTATAATCCTTAGTAACTATCTATAGACAGAAACCCACCCCCTCTGTCCGCCCCCCCCCCCCCAAAACAAGACCTAGATCCGCGCCTGATGGGATGTGCTGTTTAGAATGGTACCCCTCCTTAATTGCAAAATTACATTACGCGCCCAAGACTGTGCCTTATCATACATTATTTCTGAAATGCGTTTGAGACGTTATCAAATTCGCTTTCTAAATAACCAAGCAGCCGGCAATGAACTTTCAAGGTGCATCGACTTTTTGCAATGTTTACGCGCAAATATGGAAAGATTTGAGCGACGGCTTTTATCTTTATTACCATTTTATACCGTTCCTGACTTGTTTAATTTAATTTTTTATTTTATTATTGTTAAGGAAACAAACAGCTTTTACAAATTATTGCGTATAAAATTATTAAGCTTCAAAGATAATTCTAATAACATGTTTCCACTAAAACATTATAATTAGGAAGGGGGAAGTCATATAAATAAATACAATTTTATGTGACTACACGTTCCATTATGTATAAATATTATTGTCATACATATTATTTAAATATATTCTTGATATATTCTTGAATACATATTAATAATATTATATAGTGCGATTACAATGATACGACAACGTCGTCATTAATTATTGCTTTTTCAAGAGCGATAGATGACAAATTGAATACGTCAAATCGCCGAGCTGCGTATTATAAATTTTACATCTTACTACTATTATAAACGCGAAAGTTTGTAAGAATGTATGTATGGATGTTTGTCACTCTTTCACGCAAAAACTACTGAATGGATTTTGATGAAACTTTACAATAATATAGCTTACACATCAGAATAACACATAGGCTATAATTTATAAAGATATATAGTTTTTTATCATCATTATCACAATTTTCCATCACCACGCGGGTGAAACCGCGGGGCGCAGTTAGTTAAATTATAGTTGTTTAATTAATTAAATTATATATTGTGTTTTAAATTAGGAAAATAATTTGATAAATTTTATATTTTTAAGCTGTAACACCGTAACTGAGTGGTTACTGTGTTATAGGTAAATTTTACCCAATTCTAACCATGAAAAATAAATATATATTTTTTAAATAAATAAAAAACTGCATGCACCTTAAACACAGTAATTGAGATACTGTGATAAATTCGTGTATTAATAAATTATTTTTTTTTAAATTACCTAAAACCACAGTACCTGAAGAAGCCGTGTTGTAACCAAACAAAAATATTTTTTAAATGCTTAGAAGTATTAAAAAATATCACAGTAAATAATTGGTTACTGTATTTTAACTTAAAAAAAATATACATGCTGTGTTTTTTATTTAAAATATTCTGATTTTTAAAAAAATACTGTGTTTTTATCTAAGGTATCTTGGTAACTATCCATCGATAGACAAACCGAAAAATTTGCCTTATAGTACTCCAACTCGTGATTTTAAAGAACCAATCTTGTATAAACACAGTAAATGAAGTTACTGTGTTTTCATTTACGACGACAGTGTTAATAACAGCATAATTCTCAGACACATCAGAATAACACATAGGCTATAATTTATAAAGATATATAGTTTTTTATCATCATTATCACAATTTTCCATCACCACGCGGGTGAAACCGCGGGGCGCAGTTAGTTAAATTATAGTTGTTTAATTAATTAAATTATATATTGTGTTTTAAATTAGGAAAATAATTTGATAAATTTTATATTTTTAAGCTGTAACACCGTAACTGAGTGGTTACTGTGTTATAGGTAAATTTTACCCAATTCTAACCATGAAAAATAAATATATATTTTTTAAATAAATAAAAAACTGCATGCACCTTAAACACAGTAATTGAGATACTGTGATAAATTCGTGTATTAATAATTTTTTTTTTTTAAATTACCTAAAACCACAGTACCTGAAGAAGCCGTGTTGTAACCAAACAAAAATATTTTTTAAATGCTTAGAAGTATTAAAAAATATCACAGTAAATAATTGGTTACTGTATTTTAACTTAAAAAAAATATACATGCTGTGTTTTTTATTAAAAATATTCTGATTTTTAAAAATACTGTGTTTTTATCTAAGGTATCTCGGTAACTATCCATCGACAGACAAACCGAAAAATTTGCCTTATAGTACTCCAACTCGTACTCTGTAAATAAAACAGTGTTGTGCATAATTAGTGCCAACCTGCGGTAGGTGGAACAACTCCGTTTGGCGAGTGAGTCGCGATGGTAGGTACACGAAAAGATACCATTCCAAGAAGATCCGAACAATCAATGTAACCTGTCAACAATTTATGGAAAAACACCACATCTGCACATTTTCTTCTTGGTTGTAGTGATTGAAGACCATGAAAGCTAGCTGCTTCGCTGTAATTGGGAGAGGACAAAAAGAAACGATTATTCAAATGTTTCAAGAACAAATTTTGACTACGTTCGATTTGTTTTTAAGTGAACATTATAGATAGGAGACCATATTTAAGACGCATATTCGAGGTGACTGCGGACGAATGCGTTGGATAAGAGTAAGAGAGAATGTTTAACTGAGAACTGTTTTGAAGCTCGAAGTACGAATCCTAACATACTATATGCTTTTTCAGTGATGTTATCTATATTATAGTTAAATAATAACTTACTATCTAAAAAACACCTAGATCCCGGATTGCATTCTTTTTGGTTATCGAGAAACTGTTTACAGTATAATTAAATGGTAAAATATTGTTTTTCCGCATAAAACTAACGGTAGCACATTTCGCAGCATTCAGGAAAAAGCGATTCGAGGCGCAATAAAGAGATAGTCTATTTAGATCATCCTGAACCAATTGACAATCGTTAAGGGAATTAACAGGTGCGTACATTTTCAAATCGTCAGCGAAAAGTAGAAAGTTACAAAACTTAAAACAGATATTTATGTCATTGATATAAAATGTAAATAGAAGGGGCCCTAAAAGGCTACCCTGTGGTACACCCGAGGATATACTTGTAAAATGATTATCTTAGAATGATTATCGTACATCTTTATTTTCTTTTGCTCCCATTTCCGCCTACGAAAGTTGACCTTCAGCCTACTAATTTGAGGAAGAAGGATGATTTTTCTTTTTACGTGAATCACTATTCATCCAGATTTTATGGATTTCCATTTTATTTAATAATATCACGCCTTTCTGAATTACCCAATTTATTATTATTAATCAAATACATCCAATAAAGACATCCCATTAAAATCAATGTCGGCTGCTCAGTAGGTATATCTGAGTACTCTCATATCAGCAGGCGAATCACCACAGGATTCACCACACCCTGATAAACCAGACTTTAACCGGTCCTGGGTTCTTTTCTTCTAAACCTAGGAAGGAGTTCTTAGCTAAAGAGGCTCCTAACATGCCATTTTGTGTGAATTCCGATTACTTATAGCATTGATTTTATAATCAATGCTTATAGGTTTAATCCGGCGCCCGGTCTTATGACATTTTCATAGAAATTATCCATGTTTTGCTCATATATCAATGATTTTAAGAAACTATAATATAATTTAATAATTTTCCCAAATTTCCTAATGGTCCCGTGTCTGCTTCAACTTCGACATTAAGATCAATCTTTCAAAATATTTTTTTTTGTGGTGAGTCAACACGAACACAAATTCGAACTTAATTACCGCTTACATCAGATAGCGCAAGCGACCTTAAATCTGGTACAAGACTGAAGAATGGAGAAACTCGTCCAAATCTGGTAGTAAGGGAGCGAGGTCGGTCCGCTGCTTCCTTTTCCCATTGCCTCGCAGTAAGGCGTTGGACTCTCACGGGCTCGTCGGTGTAGTTAGACAATGAATTGTATTTGTCCGGTAAGTCTTTTACGTTCACTCCATGGGAGACAGAACGACCTGATGCCTTTATAACTCCCTGGGATTTCGGATTCACCCATTGTGTTAACCCTCAGTATACAAATATCTATGATCCCTGTAGTGTTGATAAAAAAGACCAGTAGCGGCAATTAGTTCTGCTAAAGTAAATAGTTCGTAAAAAAAAACGGCAGACGAATGAGACAATTAATGATAGATACCTCCGGAGAAACGTTTAGAATAAACGACAAAGAAACTTATACAGAAGACCTCCACATATCCAAACTCCGACCATGCGTATCGCTGATTATCCGAAATTAACAAATATAGTTGTCAACTACAACGGGCGAACTCGTCACCTCAGGAAGTTTTAACGATTGTTCGTTCTATCTCCCGTGAAGTGAACGCAGAAGACTTGGACAAAACAGTCCACCGTCAAGCTCCGCCACATGCCCGTAAGAGGCCAACGCCTTATCCGCGAGATAACCAGGTATGTTACCCAGCGAGCTTACACTCACGCCCTTAGTTTCAATTGCGACCAGATTACTCCGGTCTCTCAATTGGTTACGAGTTCGAGGCGCTTGCGCGGTATTCTCCCTTACGAAGCGGTGAAACGGTGTGTACCGAATCTATCGCGGACCACGGCATCCTTTGCTCAGCTGTTCACTTAGGATCGGGTAGCCGATGATCGTTTCAAGAGCAGTCGCCGTAAGGTCCACAACCACCCCCGCTCTATAGAAAACAGTACCGCTTCCAGACTCCCCCGACTGTTAGTCAGAGTGCACAGTCGATTGGCTTACGCCGCACGGTGCGCAGACCGTCCAGGAGCGCCAGAAGGTTGAATCCTAGGGGAAACTAGCCCTAAGGCCAAAGTCCTACCCATGCTCACACTTGCGTGGAGGCCGCCGGATGGGTGTTGACCCGTGAGTGTGACCAACCCTGAACAGAATGGGTCTTCGTGGCCAGCTCAGCAAGGGCCCGTTAGCTCCCAAAGACGCCAGTCTAATTTTCGTCTACTATATATGTTACATACTTATATGCATTTATTTTCATCGCCGGGTGGTAGCAAAAAAATGCGCTCATTCGGCGCGCGCTAAATCCAATATTGAGACATCGGAATAAGTCAATAAAATGGCCCCCGATAAGATAGCTGCTAAATGTTGTCGGGGAGCAACGCACTTTGGAAAAATACCCACTAACTTGCGCTTTCGCCAATAATGCAGGCAGACGGACGCGCAAATTGGTCTTTTGATTAAAAATAATTGAGATATTTAAGACGGTAGCTTGGGTATCGGGGAAGTATGGGGTGATACAACCGTTTTTTTTTTTGCGAAAATGTTTAAGTGGGAATATATAATATTTCTTGTAAATTAATAATTTTGTGTCTAATATATTGAAACAGCTGTATGTTTCCAAAATAATAATAAAATAATGATGTTATTATAAGTAAGAAAGTTATGTATATATTAGCTTGCTTTCACCGTGCTTTCACCATGCTAAAACTTGCTTTCAACAGCTTGCTTTCACCGTGCTAAAACTTGCTTTCAACAGCTTGCTCTCACCGTGGTAAAACTTGCTTTCAACAGCTTGCTTTCACCGTGCTAAAACTTGCTTTCAACAGCTTGCTCTCACCGTGGTAAAACTTGCTTTCAACAGCTTGCTCTCACCGTGGTAAAACTTGCTTTCAACAGCTTGCTTTCACCGTGCTAAAACTTTCAAGATCCTTTACTGCACTTTTGTCAGAAGCATCTTGGAATATGCATCTCAGGTATGGAACTCTTGTTACGATAAATATATAAATAGAATCGAGGAAATTCAAATAAAGTTCGTGAAATATCTCTGCTTTCGTCTAAAAATCCCATACAGCTCATCTAACTATTTCAATTTATGCAAGAAATTTCATATCCTGTCCTTGATTAAGCGGCGTGAAACCGCGGACTTAACCTTTTTGCTAAAAATCACCTCCAATAATATTAACTGTCCCGACTTACTAAATAAAATTAATCTCCGTGTTCCTTCCAAACTCAATAGATTTAACCCTGCTCTTCATGTTTCTCATACTGGTACCAACTACAGGCAAAATGCATTTCTGTGGCGAACAAGTGACAATTTCAATGATTTGATTAAACGCTTTGACTTTGATCTATTCAGTACTATTGATCTACTCAGCTAGGCAGCGACTGAACAGTGAATTCTTTAGCATTAATTGTTACATAATTTTTGATGTATTTTTAATCGATAGCTTTAATTGAAAAGTCACATATGTTTCTACAACGTTACTTAAACGTGAAAACCTTTAATTGGCTCTCTGTTATCCTACTCCGTCTTTTAGTTAAATTATAATTCGATGTTAGTTTTCCTAAAAATAAATAAATAAATAAATATTGAGTGAAATATGATATTATTTATTTTGGTTTTATTATTATTTTCGTATACATATATGTATGTGTATGCGTGCATATATGGATATATATTTTATCTATAGATGTATATGAGTATCTATCTATATTTGTATATGCGTAAATATTTGTAGTTTCATATTTGTCGATTTAAAAATAAGTACTAACTGTATGTAGTTTAAGTTGACAGTGCACACTGTATATAGCCATTAAAAGTCTGCCTTAGAACAGGCCTAGGCCTAGTTAGGCGACTGTGTCAAACATTAAAAATAATGTCGCATCAATGTCTTGCTAACATCTTACTTACAAATATGACATTAATTGGTTCCTAGATGTGTTACTAAATAAATAAATTTAATAATGCTTTTCTGTAAACAGTTCATTGAATTTATTCTTGTAACTTGACAAGCGACTTTGTCACATGTTATATATATGCAATTCTTCATCAAAGGTATTTGCATTTTTCTCTGCCCATTAAGAATAGCAACACATATAAACATTCACATTTTGGCTTTAAAAAAATGCATGCCATCGATCTCAATCGGCAGAGTTTCAAAACGGAATTCCAGCATTTTTTGCTGTATTTAGAAAAGTAGTCTTAAAGTCTCTTGTCATCTTTTTGGAAGTATTTTTTAGGGAGAAAATTATAAGGTAGCTACTTTAAAAATCAAATATTTTTTTCCTATCAAAATGATATCTTATCGATGTTGATATTTTTTTGTAAAAAGACTGTATTTATGGATAGGTACTAATAAATACATCATGTGGCAATCTTCTCAGATGGTTTGCGTCTTATATCCATAATCACTCGCAGGCTGTAGTTATTAATAATTACACATCCAGTTGGGTCCCCATCCCAAGTGGTGTTCCTCAAGGATCTTTACTAGGTCCTTTGCTTTTTATCATTTTTATCAACGATATTGACAGGTGTTTCCGTTATTCACACCTTCTTAGCTTCGCCGATGATATGAAGATTTTCAAGACGATTCTATCTCCTGTCGACACTCTACTACTTCAAGCCGACCTTGAACGCCTCGAGCGCTATTGTACCTGGAACCACTTAGATTTAAATCCATCCAAATGTAGTGTGGTCACTTTTACTCGAAAGCGAAATATTGTATTACACGACTATGTCCTAAAAGGTACCAAGTTACAAAGGGACTCTATCATTCGTGACCTCGGTGTGTACCACGACTCCAAGCTGCTCTTCGACACTCATGTAGACAAAATAGTTAAAAAGGCTTCCAGAGCTCTTGGATTCGTTATGCGCAGTACCAAAGATTTTAAATCCATTAAAACCCTTAAAATTCTTTACTGTACTCTGGTACGTAGCAACCTGGAATATGCATCTCAAATATGGAACCCTATGTACTTTAAATACTCCAATCGCATCGAGGGCATCCAAAGGAAGTTCCTTAAATACTTATGTTTCCGTACCAAAGACAAATACAGTTCAGACGACTATGTCAAATTATGTAAAAAACACCACCTGCTTCCACTGGCAAAACGGCGAGAAATCGGTGACCTCACTTTTTTGCAAAATTGCCCAAGGTTCTTTAGATTGTACCGAACTTTTATCATACCTATCTTTTAATGCCCCGGTTAAATCCATGAGACACACCATCCCAATTCGGCTACCTGTTGTTACATCTAATTACATGCAAAACACCTATATGTGGCGTGCGAGTAACAACCTCAATAAACTAATTTGCGGCGACGTTGATATCGATCTATTTAGCACTAGTGTTGTATCAGCGAGACGTATCCTCAGCAACAATTTCTTTTAGTACCTACTCTTCTGCTTTTCTTTATTGTTATTATTGTTTTGTATTCGATTTCTCAATATTGTTTTTTTGCCTTCTTGTCCCTTTTGTTTAATTTTTATTTGCGTTTTGTGAATTTATAGTACCGGACCCTGCCAAGCGTTTTTGCTGGCAATTCCATATTCTCTAAACTGTTTCTATATGTGAGAACCTGTTATTGGCTATCATTTATTATTTAAGTTGTTATTTAATATTTTATATGGCTGTTGGTTTTCCTTAAAATAAATAAATAAATAAATAAATTACTGGTTGAATTGGAATAAAGCTAATTTATTAAATCTGTATTTTCATTTATTTATTTTATTGGAATTATCAAATTAACCATTTACGATAAGTATAATATTAAAACAAATGGCAAAAACTTTCCTCTTTCATTCACTGGCTAGTGCTGCCCAACTGGGATATACCCGTTCCATGGCAAGAAATTTATATTTTTATACATAGTTTTTATTTTTATACATGTTTCCGCGTATATAATCGTATTATTTCTTATTACTCTGATTATTTCTTAGACTAATAATTTTTTTAAATTTTGTTTATGTTTCATATACTTGTAATTAATAATACACGTTATAAGCATCAATGTTCTGTGCTTATAAATATGAAATTGTACGTCCTGTGGGCAAACTGTGTAGAACCATTTTGTACAAATACATCTGTTCCTCTGTACCTTAGGAATAGGTACAGATCTATTCTATGTATATGGGTCGTTTGTGCGATTAGTGTCGGACCATGTATTTTGTCTTGTAACAACTCTCAATTACGTCTCTAAAGAGGAAAATTAAAAAAATGTCGATTAAAAAAGTGGGTCGCCGTTTATCAGCGTCTTTTCGAGCAAACATTGGTCCCTGTTTGTCTTACGCATTCAATTTTTTTCCATTATCTCCGCACGAGGCGATAAATTATATGAGCAATTGCATCGCGCTTATTTTGTTAGAGTTCGTTGACTATGTGTTTTTAAAACCTGCATCGGAGTGCATTCCACCGCTTTAATCTTTGGCGCTCTCTTTTTTTATTATTTTTTATCGCTTTCGCGAGAGATATCCCGAAGTCAATTCAAACACGGCTCGCGCCGAGTTTGATGCACTTACAATGTTGATGCAGTTTAGACATGTTACTTTTAATATTTATGTATTTCTTAAGAAATCGTATGGCGTTGCTTTAAACAATTTTAAATAGGTATGCGATGGTAACAATGAAAGTAAGGCCGTTTACTTGTTTTTAACATTTTACAATAAATGTTTAGTAAGTTTAATTGTTAACTAATTTAAGTTATCTCAAATTGGAGGTTCGGGAGGATTAGGGATTGAATGGGAATGGTCTGTATTTAATACATACATACATACTTACATATACCTACACACATACATACCTACATACCTACACACATACATATACCTACATACATACGAAAACACATACACATTCATACCTATTCAGATTCAGATTCTATTTATTGGTATACTGGTATACAAGTCATATATACAGTTAAGCAAACAAACATTTTTTTATCGCAATGGAAACGTTAGAAAATATTAAAATACACATCGAATTAAAACTAAAAAGAAAACGAAAGAAAACACAAGAATAACGTAAAAGAGAAAATACAAGAGAAATGCAAAGAGATAATTTACACAATTACAAGGACAAATTATTACCTAACACTTAAGCCACCAAACGATTTTAGTCTTCACACGAATATTATTCCTCCAGTGAGTTAAACGCCTTATCTGTGAGGTATTTCTTAAGGCGGCTCTTAAACACTTCAAGAGATTGCGCCTGTCTAATGTGCTCGCTGAGTTTGTTACAGACCGCAGGGCCGGCAATATTAGGCTAGCCTCTCCGACTTGGATAATGCATGTCTTACCGAACGTAGCATGCTTCGGGGTCTTGTTAAATAGTGGTTATGCAAACCATTCACTTTGAAATTAGCTAAATTTCTGCGAACGAACAGCGCTACTTCCATTATATAAATGGACGGCAGCGTCTTGATACAGATATCTCTAAACAGAGGCCTAGCGGGCGTATCAAGCGCCACACGCGCTATTGTACTAACTGCACGCTTCTGCATAACGAAGGCCCTCTGCCTGTCGGCTGCACGCCCCCATAACTCCGCGCTTTACGTTAGCAATGCATACGAACGTTAGCCAGTAGATAGGAAACACATACACATTCATATACATAGGTATATAAATACATACATATATCAATAAAATACATATATATATTTTTTTTTTATTTAGGTAAAAAACAGTCATAAACAAATGTTTTTACAAATACACTTAAACAAATAGACCTACATTACCATTAATTTTAACAAAACTTGTAAATGTAGCCACAACAATGTAAATGTCTAGTCGGATCGAACTGTTTTCATTTAGTACGAGTACCTAAATTATTGGCTGTAAACTAAAACTAATGCAACAACAAATCACTCAATTGTTTCCTAAAAGTAATTAATGACACTGAGAATATATCTATGTCGTTCAAAACTTCATTATAACACATGCAAGAGCGTCTGAAGAAGGTATTTTTTGCGTAGTTTGAATGAAAAGAGGGAATATAGAAAGTATATGTACATAAAGGATATGTGATGAGTCCATCCGTCCGTCCAATCGCACATGAATGTATTGGCAACGTTCGTATAATATTATGGCTTACTTCTTTAATAAAATTGCCTGCATGCGAGACATCATTGCAGTTGTGACATGGGAATAATTATCGCTGAAGGTTGTTTCGATAAGTTTTTTTTAAGACATTGTCTGCGATAATACTGCGGTCGATATGGTATCTAACGGTGTGTTCTTTCGTTTCAGTCGCGTTCGTCCGCGGCTGATGACTCCGCCCTTGGGCGCGGGATCGGCGTCGGCGTCGGCGTCCGCGGCGGCGAACGCGGCGGCGGCGGCGGTGGCCGCGGCGGCCGCGGCGGCCGGCGTCGCGCGCCGCGCCTACAGCGAAGACGAGCTGCAGGCGGCGCTGCGCGACATCCAGGCCGGCCGCCTGGGCACGCGGCGCGCGGCCGTGCTGTACGGCATCCCGCGCTCCACGCTGCGCAACAAGGTGTACAAGCTGGCGATGGACCGCGACCGCGGCGGCGACGACGGCGACTCGGACGCGGCCGCGTCGCCGAGCCCGCTCACGCTGGACGACGTGCTGCGCTACTCGCAGACGCAGGACGACAACCTGCGCGCGCTGCTGCACAAGCAGACCAACTTCTTCGACTCGGACTCGCACGCCGACGCCTGGGCCGCGCCCTACATGCAGTCGCTGCTGCTGGGCGGTTTGGCGAGGGGCCGCGACGACTCCGACAACCTGCTCAAGGCGCAGCTGCTGAAGCGCGAGCGGCTCGACAACGGCGACGAGGACGGCGGCCGCCGCGCGCTCAGCCGGCAGTCGTCCACGGCCAGCTCGGCGCCGCCCGCCGCGATGGACGACGCGCCCGACTCGGACGACTCGCCCTCGAGCATCATTCTGAAGATTCCGTCCTTCAAACCGCCGCCGGGCGGGGCGCCGCCCCCCTCCAGCAACGGCGCCGCCCTCCACCTGACGTCGCAGCCCCCGGAGAAGAGCATCTTCTCCCTGCGCGACGTCATAGCGAAGAGCATCAGCCAAAAGTTCCAGCAGCCGATTCCGCCGCTGAATCGCAACCACAAGATGCCGTCGCCGATCGCTCCGCCGACGTCGCAGCACCAGGGGATGTCGGCTATGAAAAACCCGAACCCGGCGTTCCACCACAGCAACCAGCAGCAGCAGGCGCAGAGCGCGTCGGGCGGCGGCGCGAGCGGCGGCAAGGGCACTCGCCCGAAGCGCGGCAAGTACCGCAACTACGACCGCGACAGCCTCGTCGAGGCGGTGAAGGCGGTGCAGCGCGGCGAGATGTCCGTGCACCGCGCGGGCAGCTACTACGGCGTGCCGCACTCCACCCTAGAGTACAAAGTGAAGGAGAGGCACCTGATGCGGCCGCGCAAGCGCGAGCCGAAGAACGTCGACGACAAGAACGCGCCGGCGGCGTCGTCGAGCGCCGCGGCCGAGCCGAGCGACCGGGCGAAGGCGGCGCCGAAGCCGCCGCCGAAGCCGGCCTTCGCGCAGGGCTCGCCGAACGGCATCAAGATGGCGCCGATGTTCGAGCCGGGCGCGGGCATGGCGGCGATGGGCTACGGGCCGGCGCCGTTCCCGTTCTGGCCGCACGCGCCGCCGCCGTTCGCCGGGCTGCCGCTGGAGTTCCCGGCGCGCGCGCCCGACGCGCACGCGGCGCACTCGCTGTTCGCGTCGCACATGATGCAGCGGCTGCAGGAGGAGTCGTCGCGCGCGGCGCCCAAGAAGGAGGCGCCGGCGGCCAACGGCTCGCTGCTGGAGGGCATCATCCGGTCGTCGCTGGGCGCCGCGGCGGCGCCGAAGCGGCCGCTGAGCCCGGCGGCGGTCGTGGAGCTGTCCAACGGCTCGGAGTCGAACGGCTCGGAGGCGGAGCGGGAGCCGCCGCGGGAGCGGGAGCCGCAGCGGCTGCGGCGCGACGACATGCGGCTGGCGGAGGAGATGCGCGAGGCGGCCAAGCGGCTGCGCGAGGCGCACGCCGACAAACTCGTCTCCTCCGACCGCAACGGCTCCGCGTCCCCGTACTAACCTAAATACCCTTCCCTCTATCGTTGTTCGGTGTACTTTTGGCGTAATCTACTTTTCTCTAAACGCGCTATTCGGTGTCTGCGAACAGAATATTATATTAATCTAAGTAATCCGAGACGATCGCGCGTCGAACGGCTTTCGTCTAATACGCCGAGCGAGGCGCTTTTTTAAAATTATGTCTATCTGTGATTAACCAAATTTTTAAATGTATATTTTCTCTAAACAAAAAAAACGCGCCGGAGATCGCAGTCCCTAGTTTCTCAACGCGAATATTCGATTGAGAGAGGACGCCGAGCGCGAGATGTAATTGTTTTTAAATTAAGCAACAGAAGTGCAATTAGAACGATGAACGTTGTTATATTTACAACTTATTAATATACAAGATATATATATATGAAAGTAAGTTTTACATATACGTTATATCTACGTACCTTAAAAGAGGGAAATTGTTTTCATTATAACGGAGAGATAAAAGATTGATTACTGGTATATTACTATGATGTAGCGTCTTAAATCTGTTGAACCGTAAGCAAAACGGACCCTCTTCGGTCGCTCTTTCGTATATCTCACCCGCCCATCGCAACCAGACCACACCGACAGAAATAAAAACAAAAAACCGGACAAAATTAAAACACCGCATATCAAGCCGACGATACAATAAATAGGATAGTGACGAACGAAACAAATTTATCGTATGTAGATTCCGTTGGACCAAAGCGTTTCTCTTAAGCCGGCGCGTCGTGGCGCCGGCCTTATCGTTTAACTATCGAAACATATCCATTTTGTATAAAAGAAATACGCGAGCGACTGCCTCTCCGCGACTCTGCCCAAAGTCTTATTTTTGGAAACCTCTCGCAGAGCGGAAACAGTCCCGATATCAGAATAAATGCAAAAATCTCCGATACTTTTCTTTTTTATACAAAAAATATTAAAGAAAAAGTTACGCTGTATACATATTAATAATTAACATAATCTATAGGTGTTTTAGAAATAATAAGTAGAAAATCACAAACTTCGGCGACTCATTCTGCGTGTGTGATTGTTATTTCTATTATTATATACACATAGGATTTCAATTTTTGTGACATGTTTTTTAAATGAATTAGATAGGGAAAATGTAATTTAATTATAATCGTTTCACAGCTAGATGTTGTCAAAATGGACGATTTTTTGCTCACAGAGTCGCGTTCCTTCCGTCTTTCACGTGTACAGCCGAAAATGTGCAATCATTTAATGTTTTCCTTGTTTTAAACCTATTAAATGTGATATTTATTCTAAATAACTCGTTTCCCCGTCTTTTTTTCTAAATCGGTGTACATATTCATTTATATGGTCCAACTACGTTTATCGTGTTTACAAAATTTAATCAAAAATTACCTAAAAAAAATAAATATATTATCGCAAATTCGGTGTTCGATTTATATAAACAAAATGTATACGCTCTCCTAAATTTTAAGTATAAAAAAAAACGTTGAAACGAACAACATTGCAGATACGTAATCCCCCGCGCACGTGATCAGCTGCTGTCTCTATATTTCCAATTAATAACATTCCGTTTTTAATTATTAATTATAATTTATCAACTGGGAACAAAATTATGTATTTAAGTTTTTTTATTACCGTTAATAGTTTTTAATCGTTTCCCGCAGCTCAAGAGAAGTTATTTTTTAATAATTTATCGTGGGATTTTATTTTTTAAGTTTTAAATATAAAGTGGCTCCGAGCGAATGTTGTTAATAGTAAAATAATAAATGCAACATTACTTAAAAAGTTAAATTTAAGTTTTTTAATTTTAAATTGTTTTTAAAGATTTTTACAAAAATAATAACGCCTTACTGTCGCCACATTCTTTCAGTTATATTATTTCTAAGTAGAACTTAATAAGTTTTAAGCCGCCCACTTTTGTATAGAGTAAAAAACGCAATCTTTATCCTAGTTTGTACATTTCTATTTTTATTTTATTTTTAATCATTCGTAGCTCTGTGTTTTTATCTATATCCTCGGGCGCGTGAGACGCACCTTTGTTTATTTTATTGTTGTTCGTGAGTAGCTCCTTTTCACGAGAAATAAGAATAACCCACAATGTGCGCCCTCCCGCAGCGTCCTCTTATACTCTTTTAAGAGCCAAAGTAAATAAGTTAACTTAGTTTTAGTGCGAGAATTGATAGTTCAAACAGTGCATTTCGAAGCAGCATTTTTATTTTATTTTTGTGAAATTTTATTTTTATTATTTTCACGTATGTACAATTATTTTTATATTCATATTTGAGAGTGCGCTGCGGGTCGCGGAGCGACTGAAATTTGTTTATTATTTTTTATATTGTAATGTTATTATGGGTTTAAATGGCATGGTGAAATTTTTAATTGTGATTGGCTTTAAAAGTTATGCAAATTGTGATATTTCGTTTAGCGCTGCTGAAAGACTGATTATTTTCGAGTCTCTAAATTCGGCTTTTCAATTCGATTCGCATGCCAGTTGACCCCTATTCCCCATTCAGAGAAAGACATTTTTATCATCGCCCATATCTGGTATTTTAAAAAAGAAAAAAGAAAATAATTGTTAACAATCATAATCTTACGTGCAGGGACCAATGTCACCAAATCAAGCCATATCCAATTAATTGTAAAAATAAACATATTTTGAAACAAAGACATAAATTTTAAAATATTTTGAAAAAGAGTGTGGAGAGTTGATTGAAACTACGCCGGCGCATCGTTTTCGTTTCGAGCAAATGTTGTAATTTTTGAAAATTTTCCGACTTTACCGTTTTTTCTATACGCTCTACTCGTGTACCATTCCAGTTACGACAATATGGTTAGAATATTATTGTACTATTCGTTGTACTTTGAATGTGATTCGCATTTTGTCAAAATTATTCAAAATGGCTAAAAATAGATATAAAATATCATTAAATGTATTTAAATTTAAGGTGACTATATTTGCCTTTTTAGGGTCTTTAAGATCGACCTAACCATATTCGGCTACGTTTACATATCTTTAAAACTGGCGTTTATCCTCTATTCGTATCGCCTTCCGGGCGGCCCATCGGAAGCATTTAGGTACGGAACCCTCCGAGCGGCCGCCGAAGACTACCTTTCTACACTTTGTTGTTAAATAAATGTATAGACGTGACGCCAGTGACATTGTGGGGATTATTATTTTCAAACAGGTGGATTACCACACTATATTGACAGTGGAATAGATAAAAAAATACTTGCAAAAAAATACAAAATGTGAAAAATGTATAAAAACGCCGAAATCTGATACAAATCATATTGTACTATATTTATATCGTGACAATGGAGTAACCAGTATTTATTATACTGTAATAAAATACATTAAAATATATTTAGTTTTGTTTCATTTTCTGAGTCGCTTTAGATCGTCGGGGTGGAGTGGGAACTCTAAAACCAGATTCGTGTCCGGTGTCCGGGCTAGGATACGATCCTCCAAAAGTATACGTGCTGTTTGGCTTTGTGTTTCGCCTCTTGTAGGTCTTGGTGTGGGATGGGGGTTGATAACTGCTGGCAGGATCGGTCATTCCTTGGCGCGCATTGGCCAGGTCTGGCTGACAGGCCACGACTGTCCAAAAGTATTTTTATATTATACTAGCTGCGCCCAGCGGTTTCACCCGCGTAGTGATGGAAAATTGTGATAATGATGATAGAAAACCATATATCTTTATAAATTATGTGTTATTCTGATGTGTTATTCTGATGTGTAAGCTGATGATATTGTTGATATTGTATTGTACAAGATGATGATATTGTAAAGTTTCATCAAAATCCATTCAGTAGTTTTTGCGTGAAAGAGTAACAAACATCCATACATACATACAAAATTTCGCGTTTATAATATTAATATTATTATTAGTAGGATAGTAGGATAGAATTTAAATTTCGAATGTCAATTTCTTAGATTTTTTCCTACTTACTTGACAGTTATCGTTATATTTTAGATAATTCACACCATATCTTTATAAATTATAGCCTATGTGCTATTCTGATGTGTAAGCTATATTATTGTAAAGTTTCATCAAAATCCATTCAGTAGTTTTTGCGTGAAAGAGTAACAAACATCCATACATAAATACAAACTTTCGCGTTTATAATATTAGTAGGATATCCTCCTAGCCGTGTTAGCCCATAGCGACTGCATTATGGCCTCTTTTTATTGATGGTTGAGAGTTTTGCTGGTGCGCCCTAAGATGACTGATGTAGCCGATCTTGGCTTTGAATGTGCACGCACATTCAAAGTCAAGACACCATCGTTGTAATTATACTGTATGTCAGTATGGCCGCCGGTGGTCGGGCCTTTAGTTCGTCACACTTGGCATCTAATTCGAGCAGCCTCTTCTTTTCAAAATCATCTACATTGCCCTGCACTAGCAGTCTCCTTCCTGGGCAGTCTTCCGCTTTACGCTTCCACTGAGAGGGTTTAATGTTGCACCTTTTCATATGTCTCTTCTGAGCATCCTTGTATCTGAGGAGCTGGCCGCCTTATTTCCGCTTGCCGTTCTTTTAGTTCAGAGTAAAATATACGCTTTGCCACTCTCTCATCAGCCATACCTACGGGAGACGTGTCCGCACCATCTCAGCTGTCGTCGCATCATGTATGCTTCTATTCCGCTGACTTTAGCACGTCGAATAACTTCTGTGTTCCTCGCACACGGTCCGACCACTTGATGTTCATTAAGTGGCGTAGGCATCGACGGTGGAATTTGTCAAGTGCGCGAATGTGCTTTCGGTATGGGCACCATGTCTCTGACGAGTAGAGGAGGTTTGGGAGGACGATCGCCATGTAGACAGAAACTTTTGTTCCCAGCTTGATGTCGTGTGAGCTGAAGACTTTGCTACGGAGTTTACCGAAAGCTGCAGAAGCAGCTCCTATCCTCCCGTTCAGTTCAGAGTCAAGGTCACATTTTGCTGTTATAGAGCTACCAAGGTATTGAATTGGTCCACTTGCTTCAGAACAGTCTCTCCGAGTTTGATAGATAGAAGTTCTTCAAAAAGTATGCGGCCTGGATGGCCTTGTCGTCCGCCTCTTGTAGGTCGTGGTGTGGGATAGAGGTGGATAACTGTTAGCTGGATCAATCGTTCGTTAACGTGTATGGGCCAGGTTAGAACATGACTGTCCAAAAGTATGCGGGCTGGATGGCCTTGTCGTTCGCCTCTTTTAGGTTCTGGTGTGGGATAGGTGTTGATAACTGCTGGCAGAATCGTTCGTTCGTTAACGTGTATGGGCCAGATTAGGACACGACTCTCCAATGCGAATTGGATGGCCTTGTCGCTCCAGCTCGCAGCGGCTCGTACGCTCACTGTGAGCCGCTCACTAATGCACCTCCATCGGCAGGTCACTGCGATCCGCTCACAGCGCGCCGCGCTCGTAAGTCGATACGAGGCTTTAGTTAGATGTTGCAAATCTCGATCCTCTCGCTTTAAGGCGACATGACACCTGAGAAAAATATCTTAAATGGGCGCACGCGCGAAGAAATAGACGGGTCACAGCTTGTAGGGTTTGACCAATAAAAATCCAGCGTTGATGAAGCTTCAGGTACAGAGTACCTACACGTGCGTACGCGCCGGCGATCGGGCAGTGACTAAACATTGGATCGCAGCGATCACTCAGTAAAACTGTCTTTGCCCAGTGGCGGTATAAGGGTGTTAATGGTAAATCATATTTACCGTGACTCTCAGAGCGCGTTCACGTTTTAATTAATTGTAATTAATTTAGGGCATAAACAAAAAACGTGGCAAAGCGCGACGCTAGGAAATTAACCAGTCAATATAATTAAATTAAAATAAAACACACTCACCGCTTACATTGTAGGAGTAATCGCGTCTAAAAAGTTTTTTGAAATCAGTTCAAAACTTGAATGTTCAAGGCAATGAGCCACTTTTTTGAGTCCTAATTATAAATTGGTTCCTTATCAAGAAATTGGCTTTAAAAGTTTTTTTACATTTGTGTCAACATTTAAAAAAAAAAATGAAACCAAATTTCTTCAGATATGGTCGTTCCCGTAAGGCGACCGCTGTTGCCATCTATATGACGACACGTGCACTGTTCACAAATAAAAAACTTATAACTAGTTTGCATTCACCACGCTAGAAGGCGATTTCCAATTTAACCCTCCGCTTGTAATATGCATTTTCAAGGGTGACTAATAACCAGGCTCGCCAACTTTTGTTTCAACCAAAAAAGGATCGGTGAGGGAAGGGGGCGGGGGTTAAGGAGCTTTTAGCACCGCTGGCGTTAAATAACTGTTATGTTTGCCTTAACAAGTTTATCATTTTTCAAAGTAATATACATTACAGTTTTAGCTATTAAAGGCACCAAGGATACGAAACAGTTATTAAATTATACTTTTTTAATTAATTAAAAATATATTACTTTTATTTATTTTGTGAAAAAAATCATTCAAAGCCGAAATTAATTAAATGTTATTAGAATTCTTAGCTGATTACATATGAAGACCACGGGGGAAAAAGGAGGTTTGTCAAAAAAAAACAGTTTAAAGAAATTGCATTTAAAGATTTGAAGGGTTTTTTATTTTTATAATAAACATTATTTTTATATCAGTGCCAAAGGGATTTTTAATAATAATCCCAGTGATAGGTAATAGGTAATTAGCTATAACTAAAGTACGGTCCAAACGAAAGTTCCGATGGGGTAATAAACCGAGCTGTCAAAAAGGATGCGACTAATGTCGATATTGCTTATCGATGAATTACGCTTGCTCGATGAAACAGTATTATACATCTGCATTTATTATAGTACCAATTTGCTATATTTATTAATATTTTCGGTTAAAAATTATTTTAGAATTAGAGTAATTAAATAATGACCTAATTATGTGATGTTAGTTATTAAATGAGTACTTAATAGATACCTAACTGATTATCATAGCACGGCATATCATAGGTCATTATTAATTTCGAAACAGTCATTAGCAAAATGTTATCGTGGCGTTTTGTAATAATTAGTCCCACATATGTAGGCACTTATATTATAAAATGCTGCGCGGATAAAACCTCAATACTTGCCTATCAGTTGAGCAATGAGACCATATTTTCTAAACTGGAGCTATGAAGTTGAAGGGTGATATTAACATGCAGACTCGGTGCCTAATACATAACATTTTGTCATTTTTTGACGAACTGAAAAGTGACCCGACAAAAGTATCGCTGCTCAATCTCAATAAACCTCAAGAAATTACGGTGTTTATTTCTGGAGTAACAGTGAGGACCATCGGAAAAATCAAGAAAGAGGTTTTACAAGAAGGGCTTCCTTCTACACCAAGGAAGACGTTAATGGTTCCGGCACCTGTGACTAATTTGGACGACTTCGATGTCGATGTGCTGAAACGCATCGTTTTATCACATTATGACAATGGAGAGTTTCCCACAGTTATAAAAACACTGACGAAATTTAAGGAATCTATACCCGGGATTAAATGCGGAAACACATCCATGAAGAGAACTTTAAAGAAAATAGGCTACAAATAGCAAAAGAGCGACGATGGACGCAAATATTTGATGGAAAGGAGTGATATTGTATGTGCCAGGATGGATTATTTAAAAAAATGGACCACTTGATAAGAGGTAACGATTCTCGACCTCGATTTTACCTCGACGAGACTTGGGTTAACCAAAACCACTCAAGGAAACGTATGTGGCACGACGAAAATAATCTTGGGCGATTCCGAAATCAAAAAACAGGAAAGGGATCCAGACTTATTCTCTGCCATGCGAGATCTGCAAGGACTGGTTTTGTGCCTGAGGCGAAATTGTTATTCAGAGCCGTGAAATCGAAAAACGTGGACTACCATACGGAGATGAATAGTAAAACATATATGGAGTGGTTCGAAAACTTTTTGAAAGTTCTTGATGAACCATCCGTAATTATCGTCGACAATGCAAGTTACCACTCAGTGCAACTCGAAAAAATACCGAACACACATTCCAAAAAGGTGGATATTCAAGAATGGCTTTGAAAAAAAACATTCCGTTTGGTAAGACAGACATAATAGAGGGATTGAAAGTCAAAGCCAGTAAGCCGGCGATGGTATATGCGTTGGACCAGTTAGCAAACGAATTACATGAAGTGATACGTTTGCCTCCTTGTCACTGTCAATACAACCCTATTGAGCTCATCTGGGCCCAAATTAAAGGAGAGGTCGCAGCAAAAAACAACACTTCCAATTTAGCAGATGTAGAGATTTTGTTCCATCAAGGCGTCGACAATGTTACCCGAGAAAACTGGGCCAAGTGTGTAAAACACGCAGAAGATCTACAACTAGCCGATTTACAAAAATATATCAACAGAGACCAGAATCTTCTGGTAATAAATTTACAAGATGACAGTGATACCGACTGTTCCGACGACGAAAACTATGTAAATTAAGCTTATTGTTTATGCTTTTATTCAATGATATTAATTATGTTATTTTTTTTATGTTATTATAAAGTTATAAATTATTTGCATAAAGTGTGTACCTACCTAATTATAAAAATAACATTTTGTTACAACCTTGTCTTTATATTTATTTCACTTTAATATAATATTTTACGATAATCTGTATTTGCGATTTTTTTCCTAAGAATAAGTTCAAAACTAATATAATCCATTATTATTATAAATAACACCATCGATAATCTGCGAAGGTTGCTACACACATCCCTACAAAAGGGCCGTGGCCGGTCTAATGATTTATTGCCTCACCGGAACGTTCATTTGGCCCGTACTATAGGTATTTAGGTAACTGTAGTAGGCACTAGTACTTACTAAAAACACACGCTAAGAACACATACAAGGTTTTTTTTGTTATTTAAGATTATTTTATTATCTACTATTTATTTTGTGCAAGCAAAAATGTATTTATTTATTTATTTATTTTATTGGAATTATCAAATTAACCATTTACAATAAGTATAATATTAAAACAAATGGCAAAAAACTTTCCTCTTTCATTCAATGGCTAGTGCTGCCCAACTGGGATATACCCGTTCCAGGGCAAGCAATTTATATTTTTACATTTAAAACAAGGGTCGATGAACCAACCAAACATGTATACATTACATGTTACATCTATACATATATGTATACATGTATACATTAACAGCTATAACTAGATACCTAGGTGTAGGTACCTAAATACAGTCAGGAATATTTATTTATTTATTTATTTAAGTAATTCAAGAATAATTTAAAACAATTTTATCTTAGGAACTATGCATTAAATATTTTAAACATTGAATAAATAGCAGAAAATGAATACATAGCAAAGTCCAGTGACAACGCCACCTAACTAGGCCGGGACCTGTTCTAAGGTGAACGTTTAATTTTGTGCGTGCTTGTTCATAATTGTGATTATTACAAAAACAAAATATTTTTGTAACAAAAAAAAAAAAAAAAAAAAAAAAAATTGTCGTAATAAAATAATTATTTGATCACAAAAGAATAAACATGCAACAACTACCTTAAAAACTAATAAATACTTAAAATTAGGAGTAGAAAATAAACATGTAACTAAGATTAAGAATATATATACACATATAGATATACATACATACATACACATACAGATATATTTAAAAATAATAATATTAAATACAATAATAAAAAGTAATTTTAATATGATATAAAATATAGTATAACATAAAATTCTAAATATTAATGTGTTCGAATTAATACATTAATATATAATGTCCAATATTTTTGTGATTTTTTGTCGTCCCTCTTTTATAAGCCATTTTGTAAGTAGCCTTTTAAAGTGGGTCTTATTTGGCGTCGATTTTATATCACCAGGAAGAGCATTGAAAAACCTTGGGGCTATGAATGTATAGGAGCGCTGACCAAAAGCAGTATTCCTTCTGGGTACTATTATATTGCGGTCTTTGGAATACCTCGTTCTTATGGTACTTTGAGAAAAAATATTTATTTGGTCAAACTTAGTATAGGAGAGTGTGGCTTTTAAATATAGTTGCTTGGTATCCAACACATTATACTCCTTGAAAAGATCTTCCGAAGGATATCAATACGGCTTTCGCATGAGAATCTTTAAAATCGACTTTTGTGCAATATCTAAGGGGTAAAGAATGGTCTTAGAACAACCGCCCCATCCTATCACCCCGTAGCTCAAGATACTTTCACACAATGCATAATAAACGCTTTTTAGAGTTCTCGGGTCTAAAATATTTCTTACCTCTTTGAAGGTATATCCCAGTTTACGAACTTTAGATGCTAATAAATCTATATGTTCTTGCCATCTTAGTTTGTTATCTACGGTGATGCCTAGATATTTTGTCGATTCCACTCTTTCTAAAGTATGACAGCTGCAACCAATTTGTCTATTACATGTATGAATAATGACGCTGTGCTCCGATGGGGGTTGGCCTTTAATATTAATACTAAAGGTAATTAATTTTGTTTTTTCTATATTTAGACTAAGCAGCGAGTTATCTAACCAATTCCTAACTATATGCATGCCTCTGTTGGCTTTATCAAAGGTCGTTTTCCAGTCTTCACCTTCGAATATAATTGCAGTGTCGTCGGCAAAAGATATGGTTTTCCCTACTAGGTCACATAGGTTATTAATATAAATTAGAAATAGAATAGGCCCGAGCACACTCCCTTGAGGTACCCCAAATAGCACAGGTGCTTTCAATTTCGGTATACCGAAATACCGAGATCTCGCATGATTTCATCAGTCCCGCTCATTACGAGATTGGATATATTTTTGAATTGGATATATTGGATTGCAATAAATTTCTCACAAATCGTATAAAAACACTTCAATAAAACCTGCTTATTTTAAGTCACCCCGCACGTACGATAAAATAAGAAGCTAAGCGGCACTCTAGACTTACCGTGATCGCGGCGATTTCCCAGACGGTATTTCATGAGCTGTCGTGAATCTAACCT
This sequence comes from Micropterix aruncella, assembly GCA_944548615.1. Taxonomy (NCBI): domain Eukaryota; kingdom Metazoa; phylum Arthropoda; class Insecta; order Lepidoptera; family Micropterigidae; genus Micropterix; species Micropterix aruncella. Next base: position 297,788 of record OX155971.1, read on the forward strand.
TACTTTTGACGATTCAAGGACTTTCAAAATCGCGGCTATTAGAGTGCCGATGAGCTTCTTATTTTATCGTGCGTTCGATGTGACTTTGTAAGAAGATTTTATTGCAGTGTTTTTACACGATTTGTAAAAAAATCATTACGCAGTCGCCCAAACAATGTTATGAAGACGCGGAAGAATGTTTCGCTCTATTTATCGGTTAACGTCGATAAGCCATTTAAACTCAGTGCGATAATCCACAGTCTGTCAACATACGATAAAAGTCTGCCCCTCTCGCTTTGAGTGACGACAATCGTATATCGTGTCGCCGCTTCGGAATCCCAGCCCTGACCTCTTCCGTCTGTAGGGAGGGTATTTTCTAGACGCGACGGGAATCCCCCTGGCAGAGACATCACACACACACACACAGCGCATGCGTTCAAAAATCAACTAAGGATGTGTTCCAAAATCAAATGAACAATGGATACTAGGCGCTTTAGTGAAACGTTTTTTTTCTATCACATAAATTTGGCGCCTCCTTGAATTACCGCTCTAGGCAGATATCCCCCCCCCCCCCCCTAGATCTGGGGCTGAAGACAAGTACAAAATAATCATTACTATTAATTGGAAGTAGGTAATGGCTATGGGGGGTACGTGTACTCCTGTTACCATCGGAAGGTTAAACATTCCTTTTTTTCAAATTCAAAATCAAAAAGAAGACAAAATAAAAATGGAGTTGACGCATTTGAAAGACGCGAGTTTAATACCGATAATCGGCGAAATTGGCCTGGTAGAGTCGTTAATTCGGCTCAGCGCACTGTTTGGTTTCTCGAATTATGAGTATGACCTCAACGAATTTTGGATTTTGGATACTATGGCTTCGTTACTGCAGAGGGCCCAGAAGGAGAATCCTCCATTGTCCAAAGGTGAATCGACATTTTTATATTTTTTTACGAAAGTAAAATGAAACACTGCTCTTCTAAATAGTGTTGCATACAGCTAGACCGTGTTTATAACCGATTTCAAAAAAAGGAATAGGTTATCTATTCTGTTGTATTTTTAAGCTATTGCATAGCTTTTATCGCGGGCCTAGGGCGACCGAATGAAGAAATTTCTTAACGAAAATTAATGATTTTAAACTGATAATTACGTCTAAACGAGTACTGCTTACGATTCGAAAAAAAATGTATGTTAAACATTTTCCTAATATTCTTAGCTTTGAATATTTTAGATTTTGTTTATATTACATAGTGTAATTAATTTGTGAAATTAGGTCTAACCGAACACAAAAACGACTACTACGCAAATACTATCTGGCGTATTCTTATGAAACCTGCACCATTTTAAAGATAATTTAATTATCTATCTTTTTATCTACGACTTTTTTCGAAGAGTCCGGTTTTTTGGCTTTATCGAATAAAAAATTCGTGCGCGGCGCTCTGTCGGAAGACGTTTCCGAATCATTTGCTACCGCAGCCGCAAATGATTCGGAATAATTTCAACGTTTTCCGATAGAGCGCAGTTATCTGATATCAGAAAAAATAAAATAAATAAATAATTATAAATCTATACAATAGCTTTACCGCGGCAGTCCCCGAGTGCCACACGTATTATTTTTTTACGTTTGTTACCTCAGAACTCCGTCATTTATGAACCGATTTGGAAAATTCTTTTTTTATTTGAAAGGAAATACTTCCGGATTGGTCCCATTTTAAGTCTAAAAATCCTGTTCGGATCCATGAGAAATTAAGGGAACTCCTCAAATATTATCATATGAAGTTGAAAATTTAAATGTTGATTCAATTCCGATGACAATGCATTTTTTATGGTAAGCATGACCTGATTCTACACCCAGGGTCGGCTCCTGACGAGGGGACTCCTCAACGGTCAACAGCACAGACACGAAGTTTTGTATACGCATTCAGTTATAATAGCCCGTTCTAAGTTTCACCATGACATAGCTACTGCACCCAGGGTCGGCTCCCGACGACGGGACTCCTCAACGATCAACAGCACAGACACGAAATTTTGTATATGCTTTTAATTATGATAGCCCGTTCTACGTTTCACCATGACATGGCAGCTGCACTTATAAAAAAAAATAAGTCGGTTTATTTTAGTTTAAATTTTGTGATAATTTTTTTTTCATGTTTTGATGTTTGAGATATATTTGCTCGTCTGTTTGTTTTTCCGGAATTTATAAAGTTTAACTAAATCTCCCATATTTAATAAAAAACTAACTTAGCCTTCAGCCAAGTTCCGCCTTTTATGATGTTTAAAAAAACCTAATAACCTACCGCCATATAAATGTTAATTAGCTGTTTTTTTAATAACCTATCCTACCGAAATATATGGGGCTTTGACGCTTCTTTAAAATCCTATATCTCGTTTATTTATAGAGCTAACATTGGTTCTCAAACTTATTTCGTCTATCGCCCACTTTGAAAATCAATTATTTTTCAGCGCCCCCCATTTTTTTTTGGTTTACAACATCTTAAAAACCACAATGACATTCATAACTTTAATTTTAAACGAGACTTTTTTACCAGTGGGAGCAATTAAAACGCAACTTTATAATATTAAGAGTATCTTTTATTCAAATTAAAACAAACATAATCAATTTTTATTTTAAAACTAACTTAAGGATGAATCTGATGATTTTTTAACAAGTTTGTTGATATCAGCTTCGAATTTACTCAAAAACGGTCGCCGCGTTCGGTAACATGCAAACGTTTTCTCTTTTTAGTAAGCAGCGTTTGCCAAAGGACTAAATCTACGTTCAAACAAATATGACGATGGGAATGCTATCAAAAATCGTTGATAGATCGACCACAATCCAGGGTATAATTGCGGGATTTGATTTTGTAGCCAAAATTCTTGGTAGTCATTTTTTAATTTGATTTTTATTTCCTCGTTCGTTGGCAGTTTATTTATTTATTTATTTTTAGGACAACCAACAGCTACTTATAATTTAACAAAAAGACAGAGTAAGATAACAGAGAGCCAATTAAAGGTTTTCACGTTTAATTAAGTAACGTTGTAGAAACAAATGTAACCTTTCAATTAAAGCTATCGATTAAAAATATATCAAAAATTATTCAACAATTAATGCTAAAGAATTCACTGTTCAGCCGATGCCTAGCTAAGTTAATACTCGTACAGAATAGATCAAAGTCAAAGCGTTTAACTATTGAGTTTGGAGGGAACACGGAGATTAATTTTATTTAGTAAGTCGGGACAGTTAATGGTATTGGAGGTGATTTTTAGCAAAAAGGTTAAGTCCGCGGTTTCACGCCGCTTAATCAAGGGGAGGATATGAAATTTCTTGCATAAATTGAAATAAGTTATATGAGCTGTATGGGATTTTCAGACGGAAGCAGAGATATTTCACGAACTTCATTTGAATGCGCTCGATTCTATTTATATATTTACCATAACAAGGGTTCTATAAGTTCTTCTTCCAGATGGGATGATATTGCTGTGTTGACGTTTGAAAAATGATCCAACACCCAGTCTGGTATTTCCAATTTCAAAACGTCCTGGAATCGTTCTATGAAATCACTGTGGAAGTTTTCCAAATGTTGGCTTTAGGCAAACAAGTCGTCATTGTTGCAGGATACTGACAAATTGGAAAAGCTGTGGAACTCACGTTTGCCGTTATTCTTCTTGTATAATAGCAGTTTGGCTACGAAAGCAGCAATGACATTTTTTGTTTTAATTAAGTTCAAGTCATCACCTTGAAGTTGGACATTTATATCATTAAAAAATCTATACAGGTCTGTCAAGTACCTACGCGATAATTTTGTGATTTCAGTGAATTTTAAAATATTAAGTAGATGAAATTACAATTCAGCCATAGCCCCTCTAAACCACTTCAACACCCTCCATTATGTGCCCTTACCGCCCCCCTCTAAGCCACCAGCGCCCACAAGGGGGCGTTATCGCCCACTTTGAAAACCACTGAGCTAGAGCATATAGATAGAGCAAAGATTTTTACGTATTCGGAATCAGTGTGATCAAAATAGTGAAGTGACATTAAAACATCTTCAATGTAGACGAGTAGGCTAAATTGCATAAATACCGTTTCTACTATTCATTGTAAAAAAATATCACTATGGTCGGGTTTATTATTATCATATAAGTCCTGTCATTCCAGCGGAATGATAGGACTGCGTCTACCACGGACATGATACTCGAAATCGGACATGATACTAGAAATCGATACAGACAACCGGAGTTAAAAATAAACACGACGCACGGACAAAGACATTATACATTTCTAGCTCCGAAGATTTACAATAAACTGACAATGGACGTACAAACGACCGACGTACCTTACGCTACTTTTAGAAGAGTGGTGGCAACTTGGCTTTTAAATAAATCTAGGGAAGACTGTGAAGAATTATTGAGGTCTCGAGTGTGATCATGTTATATATATTATAACTGTATTTTATATACTATGATATTATATCTATGAATATTAATATATGTTATATAATATTATATTTATATATAATATATAATAATATTTATATATGGTATATATCATATTTATATGTGTTTGTATCTAATATATAATCAAAAAATTTTTTTTTATATAACTTAGTAGATTGTCATAAATTTTAATTTAATTTGTATAATTTTATTGATGTTTTTAATTTTAACTTTAATTTTTAAATTGTATTCACGTATTAGATAAGACTTGCCCTCTCGACTCAAAATAATATACCGATGTTAGTACCACCTCAACACAGGTTCATACCTAGTGAGGTGGTAAACCGATATGTCAAAAAGATGAACTTCCTTTCGAAGCTAGGTATAATATGTACACTTATTATAAAATGTTTTTGTGTTAGGATAAGGATTTTCTTTATGTAAATTGTAACTTGAATTAAGGAAATAAATAAATAAAAATAAAATAAATATAACAATCGCTTAACAACAACCTACTATGAAGTGTTGATGGTATTTCATTCGATTGACAGAGTTGAAATGCAATTCCGTTAATTTTATCCCAACGGAAAATAGTGACCCAGCCGAGAACGGAACCCGGAACCTCAATGCATGGATCAGGCGACCTAACCACCACCAGGCTGTGTACCTATATATTTCTTTATTTTGCGAATTAATTTCCTTTTCAAATATATGAATCTAATTCCAGAAAATCAGCTGCTCTTGTTGAACTGGTTCTGTGACTTCCTTCAAAGTTTACAGAATCCAAAAAGCGAAAGGAACATGATGGATTTGTTCGAAGATTCTATGGTGAAGGCTGCTGAAGCATCTTTTGGTGAGTTAGGAGTCATCCATATATCATAACTGAAGTCTGGAGCTGTCAACTACAACGGACGAACCCGTCACTTCAGAAAGTTTTAACTTGGGACGAAAACAGTCCACTGTCTAGCCACGCCACTCGCCCGTAAGAAGCCAACGCCTTACCGCGAGACACCGGGATGCACCGGCCGACTTTGCGTTCTTACTTGCAGTTTTGGCGCGATTTCTTCGGCCTCCTCACTGGTTACGGGTACGAGGTCACTTACGCAAGCCACTCCCTTACGTAGCGGTGATTTGGTGTCTACTGAACCTATCGCGGACCACGGCATCCTTTGCCCGACTGTTCGCCCGGTATCGGTTAGTTAATTGGTAGTTTCAAGAGCAGTCGCCGTAAGGTTAACAACCACCCTCGCTATATAGAAAACAAAGCCGTTTCCAGACGCCGCCGGTTGCCAGTCGGAATGCATATTATAGTCGATTGGTTGCCGCCGCACGGTGCGCAAACCTAAACTACCTGTGAGTTGGGCCGACCCTAAGACATAGGTCATAATGGCCCAACTGCACGGGACCTATTTGCTCCCATGTATGGGTGCTATGAGAACGGCACCCAGAGAGACACTAGAAGCTATATTTGGCCTACCCCCTTTAGGCCTTTAATGACCCAGTGGACCAACCCTCGCGCCTTTAGTGCCAGTTGCAACCAGAATACTCTGGTTTCCCGACTGGTTACAGGTTCGAGGTCGCTTGCTCGGTCCTCTCCCTTACCTACTTAGCGGTGATTCGGTTTCTACCGTGGACCACGGCATTCTTTGCCCGGCTGTTCAACCGGTATCGGGTAGCCGATTGGTCGTTTCAAGAGCTGTTGCCGAAAGGTTAACAAACACCCCCGAAACGAGGACATTTCCAGACTCCCCCGATTATCAGTCCGAATGCACAGTCAATTGGCTGACGCCGCACGGTTCTTCGAGATCTTCCAGGAGCGCCCGAAGGTCGACTCCTAGGGGAAACTACCCCGCAGGCCAGAGTCCTAACCGGACTCGCACTTCTGCGTGGAGACTCTTGCGGTGTCAACTACAACGGGCGAGCCCGTCACCACAGGACGTTTTAACGATTAGTCGTTCTGTCGCCCTGCAGTGAACGTAGAAGACTTTGGACAGTACATTCTACGTCCAGCTACGTCACAACCCGTGAGAGTCCAACGCCTTACCGCGAGTGAGCCAGGAATAAACCCGGCGGGCTCGAGATACTCGCACCCTCACTTCCAATTGTGACCAGATTTCTCCGGTCTCTCGATTGGTTCCGAGTTCGAGGTCGCTTGCGCGGTCCTCTCCCTTACGAAGCGGTGAAACGGAGTGCACCGAATCTGTCGCGGACCAAGGCGTCCTTTGCCCGACTCTGAACCGGGATCGGATGGCCAATGGTCATTTCAAGAGCAGTCGCCGTAAGGTAGACAACTGCCCCCGCTCTATAGGAAACAATACAGTTCCCAGACTCCCCCGATTGTTAGTCGGAGAGCACAATCGATTGGCTAGCGCCGCTCGGTGCGCAGACCGTCCAGGAGCGCCAGAGGATTGTTCCCAGGGGAGACTGGTTGACCCAGTGTCCTACCCAGGCTCCACCCCATGCGTGGAGGCCATCGGATGGGTGTTGACCCGTGAGTGTGACCGACCCTGAAACAGAATGGGTCTTCGTGGCCAACTCAGCAAGGGCCCATTAGCTCCCTTGCTGAGTTGGCCACGAAGTGGAGACTGCCGGATGGGTGTTGACCCGTGCGTTTGCATGCCCCTAAACACATAGGGCTTAGTGGCCTAACTGCAACAGGGTTCATTAGCCCCCCCATATATCATAAGTTAGGTAACGCAATAAAAATCTGAAAAAATACAAATAAAATACAGGAAATCGTCCGAAGAAAAGCCCGTCGCTTAGTCGGTACATGCTCAATTTGTAAAGTTTGTAAATTGCAATTTGCATGCCCAATTTGCGAAAAAACATCGACTCACCGGAAATCGGTACATTCGAAGCAGTCGAAAGCAAATGGAGCAAGAGTCTCATACGATAAAACCAGCTGCAGACGAGAAGAAAAGGCAGGTTAAGAGATATAACCTTAAAATATATATTTTTTCATTTTTAAACTATAATTTCTCTATTAATTGTTATTATTAAAACATACTTTAAAATGTAGGCATCCAGGTTTCGAATTACTGAACCTATATTGGTAAGTTTTTGATACACCCATTCTAAAAAAAACGGTTGTTACCTTAAAACTTTACCGGCAAGCAGACAAACCCTCCCCCCTTCCCCATCACGCACTCCCTACCCCCGACCTCCCTAAGCCCTACCTAATTATTTTCCCCTGCATATAAATAAAATGAATCTGAATCTGAATAAAATCCGAGGTAGGTAGACTGCGAGGTATCTATAATCTATAATCGCTCCCAGAGAATCGCAAATATCGTCCAGTGACGACATATCGTCGCTTAAGAATTCCGGCCCAGGGGGCCGATTCTTGAAAAATTTGGCATGCTAAATTTGTCTATGGTCCATGTAAATCAAATGTAGGTACTGTGAGGGACCACCCCTCACTAGACTCCAATTGCTCGTGAGTGAGGGTGTGGTGTCATCAGGGGGTTTTCTCCGTAGTAAAAGTCGTTCTTGCTGAAGTTGAAGTAGTTTATTGCAGAAGGTGTTCGATGCTTGCCAGTTGTAACGCTTCCAATGATAAGTCACAGTGTGTGTAGTGTGTGAATGAAGATGATGATCGCGGTTGAGTTGTTGAAGACTGATATCGCGGATAATGGTGCAAGGTAAAAGCGCGGCGGTTGTCGACTCGAAGATGATGAAGAGCGCATGTACTTGTGGCTGACGGACCAGAGGATGATGATGATGAGTGAGCGCGGTAGCCGTCCACTAGAGGATGATGATGATAGCGAGGTATAGACGCGGTGTGTGCTCACTAGAGGATGATGATCGCGTGTAGGTACTATGCGTAGCTGAGGTTCGCCAGAGGATGATGAATCGCCATCGAATGTATGGGTTTTTATACGGTGCTAAATGATGCAATGCCGTGTGCGTGGGGGCAGTGAGTATGTCCGATTGAATCGATTAGGAGAAATGATATTAGTCATCGGCTGTGTCTGCATTAATTGCCGAAATTATATGGAATTTAATTGCTTTTGACACGTGTAGGATTGGGTGTGTTTGCGGTAATGGATTTCTAGAATCTAATTCTTTTGTTGACTCGATATGTTGGGCGAAGTACCAACAGTACCATAGACAAATTTAGCTTGCATTTTTTTCGGGAATCAACCCCCAGAAGCAAAGGATTTTCACCACCATTTTGTTTTTATACGTCATGATGGCGTCACGCCCAGACAAGACTATAAATAAAGACGTTGGGAATATATACACAATTAATATGTCACAATTTTAAAATAAATAAATGTATTTATTTTCTATATATTTTTACTAATTGTTATATATTATTAGTTATTATTATAAATGATTATTTATTTTTGCTATTATATATTATTATTATTATTATACATTATTATTTGGTATTACTTGTTTATAGCTCTAACATTATTTTGGTGTAGTGAGACCAGTTTCATTTTAACTTGATTTGATTCATTTTTTTATTTTTTATTTTGGAAGTTATGTAGTTTATAATCATTTGTATTGGTGTTCTCTTTAGAACAGGCTCTGCCTAGTTAGGAGCAACACAATCTATGTTAAGAGCCCTATCACATATTTTTTCCAGAAAGGCAAGAAAAGTGGATTTTTGGCGTTCTAATTCCAAGAAATGAAGAGATTTCTACAAACTTTAATTACTGAATTACCTGGACCATTTCTTGATGTTGACCATAGCGGCCTTTAATTTTAGATATAACGAATATTATTTACTTATTCAGCCCATTTTCCGAAAGTCGTTATTCGTAAAACGCTCGGAAGGCAAACTTTGAGCTCCTTAATACAGTAATATCACTACAACGAAAACCGTATACTATTTTTTTTATGTCCGTCATGTATTCTTGATGTACACTACGGCTTTATTTTTTCGTTTTTTGACCACATATCCAAGGTATACATTACTTACAATTACACAAAATTAAAAAAAAATCTTCCTGTATCATTCTAATTTTCTCAGAAATAAAATAAGATTCTTATATAATACTTATACTATATTAAAGTTCACTCTTTTAGCAATACGACATAATATAAATTATTGTCATTAGAAAGGAGAAAACACTGCAAAAAACAATTAGAAATTGTGTATATATTTGCTTGCGCAAGAGAAGAGCGCTCAGTGCCGCGGTTTTCTCCCAGGGTTGAATAGTTATTTATTTATTTATTTATTTATTTATCCTATCTTTTATAGTTACATCAAAAAAAAATGCGTTCATTTTTTCAACTCATTTTAAAAGAATACCTACGCTATTTTGTAATAAGGCTCTTAAGTGCTAACGGTGTATTTTTTTTGTGAACCAATAAAATAAATTAAAAAATTAAAAAATAAAATATGAGTGTCTATACAAAATGGCGGCACGAATGTTTTGCCTTCTTCTATATGCCATTTGTTTTTGTCCCTCTGAAAATGCAGTTTTACCCCTTATGAGACTATCCCCAGGCCTAGTATCCCAGAAGGTGATCCCTTATGTAAAATTTTACAATTCCGGAAGCAAAAAAACCACAAGCACAAACGGAAAATAACATCAAGTATTCTTCTGTACTTTAGGTAACAAAGATGGACTTCATGGTGTGGCGGTGATCGTGGATCTCATTTTGGAAATGTTAGTACCCATGATTATTCATACTGTAGTTTTATTTCATTTATTTATTTTAATTCCGTGGAGATTATTGATTATTTATTTTATTTCAGAAGTCCAAATTGGTATAGGCTGATTGTTCCTTCCGCAAAACATCTTTTTCACCTTAAAGAATGTATACCTACTTCTAGATTTTTCAATGCTGATGTTATGTACTTGAGGGACGTTCAAGTATTACGTAACGCAATTTAAGGGGAAGGGGGTTTTGTAAAACGTTACGATGCATTACAGGGGCGGAAAGGGAGAATACAATCTATATATAGGGGACTAAAATGTTTTATTTCAGTTAGGTTTCTGTTTCTAATTGCATTGCCAAAAGTTAAAATAAACATGCTATTTTATTTTAAAAGTTTATTAGTTTAAAAAATGGGTGGGGGTTTTAGGTAAAAGTGGTCACTTGGGTTTTACGTATTGTTTAGAGAGGGGGAGGGGAGGGTACAGAGAGAGAAGCGTTACGGCGCGTTACATGGGGGGGGGGAGGGACGGTCAAAAATCTTCAAAAATTGCGTTACTTAATACTTGAACGCTCTCTTGCTAATATGCAGCGAGTATACTATTATTATCAATTTTAGCCAGTCAAATTCGTAACTGGAAATACGTTTAGAAGTACTTTAATAACACTATCGCACCTACTTGGTGTTTGTGGAGTTCAGCTCCCTTCCTATGTGAGCTAACCATTTTTGGTTAGGTTAGGTTAGGTTTTCCGCGCTGTGGCAACTGTAATATTTATTCATTATTATCTTAATTGTTTTACGAGATAATGTTGTAACCTTATAATATTTCAAATTTCAATGTGATCATTTTGCAGTTCTTCTTTTTACGATCCGTATAGTAGTTTAAAAGTTATGCGCAAAACTATCCCGGGCAGAAATTTTACCCCGCCATAGGAGGGGTTAGCGCATATTCGACACATACATTGTTAATGAAGAGCTGGAGTTCTTCCACGCTGCTCGCAATTAATATAGTATCATCTGCATGTAATATCATTTTATTTATATTTATGCCAATTACCTTCACCTCTCATCGGTGTATGTAACAGAGTAAAGATATTAGGGCGACATGAGACCTCAGAAAATACTTGAAATCGGCGGACGCAATGAAATAGGCGAGGTCAATTTTGTAAGGTTCGACCAATAAAATCCAGCGTCGACGAAGCGTCAGGCACGATTCGACGTCCGCTCGCGCCTGCGACCGGACGCATACTAAACTTTCTATCGCAGCGCCAGCACAGAATAACTATCTTTGCGCAGTGGTGTTATAAGGGTGTTAATGGCAATGCATATTAAGCGTAACTCTCAGAGCGCTCTCACGTTTTAATTATTTTTAATTAATTCAAGGCCTAAATAAAAAATGTGGCTAAGCGCGACGCTAGAGAATTAACCAGTCAATTTATAAAAATTAAAATAAAACACACTCAGCGCTTACACTGTAGAAGTAATCGCGAGCCTGAAAGTTTTCGCAATCAGTTTAAAGCCTTAACTTTTTTGAGTCTAAACTGTAAATTGGTTCCTTATCGAGGGATTTCTTTAGAAACTTTTCTATATTATAAATAGGATAGAAAACGAATTTACCGCGTGGAATTTGTAGCACCCGACGTTTCGGTGACGTTGCAGCCGCCGTTGTCTAGGGTAGACTGAAGAGCTGTCAATCCGTTGTTTTGCGGGTAGGCCGCATACCGCTGCCGCCACTGCGTAGGTTATAACGGTGGTGGGGGGCCGGGCTCGGAGCGCGGGAATTTTTAAAATCCGTCTTGCACACAACACTCACTGTATCCTGTTTTATTTTTTTTTGCGTTCGGCGTTCGGCGGCGGGAACATTTTAAGAAGAGGGTTCCACGTAGAAGAGAGTTTGTAACCGTCGTCTCTATTGAAGTTCGGGGTTCTATTTCAATGGCTTCCCGGATCATGCGAGAAAAGTAGAATTGATCCTTGAATAGCATAATGGGATTTTAAAACTGCATCCAGTGGTTACTTCCGCTATCCAATATATGTTCGCAGATCGCCGATTTTTCTCGCTGAACGTTTTAAACAGCCTTGATGTGTTCTGACAGTCGCGTGGCTATGGGCCGTTTCGTTTGTCCAACGTAGGCTAGACCGCAGCTGCATTCGACTTTATACACACCCGGGGTTTGCAGTGGTATTACGTCCTTTTCTATATTAATGCCTATATTTTACAAAACTAAAATTCTTCAGATATGGTCGTTTCCAAGTATATGTCTGTCGTTCCCAGGTATCTGTATACCTGTCACCTTAGAAAGCAAAGGTGATATTATGCAACCCTGTCTGATTTGGCGCAGTCGCACCACCCCTTCAGATATATTCTGGCCGACCTTGATAAGCGTGTTGATACGCAAGTCTTGTCATCCATTCTCACTTGTTGGTATAATTTTTTATTTTATTTTATTTTATAGCAAACTTACAGATAGTAAATATATAGTACTAGTATTTTAGAAACATATACAAACCAAACAAACTTACTCTCCTATGAACAGTTTGCAATGCTTTCATTACAAATTAACAGAAATAACATGAACACGTTGATAGTAGAAAAAAAAATAATAAAGCTAATAATAATATAAGGGTAAGAAAAGTAATAATTAAATAAGTTGTTAATAAGGTTATTTGGATAGAGCAAAATAGAAGTATGAGTAATTGGATAATAATATTTATTATACATAATATGATATAATACAATAGTGTGTTATAAACATAGTAATCATATAATACAGTAATAATCGTCTACAAATCAGACCAGCTGTAATTAAGTTTACTTAACGTCGTACAAGCAGGATTTTACTAAGAAACGCAACGTGTAGATAGCACTCATAGTTCTAAAAAATATTAATCTTCTGCCATTATGTTCAATATGGCGACTTTCGTGCTATATTATAAATCGATCCTCCGGCGGAGCGCACGTGGCTTTGCTGCCCGCTCCGTGCGTAACCGCGCCGGCTGTTCAGAAATAAATCTTACGTCGCATCCAAGGCGCCGTTGTTTCATTGTCCGACGTGGCCCATCTACCTATAAGAGTATGGCGGCGCACTGTAGATGGCGCTCTAAACACACCTATATGGTATACAATAATAATATAATAACAATCGAATTTTTAAATCATAGCTCTTATAAGTTTAATATTGGGCTCGATTGCGTTTATTCGTGAACTAAAATCGGAAATTAGTCCGTGTGAACGAGACAGGGCAATACGCTAGAGCGGAATGTAAGATGATCGGTTGTCACTTTTTCGCATTAAAACTGTCCGCCAAGGTCAAATCTTCTGAATCTTACACCGCACGAAATATGCGCGAATTAATTCGGACGAGTATAAGTTCGGCAGGTAGTATTTATCGACGATCGTTCGTTTCATATTTCGCTCCAACGTATTGCTCTGTCTCGTTCGCTTGGACTAATTTTAGTTTTAGTTCACAAAGAAACGCAATCGGGCCCATTATTTACATAAAGATGTCAATTTTTAATTTGGTATACCTACAGGTTTCAATTGTAATAATTACGCTCTTTAATATTCAGATAAACTAACAGGATGGCATTATACCTATCTCTCCATATTATTTCTGTGATGTAAATATTATTTCTGTGTTCCTACATGTAAAATGCGATAGATGGCACTAATATTTGAGTATTATTATTGCAATAATTTATTGGGTTTTTATAATCATTCAGTCCTTTATATAAGAAATCATTTCAATGTTATTATAGATTGCCAAATAAATTTCTATAAGTTTGACGATCAATGCAATCAGCGCCACATGCATTTCACCATCGCAGAAGGGTTGCCAAATCTTACTATGGAATTGAGCAATCTAATATTATTATTGTTTTATTCTGAACAGGCAGCTTTGCTGATACGTCCAGATCAGATCTTGTAAAGCTAAACAATATTAACAAGTTTTTAGTTACAAATCGAGTCTGTTTTTAAATTGATTGACAGAGCTTGCACTAATCCTTTCAAATGGTAGTTTATTAAATGTATTAGGACCTTGCAATGAAAACTTCTTGCAAGGTCCTAAGAAATACCGTAACTTATATTTCTAGTCATTACCAAATTGTAAAATACTTCATGTCAAAGCGTCATCTGTCAATCTGTAGGTATCAATTGTCAGTCTGTATCATTTCGTTGAAGTGTCAACAACGCTAATTTTGTTAGCTTCGAAGATGTCGAAATTTGAGCCGACAAAACGTCATTTGCGGGAAGCAATGCTTTTCTGCTTTCATCTTGAAAACTGCCGCAGAATGTCATAGATTGCTGCTGGAGGCTTGGTTTCTACGATTCAAAAGTGGTGATTTCGACGTGCAAGACAAAGAGCGCCCAGGCCAGGAGCAAAAATTTGAAGAAGCCGAATTGGAGTCCATACTCCATGAAGATTCTAGTCTGATGCTGGAAAAGATAAGTGAAGTGCTTAATGTTCATCCGTCAATCGTTTCGAGACGTTTAAAATCTATGGGAGTCATTCAAAAGGAAGGGCATTGGGTTCCTCGCGAGTTGAAGCCAAGAGACATCGAAAGACGTTTCATGACTTGTGAAATGCTCCTTCGCCGTCAAAAAAAGAAAAGGTTTTCTCCACCGAATAATCACCGGCAACGGAAACGCTCGTACCCCGCTGAATCACTTCCATCGACCTCAACAGCCACGCCGAAGAGAGACATCCACGGATCCAAGATAATGCTTTGGATTCGGTGGGACTAAAAGGGTGTCATCTATTACGAGCTGCTGAAACAGGGATAAACCATCACGAGCGATCGCTATCGAGCTCAGCTCAAGAATTTGAGCGATGCTGTGAAGATAAAACGGCCGGAATACGCTAAAAGGCACGATAAGGTAATTTTCCAGCATGACCATGCTCGACCACACTCGCGATGCAGGTCAAGAACTTCCTGGAAACGCTTCGCTGGGATATCCTACCTCAGCGGCCGTAGATACTCCCCAAATATTGTGCCATCCGACTACTATTTGTTCCGGTCAATGGCCTTTCCGAGCAGCGCTTCCAGTCTTTCGAGGATATTGAAAAATGGCTGTATTCGTGGATAGCCTTTAAGGACAAAGACTTCTTCTGTCAGGGAATCTGTCTCTTGCCAGAAAGATAAGAGAACGTGCGATGGACAATACATTGAATGAAATGCACTTTCCAATTTGCTTCGAAATAAATGTTCAATATCACAAAAAAACGAAGTTTTCAATTCAAAGACCTAATAAATGACAGATTATTTTTTAAAAAATGTTTATATTTTATTGTTATTTGATTTTTATAATAGATCCGAAGGTGCCTTGCCTTTAGATATAAAAAGTATATGTAGGTACATGTAATGAAGTTGTGAATAACTTCTAGCAAATGTAAAATGATGTATTCCACAGTATGTACTTTTTGGAATTAATAAAATATGACTATGACTATGACTATTCCTCGTGTCCACCACTCTATTTTGCAGAACAATCTTAAGAGGATTAGGTTGAAATTTTGTACGGTTGAGTTTTTGTTGTGACCTCGAAGATTTGTGTTGACGTTAAATTTGTAAATATTCTTGTCCAAGTACATCGTAATAATATGTTAGAACTGTATATGTCTTAATCAGGTCCCCTCTTTGTCTTCTTGTTTTAAGAGTAGTAATTCTAAGCGATCTTCATAATTCCTATTCTTCAGGCCCACTGGCATTTTGGTTTCCCTTCGCTGCACCTTTTGCAGGACATCTACATATTTGCATAAGTAAGGGTTCCAGATCTGATAGCCATACTCAACAATAGGTCTCACATATGCCTTGTAGATCTTGATAAAAACCTGTATTGACAGATGTTGGAAAGCCTTCCTTATTAGATAGATCTCCCATTTGAGATAATCAGTAATTGTTATTCCCAAATCTTTTTGTTGCTTGACTGCTTCTGATTGGGTGTTTGCCAAAAAATATTGTTTGTTGGGGTTACTTTTCCCGATAGCACTACACATTTCTCGGTGTTTAAGGTAAGCAACCAATCTTCCTTCCACGTTTTGATCTTGTCAAGATCTTGCTGAAGCTGTCCACTGCATAGAATAGGATTGGCAAAGAATTTTTTTGTGTCATCTGCAAAGTAGCTGCTCTGCGATATGATTGAACCTTCAAGATCAGTAATATACAAGGTGAACGAGACTGGACCCAGCACTGACCCTTGGGATACTCCACTGGATATCATATTTAAAGTAGCCTACTTTCACTTGGAAGGTGCGACCGGTTAAGAAGTCTGATATCCAACTTAGAATTTTCTACATAGAATCTAATGGCATATATAATCAATGGTACTACTACTAGCCTATATTGTCTAATTACAGATTTGCAAACGACTTCACGACTAAACTAATCTCCAGTGCCTTCTCCAAAACGAAGGATCCTAAAGTCGTATCGATGAATTGGCCGATAAACGCTCCGAAGAAGTTCTACAAGGCGCCATCGAAGCTTGCAAAGAAGTCGACTCCGAAGAAAGCGAAGAGTCCGAAGGTGACTGAGTCTCGGGAGACAGCATCGGAGACAAAAGAAGCAGAGATAGAACTGATGAGAGAGAGCATACTACCCTTAAGGATGTCCGTCGACGAGGCGTTCTATCAGGAGTTGTGGCCAGCGGCGGCAGGCGGAAATACCGCCAAAAAGGTGAACCAAAAGAAAAAGTGACAATAAATTGGATCCGTTGTAATTTTTTTTTTTTTTCACGGCTTACCAACCAACAACTAGAGTTGTCAACTACAACGGGCGAGCCCGTCACCTCAGGACATTTTAAGGATTAGTCGTTTTATCTCTCTGGAGTGACCGCAGAAGACTTGGACAAAACAGTCCACCGTCAAGCTCAACCACAAACCCGTAAGAGGCCAACGCCTTAACCGCGAGATAGCCAGGAGTGTTACCCAACGGGCTTACACTCAAGCCCTTACTTCCAATTGCGACCAGATTACTCCAGTCTCTTGATTGGTTACGAGTTCAAGGTCGCTTGCGCAGTCCTCTCCCTTACGAAGCGGTGAAACGGTGTAGACCGAATCTATCGCGGACCACGGCATCCTTTGCCCGGCTGTTCACCCGGAATCGGGTAGCCGATGGTCATTTCAAGAGTAGTCGCCGTAAGGTCCGCAACCACCCCCGCTCTATAGGAAACAGTACTGCTTCCAGACTCCCCCGACTGTTATTCAGAGTCGGGGGAGTCAGAGAGAGGCGACTGCTCTTGAAATGACCATTGGCCATCCGATCCCGGTTCAGAGTCGGGCAAAGGACGCCTTGGTCCACGATAGATTCGGTGCACTCCGTTTCACCGCTTCGTAAGGGAGAGGACCGCGCAAGCGACCTCGAACTCGGAACCAATCGAGAGACCGGAGAAATCTGGTCACAATTGGAAGTGAGGGCGCGAGTATCTCGAGCCCGCCGGGTTTATTCCTGGCTCACTCGCGGTAATGCGTTCGACTCTCACAGGTTGTGACGTAGCTGGACGTAGGATTGTACTGTCGAAAGTCTTCTACGTTCACTGCAGGGCGACAGAACGACTAATCGTTAAAACGTCCTGTGGTGACGGGCTCGCCCGTTGTAGTCGACACCGCAAGATGTTAGTCAGAGTGCACAATCGATGGGCTTATGCCGCACGGAGCGCAGACCGTCAAGAAGCGATAGAAGTTTGATTCCTAGAGGAAACTAACCCTAAGGCCAGAGTCCTACCCAGACTCGCACTTCATGCATGGTCAAAATCAATTGACTAATCGGTAGTACGATGCGCCCTGATTGCTAAGCACTTTACTGAAATAAGGTTTTTTAAAACACAGGAATTTGGCGCCCTTAAATCGCTGCCCGGGGCATGTATACCGGTTCGCCCCCCCCCCCCCCTTAGATTTGGGGCTGGCTGTAGCCCACAAGTGACAGGTTAAATCAGAGGTTCCAAAACTTTTTTTCTCGGGCTTTACCCAAATATTTTCTTTACAGGAATGGCTGCCATAGTATAGTGGACCCCCTGCTGCTACATTTCTACCATATTCCTAAAATCCCTCTAAAAATGTGAAGATTAGATCTAAAGAAGGAAATTTGCGTGGCAGCTGAATTCCAACCCTAAATTTGGAGTGGTAAAAATAAAAAGAAAAATAGTATATTTTATTTGTGTTCAATTTATTAAAATAATATAATTACAGGCCCAATAGAATTAAAATTAAACATTAATAACATACCGTAACTTCAACAATGCAAATCAACAATTTTTTAAAATAGTCATAATTTTAATGGGACTTGATGGATTGACAGCAAATTATAAATATTTGGCTTCAGTTTTGTAAGGAATAACCGCAAATCTCCCCGTTCTGTGATGTTTAATCTGCTCGTTTTTTTAATAGGTTTGTATCTAAAACTAAAACACTAAAACTTTTTTCGATCAAACTATACATAGCCATATATAATAACAGATAAACCTGATTGTATGGAAACTTCCATAGAAGCATTGATTTTCTATCTATATATTTAACAATGGATGTTGATACATTTCTGCTTAATGCCATTTGATGGAACCCCATTAAAGTGGGCAAATATATGTATTTTTTCATGGACAAGGTTTTTATAGTATACGCTTTGTTGTAACTCGCTACTAGATGGCGCTGCAGCACATCAACTTCTTTACCGTTCAACCGATCTCCATAAAAATTGATATACTTAGGTATTGGTGAAGAATCAAACAAGTTCATGCAATATAACTAGCACAGCACAAGTCGTATTTCATCCCTTTGCACGTTTGAACAAGCGTTGTGAGCGGGCGGGCGGCGCGGGCGCTTTGCAAGTCTCAACACGCGTTGTACTGAATATCGAATATGCAATTTCTTACAAGTAACAGTCGCTGAACTTCTTAAAATACACTACTCAAAAAAATTAAGGGAGGTTTTAAAAAAATGTAAATAATGTTAAGTAAGCATTGATTTTCGTGGACACCCACTTACAACTTGCGAACCCCAATTTTTTTTCACACCAATGTAGACCCCTGTCGAGTCTCCCGTGTTCCCCTGGGGGTCCACCTGGACCACTTTGGGAATCACTGGGTTAAATAAATACCAACAAAGTCTCTTCATTAAACTTATAATAATATCAAGTGTGACTCACAAGTGCTGTACTCCACGGCCCGCAAACCAAATCATACTCTTTCACACCATCTCTAATATATTGAAAGACACTGTAATCTCGAGTATCATCTGTTAAACCTAATTGTCTATGGTAATTCCATCCTGCCGCCCATAGAGCACCGTCAGCCGTTTTGGCGATAGTGTGCTTCGTCCCGCATGCCACTTCTACGATATCCTCGTCAAAATCAACTATTGTAGGCAGGGAGTAATGTGCTGCTTCTTCGCGAATACCGAGTTGTCCCTTACAGTTCCATCCCCACGTGTACAGATCTCCAGTTCGGGTAAGAGCGCAGCAATGCCAACCGCCAGCCGCTACTTTCACGATTACCAACCCGCCGAGAGCGTTGACTAATTCGGGGCGGTCGCGGTTGTCTGTGTCGCCGTGGCCGAGCTGACAAAGTCTGTAAAGTAGAGTAATAACTTCTATTAGAAACTATGTAATAGAAACGTGCAAAATGCTTCAAGGTTACTATAGTGTGCCCAACCTCAAGAACAACATACTATACACACCAAAAAGCAACTGCGTGGACACTCCTTGAAGATGAATAAGACAATTTCCGCCTAGATACGGGACAGTTTAGTCCTAGTTAGGTGGGCAATGAGCATTAGCTGCATTTCGGTGTTCAATTTTTCCGAGTTACTTATAACATTGATAACAATGGGGCTAAATGTACAAAAATAAAATGAATAAAGTATTAAACCATAAAAAAAAAAAAATTGCAGCTTTGAACCCCAACACTTTTTGATGAATTGTGTAGTGGATGCTTGGAATGCATGACAGAGGAAGCGATATATGCTGAATCTGTCAATAGCTTTAAGAAGAAACTGGACATTTTTCTGTGCAAAACAGTGTTAAAGTTTAACAACAAATGCAAATGATACACACGCACACGCACACGTATAATATAATAACTTGAGTTGTCAGCTACAACCGGCGAACCCGTCACCTCAGGAAGTTCTAACAATTGTTTCGATTAACCCCTAGAGCCCCGATTGGCCGATATCGGCCAAAACACGATTCAGCGTGACGGCCCCGTTTTAATTTTATTTTAAATTAATTTGTTTGATTTTATTATGTTTTATTATGGTAATATGTTTTATTTTAAATTTGGATACAGTGGTTTGGCAGTAATTAATGTTTTGGTGAGACAGTGTCATAATTCATTTTTTTTACAAATTTTTACTAAAATTTTTTGAGACATCAACTTGTCAATCGGCTGAGGGGCCGAGGCCTGAAGGGTTAAGATTGTTTTGTCTCCCAAGAGGTGGGCGTAGAAGACTTGGGACGAAAGCATTCCACTGTCTAGTTACGCCACTCGCCCGTAAGAGAGCAAAGCCTTACCGCGAGATAGCCAGGTTAATCACCCAGCGGGCCGACACTGGCACCCTTACTTCCAGTTGCAACCAGATTACTCCGGTCTTCCGACTGGTTACAGGTTAGAGGTCGCTTGCGCGGTCTTCTCCCTTACGTAGCGGTGATACTGTGTCTACCGAATCTATCACCGACCACGGCATACTTTTCCCGGCTGTTTACCCAGTATCGGGTATAGGAGACAGTACTGTTTTCAGACTTCCCCGGGCTGTCAGTCGGTATGCACAATCGATTGGCTAACGCCGCACGGTGCACAAACCGTCCAGAAGCGCCCAAAGATTGATTCCTATAGGGAAAACGGCCTGCAGGCCGGAGTCCTACCCGGGTTCGCACTTCTGCGTGGAGGCCGCCAGATGGGTGTTGACCCGTGAGTTTAACCGACCCTAAACGCATGGAACATGGCCTAACTGCAAGAGGGCTTATTAGCTCCCAGAACGGGCATAAGATGGAAGCGAGTCCGCACCACTGTGATATCTAAAACATGTATGGGAAAAAGCGAGAGAGACATAGACAGTGGTCAAAGCATTGGTCAACAAGTAGAGAGGGTATAAGTTCCCCCAGCACAAAACAAATTCACCAACCTGCCACTGCCCCAAGTGTAAACATTCCCTTTATCCGTTACTAGAATACCGTGTTCGTGTCCGCAGGAAATATCAATCACGTTTCCATGGCATTCTCCGCTACTCACAATCTTCGACGGCCCATCGAAAACATTTCCCTTATCGGTCAAAACAATATTCATGGTTTCCCCGCAAGATATTTTCACAATCTTCTCTGCCTCTTCGTGCGTTTCAGCGCTGATGAAACAGGGTAATAACCTCCAATTCGGCCTCTCATTCTCACCAAACTTTAATTCCCAAATGTCACAGTCACCGTTCACAAATAAAACATGCCTATCATTGCCGCTTACGAGTCTGAACGACAGATTGTTTGGAGTTTCCAAAACGCTCTGCTCTTTTGAGAATCCTGCTAAAATAGTTTGCGATTCCAAAAGATAAATATTGTAGGACCACAGCAGTAGCACTCCAAGATATTTTTCAGCAGAATCGATTTTTTCGAATCCTTCGACGTTTAGATTTTTGGAGGGAAACTGGTCGAATCCGTTGAAACCGGCATACAAAATTCTCATCTCGAAATTTCTAATTAAAAAACACAAACGTCAAAATACAAATGTCAAACAAAGCTCTGCCCAATGAACACAACCAATTTACTTTGTATTATTAATAAATGAAATACAATTTTAGAAATAGGAGTTTCTAGTGTTTTACCAACCTAATAGGTATAGAAAACGCCGCAAGAAATGGTGATCTACTGTCACATTTCTCCCGCTAGTGCTGGTGCTGCGTGCGAGCACTGATCATATAAATACGTGCGAGAGCCAAAAATAATGAGAGCGGCCCAAGGAGGTGTGATGTGAAGTAAAAGTCGCACCGCTCCTGTCAAATTACCCGTTGCGCGATTCGTCGCTCACTTCACACACCTTTGGGCCCGTTTACCATGCGTTGCAGTTAACGCCACCTATAAGAAGTTTTGTGCAAACGTCCAATTAACATTATTACTATTATTTTAGTCCAATGGCAATATTTTATTTCTAATGAAATGGATATAGCGCTGCCAGATGTATTTTAGAGAAGATTATCTAAGCAAATTCAAATTCAAATTACTTTATTCATTTTCAATTTCACAATGGTTACAATTTACAACAGTCGACTAAAATAATAATAGTCGCCTGTTCTGAGGTAACAGTCGACTGTTCTGAAGTGAACAATTTATTTTTATCATGATCATCTTGATAAAACTATTAAATCGTACTTATTTACTGCTAGTCATTGGCGACTGAAAAGAAAGAGTCGACATTAGTTCGACTCAGCCGTCGAACGAACTCAACAACGTCCATTCTGCGTTGTTCGCCCGTGATGTTGTGGTTCTTTCGGTCTGCCCCATTGAAATATAAGTATGCAGGTACCTACTAGACTTCGTGACCAGCCTGAGAATATGTCAGCCGAACAGAAAGAGACAGCAGCATATCAGTACTCCCTCCATCCATCGCGCATGCACGGGTACACGTGCATCATATATCACTGGCAACGCTTATATTCACAATGGCAACGCTTCGACGTCACGTCTGATATGCTATGGATAAACGCGCATGCGTAACTAGACAAGGATAGAGAAGGGCCCCACATGCAACTATTTCTATTCGGTGAACGCATTCACTCACAGCGCCCCTGGCCCTTTGTACTCCCGCTCTCTGTTCTATACCTCTGTGGTCTGCCCGCGACCCGGGTGAGCCAGTCCGCCGCAAAGTCGAACTACTCAAGACAATTCTTGAGTCGACAAGAGTCGACACGATTGTGTCGACTCTTTCGTTCGCACCATTTTAATTAAGAGTCGATTTCGTGCCGACTCTTTCTTTCGTGTCGCGTGACGACTATATAAGCATTGCATATCCATATTTGTCACACCAACAAAAAAACAGAATTTATAGTTACAATCTACAAATCACTAATTTCTATATTTAGGTACAACAATCACAAATTATAATCGCACCGTGTATACGTTTGTCAAAAAACAAACCAAAAGAATATAAATTAAAAATTATGTAAAAAGGCATAAAAACTAAACTATAACACTGTCGACTTAATTATCTGGCCCTTGAATTTGCATGAAAGCAGACACACTTATCACACGCATCATTGCATGGGATAAGTGTTTCTCTAAGCCAGTGGCGTAACTAAGCCGGTACGGAGCACGGGGTCCACGGTATCTCGTGGGGACCAAAGTGGAATTTTCGTTACGATCGACGTTCTATCCAACTCTACAAGGAAGCTAAGAAATCCGAAAAAATGGATGTCTCAAAACTGATCGACGATTTTGCAGCGTGCAAATCAAGACAAAAACCATTCTGGAAATGTAATTATTCCTATTTTGAATAACACATTAGGTATTTCACTTAAATACGTAGATATGCTAAACAAGGGACATTTGCCATAATATTGTGAGTATTTTTTAATCTCACTAGTTTCGCACTTGGTGGTTCTACTCAAAATAAAGTAATAAAAACTGTCATTTTTTTCCCATCAACATTCGAAGGTGGAGAAATATAATTCAGTAACGAAATAAACAGTAAAGCGGCGTATTAATGTAGGAACAAATGTTTCGAACATTCTCCCGCAAAAATGTTTCTATGTGATCCCGCGTGTCCCGCTGAAGTTCTTGGGAACTTGTTCCGCAACATGTTCGAGGTAATGCCCTCAAATCAATATGGCGATTTATATTGTAGCTACAATATAAATATGTAATATAGCTAGGTATACAATAATTACATCCTATATGACATAATAAATGTAAGAAAGTATGGACAGGGACCTTTTGTTCAATTTTGCACCGGGGTCCATTTTTTTTAGTTACGCCACTGCTCTAAGCATACATATGCAAGGGTACAGACGTCATTATGCGTTGCGTACGTGGGACAAATGTGGCGCTGATCTTTTACTGACACATTTACTGACATGATTTAATTTTCATACTGATCATAATGCCAGTCAAACAGCAGTAACTACTATCGTTCGACCTTGGATCGTTGATTGCCTGCTCCCGCCTATAATTGACTTTGACTTGATGTCGGCCGAACAAATCGTTCGAAAGTATAGTTCGAATTTTAGAATTGTTCAAACGAAAAGTCGTCGACTCGACTATAAGCTAGAGTCGCACGTCGTCACTATGAAGCCACGTCCTTTGTATGAAGCCACGTAACGCTTGCAGACGATTATTCGTTTGCGCTGAAAACCAACGTTGTACGTGTCTTTAGCGTAGAATGTAAACTCTACGTCGTACGTGTCTGTAGATTACGACGTAGATTGTAAAACCAAGGAGGATGAATCCTCCAGCGTTCCAGAGCTCATTTTCCTACAATTTTGCATATAAAATAGGTATGCACCTAGTTGCTTCCTAGCTCGCTGCAGAGCCTCCATGTAAGATCCTTAGCTTCCATCCACAGTAGCGCAACGTCCATACGTACATGAGTTGAGCACCCCTAGAAAGTTAATAAGATTATTTAAAAAAATATTGGTTCTCTTAATTAATTTTGTAGCCGTGGCAACAGAAAAACTAATGTAAGCTGTCGATTTTTTCAAAATGTATAAAAGTGCCATTATCTCGAAAAGTAATGATTTTTGTACTAAGATATGTTTTCTTATTCTGGTCAGTTATGAGCTGGCCTATCAGCCCCCCAAGGAATATCGTTGAGTTTTGAGACGACCTGTATATAGGCAGTTCCATAACTGGACGGACAGACTTTAGGTGGTGTTAGCTTTTATTGGTCGAGATTTCTATTTAGTTGTTATTTAACTAAACATTTATTCACAAACATCTCAGTTTTCAAAAAATTTCTCAAAGTTTTAAAAAAAAATTAAAACATTTTTGAGTATTTAAAAAAAAAATATTACTGAATTCTTTAAACATGTGTTTGACGATTTAAGGTAATTATGGATAGTTTAACTATTCAAGAATATTTTCATGGATAAAGTTACCAACAAGATGAGTTTTTTAAATAAAGAGGGTCAAATAAATAACGCGAGTATTATTTTTTTTAAAAAATTTAGTATAATTTGAAAATTATTTTTTTTCTGACCACGTGTTACATTAATTAGTAGACCAAAGGTATCACCACATAAAGTCTGTTGGTCCAGTTTTTGGACTGATCTGTTCCAGAACTGCAGGTTCGGGGAGTGGTAATCAAGCTATACTTACAAAGAAATTCGATGAATATCGCCAAATCGATTCTCCGAAAACTATGGGAAAATGATTTGTATGTTACGGGCTTCGCGAAAAAATCGGTATAATTATGATATCACAAGCAGTCCGCGCCAAGGAATAAAAGTTTTGCCCGCGACATGTTTTAAACTTCTACAATTAATTGTAAAGCTATTTTAATTAAAAAAAAAAAATAAATTAGGTTCTGTTTAAAAAGAAAAACTTTGAAATGTTGTCAAGAAATATAAGTCGTTGGCAACGTTATTAGCCACGTAAATACAAATTTGACAGTTCGGTCAGCTCTCGATGCATGCGTTCAGTGAACTATACTCCAATAATAGTGTACTGAAGGGAAACTACCTGATTGGTTCACAATTCCACCATTTTGTAAAACGGCCAGACTTGACCAATCAGGTAATTTCTCTAAGTAGCGCTTATTGGGTTCTCAATCCGTGTGTGGACGTGTGCAGACATCTTTCGGTTTTCGTGGTTTTGTGACGTGCCGGATTTTTCTGTTTGTTCGTCGTACACGCTGGAGTTTAGCATCGTATTCTATGTGCCGCAGCAATCGCCGGACACTTTCAAAATGCTAACGAAGTTCGAGACGAAATCGGCGCGCGTGAAGGGCCTGTCGTTTCATCCGAAACGGCCGTGGGTGCTGGCCAGTCTGCACAATGGTGTAATTCAGCTGTGGGATTACCGAATGTGCACCCTTCTGGAGAAATTCGACGAGCACGACGGGCCCGTACGGGGGATATGCTTCCACAGCCAGCAGCCGCTGTTCGTTTCCGGCGGAGACGACTACAAGATAAAGGCAAGTGCTCTGAAATTAAAATGACGGAGAGCTGGCTACATGCACACCAAACCGCGACCCACAGGGAGCGTGAGCTAGAACTAAAAGCGGGTCTGCACGGCAGACGCTGCCTGCGCAGCGCCTCTGCACACGCAAACTGCTCGCGTGTCTGAAGATGTCTTCCCAAACTTGAGTGAACATCTTCACTGTTAGGAAATGGGGTACTGCGCAGACATTGCGACGATGTGCAGATTTTATTTGTGCTGGTTTGCAAAGGACATGTCATATCGGACTTTATTGAGTAACTGTCGAAAATCGGACACTGAGATTTAAAATAACAATGATTTTTGGGATTTTTTTTGCAGTTTAGCTAACTCTGCCTAGTGTTAATGTAGGTATTATTGCAGTATAGGAACCTCTTCTAGATTGTTGATTTTTTAACGTCACCAGACTATATTCACCCTACTGATTCCGAATCTGTAATAATCTTTATTCGGTCTCAATAAATAAGCGAGATATAGGCATTCAAAGAAGCGCCAAACCCATACATTTAGGTAGGTTAAGTTAGTTTTTTTTTTAATAATACGTAAAAACACCTATTTGGCGGTAGGTTAGATAAGTTTTTTTTAAACAACCTTAAAATCTGAGTTTAAAAAACTTTTTTTTTTTGTATTTATATTTTGTCTCAAAATTTTACGCGTCCGAAGCTTTTTTCTTTCAATTAGCATTACAATGATCGAATCTAGTAGTATTTCTTTATTTTTTCGATTTTTGAGAAAGGTTCCTAACTGCAATAATTCCTTAATGTATAATTGGGACCTATTCTACATTGTTCATGTTTTTACGTCACCTGACTATATTCACCACGCTGATGCTGAAGCTGCAATAATCTTTAATCAGCCTCAATAAATAAGCAGGATATAGGCATTTAATCATAGAACGTCTAGTAGTCTGTCCTTCCGGAAGGTGCTTCCAGACGGACGCTCTGGCGGTATCGAGTCTTGCCAGCAAACTTTTCTCACTGGTTCCGCCGGCAGGCCCGACTTGCCGTACGTAACTAATGTTAGTAAAAGTAGAAAACCTTTTGATCGTTATAGAAGTGTCTAAAACCTATATGGCGGCAGGTTGCTAGTTAAAAAAAACTATCATAAACACCTTTTGTATCAAATTGAATATTTTGCCACAAATGATATGTAAATTTGAAAATTTTATGGCGATCGAATCTAGTAGTTTTTTTTTTGTTTTATAAATGCAACAGGTGCAATTATAAAACAATACATAAATAAAAAGCGTAGAAAATTATAAGAAACATAGTAGATGTGTTCATAGCCGATTATAAAGCACGATAGTGAATAGCTATAGTGGGATTGACTGATTTAAAAATAAAATATTTTATTTTTTCAGGTTTGGAACTACAAACACCGTCGTTGCATTTTCACACTGTTGGGACACTTGGATTACATCAGAACTACAGTGTTTCATCATGAATATCCATGGATCCTAAGTGCCTCTGATGATCAGGTATTTTAAATGTGTTCATTTTTATTTATTTTCTTACAAATTCACATATCTGAATTTTCTTAGAAATTTTGTTCTGTTGTCTGTCAAATATTATTCTGAGGCGTTCTCAACTACTTGAAGAACCTTTTAATACGAGTTTGGCGGCTGCACAGCGAATAAACGGACATTAATATTCTTCATTGGTGGAGTAGTGATTGGTATAAATTTGATGAATGAAGAAAACCACTAATAAATGTGAAAAATTTCAAGTATAGTTTTGTGTATAAAATCAACCACTCATTTGTGACTGTTCCCGCATGCGCACAGCGAACAAATTTGTATGTGTTTCATCGGTTGAAAGAAAAGGACATTAGTATTTATATATGTAATGTGGAAAATGTATTTCTCATGCAGGTTCAGAAAATAAACCAACAATATTTTACTGCTACGTTTCACAACTTGTTAATAAACCTAACTAATAATAAAAACTCCAGCCATATTTGTCCCTATACCCTATCGAAACGAAGATTACTTATCAATCTTCAAAAATATCAAACATTATAAATAGGATAAAAAGGAATTTACTGCGAGAAGTTTGTAGCACCCGACGTGTCGGCGATGTTGCAACCGCCGTTGTCCAGGGTAGACTGAAGTGCTGTCAATCGTCGTCCGTTGTTTTGCGGGTAGGCGGCAAACTGCTGCTGTTACTTCGCAGATTATAATTGTAGTGGGGCGGCGAGTTCGGCTTGCATCAATTTCGAAAATCTGCCGTACACTCTATACTTACTTTATCCTGTGTTACGCGATGGGCATGAAGAACACTTAAAGAAGAGGGTTCCACGTAGTAGAGAGTTTGATACCATCATCTCTATTCAAGTACGGGCTTCTTCTTATTTCAATGGCTTCCCGGATCATGCAAAGAAAGAAAAATTTTTCTTCGGATAGCACAATGGGATTTTGAAACTGCATCCAGTGATTAGTTTCGCTATCCAATATGTGTTCACAGATCACCATTTTTTCTCGCTGAATGTTTTTAATAGTTTTGGTGTGTTCTATCAGTCGAGTGGTTATGGGCCGTTTAGTTTGTCCACCATAGTCTAAACTACAGCAGCATTCGATTGTGGATACGCCGGATTTAAATATCGCATTTAGTAAAACGACTGGTGTATCGATATAAAAATGCCTGCGAATTTACTGAATTGGTTTTTTAAATTCTCATTCCGATAGTGCTATCTCCTTTTCCTATCCCCTCTCGTTAACTGAAGGAAAGAAGAAGCAGAACATCGCCGGCGAGTCAGTCTATCATGAGTGTTCGCTCCGACACCACCCGCGAGACGTCCGTCGCCGCTGACCCGCTGTAACCCGCTTGTAAAACCCCCTCATACGAAAATAGTGCTCGTGAAATATATATATTTGACAATAATTAAATTATCGCCGCACTGTGAAGAGTGACTTGAGAAGCTGATTTACGAAGCTGCAAACGGACATTTAATAAGGTAAACGAGATCCCATTTTTTCCAAACTTTCTATACCAAAGTACCGCAAAATACAGTTCACTAACCCTTTTATTCCCAAACTAAAATCCTCGCGCTACCAGATTGTATACACACCCCAGGGTTTGCAGTGGTGTTACATCCTTTATAGACCTCAGTTTAAAGATCGTTTTTATATCGAATTTGTTTAGCATGTTACTTAGTAAAGACAATGGCGAGTGTAACATCGCGGAAGCGTTGGGTGCTACAAACTTTATGCGGTATATTTGTTTTTATCCTATTTATAATGTCAAACAACCGTAATAGTCTTTGATTTCATAACAAATGTTATCAGTCAAACTCCAGCTCTATGGATCCTATTATAGAAAAATGTAAACCAACCACCTAGCCCTTTAACCGCTTGCTTGTGCTCAGTATGCCTATAGGGAGGGCAGATCTACGGACACTGCTCTACATCACCTGGTGAGCACAATAGAGACACAGTTAGCGGCGAAAGGTTACGCTCTGGGAGTGGACTTTGAAGGAACATTTGACACTACATCATATGCAACTATATAAAACGCCACGTATAGACGAGCAATACCAGAGACCATCATTGACTAGACCTTGAGTATGCTATCAAATAGGAATCTGATCAGGGACTGCTTGGAGCAGGAACTCCGGGCATCCTGGAACAGCCAAGGATGTCGCCAGGAAAAAGCCATGATGGAGCAACTATTATACTTCCTAAGAAAACCAAGGCCCTACTTGACATAAGCAAGAAGAACCTTATACCACTATCGGTCTCCTCACCGGACACTCGACCCTTAGAGCACATCTATTCAACCTTGGCTTGACCGAAGCAAGGACTACCGAATATATGGCGAAGAACCTGAAGACAGCATACACATCGTTGGTCGCTGCCCAGGCCTCGCCGCAAAAAGACACAGTTTACTGGGACGAGCCTTTTTCGAACCCAGCGATCTACCCAACTTGAAGGTCAGTGATCTGTAACTGGTAAGCAGTACCGGGCTACTAGCAGACCACTGACCCAACCACAAAGTGGGTATTTACAAAAGATCTTACAGATCCAGGTGACATCAAGGGCTGGAAACAACTACTACTACTACTTTTAAATGGCGCATCCGAACCATGTTTATGAAGTCTACAACGGCAGAGGCACATGGTATTACAAAATAACACTGTTGATTCTTTACAGACTATCAGAATATGGAACTGGCAATCGCGCCAATGCATCAGCATCCTGACGGGCCATAACCACTACGTGATGTGCGCGTCTTTCCACCCTAGCGAAGATCTGGTGATATCCGCGTCTCTGGATCAGACTGCCAGAGTTTGGGACGTGTCCGGTTTGCGGAAGAAGAACGTCTCTCCAGGACCCGCCGGTCTCACCGATCATTTGAGGAACCCTCAGGCGACTGATCTCTTTGGACAAGTGAGTTAAAAATTTGCCTTCTTACAGCCTCATCTACTGCAATATTTATTCCAATAGTTTTCCAGTGATTTCATCAAGCCCAGCTTCAGTCCTTGGGAGTGTTCTCCAGCTTATATTCATATGTCTTGAAGCCGTCCTTATACAGGTGAGTTTTAATTAATCGGCACCGTTCAAAGGGGTGAATCAATACAAGCAATTAAGCAAGTTTTGATAAAAGATTTTGGGAAAACCAAACATTTTTTTTTTAATATTTTTTTTTATTATTTGAAAATTTTAAGTACTTGATTGTTAAATAAAAGTTTGATAAGGGTTTAAGCGCGGTGCGTATCTCTAATAAACATGTATCTCTAATATATGCTGTATCGCTAATAAATAATATTACGGATTTAAATAATATTACGGATACCTACCACCGATAGATAGAGCATCGCGCAAATGCTTTTTATACTGTTTATCATAAAATAAAATAAAAAAAAAACGTTTTTCCCACAATCTTCTATCAAAAGTTGTTTACTTGCTCCTAATGATTCATCCCCTACAAAGATGCCGGTCAATTAAAACTCACCCTGTATATCAGTGGTGGCTAGAGCGTCCAATCTCGGTATACCAAGATCTCGTAATACTGAGATTCAGCATGATTTCATCAGTCCCGATTACTGATCGACAATTATTTTTATTACACTTATATTTCCGGAATGTACTCAATCAGACCTTTCATTTGACACTAAACACGATATATTTATTTTAATTTATTGACATTTGGACATTAGACGACTACTTACTTGATATTTGGACAGTTAAGGGACCCTGTGACACTCCGGATGACATAACGATTCTAACAACACCCGACACTTCTAAATCGGTTCAAGCTTTGAGAAGTTATATTGGAATAAAGAAATGGAAAACATACATAGATGAGTCCTGAACACATTACACTTGCAGTATATTTTATCTGATGGCACTTTCACAACCCGGTGGCATAGTGGTTAGGTTGCCTGATCTTACATTGTAAGGTCCCGGGTTCGATTCCCGGCTGGGTCACCATTTTCCGTTGGGATCAAATTAACGGAATTGCATTTTCAATTCTGTCGATCGAATGCAATAACAAGACACACACTTACACACATGTTACACGCACGCATACATATAACACGTCATAGTAGGGTCGGTTGTAAGAGATTGTCATATGACAATAAACCCGCCCATTGTGACATATCACAATAAAGAGTATAAACAAACAAACTTTCAAGTGTAATAACACAGTGTTTGCTTTGAGAAGTTATATTGGAATAAAGAAATGGAAAACATACATAGATGAGCCCTGAACACATTACACATGCAGTATATTTTATCTGATGTCTCTTTCAAGTGTAATAACACAGTGTTTATTTATTATTTCCTATAGGCCGATACAGTTGTAAAATATGTATTGGAAGGACACGATCGCGGAGTCAACTGGGCGTCTTTCCATCCGACCCTTCCACTTATAGTGACAGCGGCTGATGACAGACAGATCAAGCTATGGAGGATGAACG
Organism: Micropterix aruncella; assembly: GCA_944548615.1. Classification (NCBI taxonomy): domain Eukaryota; kingdom Metazoa; phylum Arthropoda; class Insecta; order Lepidoptera; family Micropterigidae; genus Micropterix; species Micropterix aruncella. Next base: position 329,853 of record OX155971.1, read on the forward strand.
AATCCAAGGTAAATTAAAGATACACCCTAACTGCACCGGCGCATTGAATCGGTGTGCACTCGCATTTCTTTATGAATCAATTATAAAAACTCCCGTGAGCTGGACTATGTTTATTATTCAATAAGGACTAGCATAATTAAAATATGACTTATGAAGACCTACACTACTGTGAAAAAGTCTTCGAACAGTTACCCACAAAATAAACTTTTTTCGCACTGAATGTCCTTCTTTATAGTGAATAATATTTTTTTGTCGATCTATTGCACTAATTTTATTCATTTTAATAAAATATATTAAAAGAGCTCACAGGTCAACAGCAATATAAACAATTTTCCGCGGCAGGGTTAAACGACGGTATTTCAAATTATATATTTTTTAAATGTTCGCAGAGAGAATCAAAAACTATTTCACAATAACCGTTTTGCGACGTGCTCAATATGCAACTACTCAAAAATAACATTAGTATTAAATACAACCCCTTTTTCAGGTAAAGACGAGAATGGCATTTTGTGAAAATTTAACCATTTTCCACTCTTCTAATTGTTTCCCGACCCTGGTAGGTTGCAGAAATGTCAAATAAAGTTTTATGACTCCTCCGATGAATGAACAAGCCCGACAAAAAACAGGAATGGGCGCACTTAGTTACTTTCAAAAATACGACACCTCGTTTATTTTGTGGGTAACTGTTCGAAAACTTTTTCACAGTAGTGTATATCTTTTAATGTTTATAGGTAATTTATTTAGACTTCTATAATAACATTTATAATATTGTTTTTTTTTTATGAAGGATCGATTGATTCTAAAAACCCTATAATTCAAGAAATTACAACGAAATTAGGATTCGATTATTAGCGCCATCTATTGATTTCCTTCTATGCTACAAATCACATGTTCAATAAAGAGAATAATAGATGACGTGCTATTTTCGGCTCCAAAGATATTTGAGGGTTGCGCACGTTTTTTATAGAATAACCGGTTATTAGTAATGACTATCTGCCCGCAGTTTGTCACCCGACCGGTCTCCTCTACCCGCGCAAATCGTATCCTTCCCTCCTCTAAAATTCCCTTCACTTGCGAAAGAGGACTGGGAATTTCATAATAATAATTTAACTTCTATTCTTGACCACTCTGTGAACCGTAATGCCCCTGCCAGCGTCCAGCTGTCATCCTTCCAGGTGGCGGTCCATGAATACTTCTCGGGTGTTTACCCAAAATCTACCCATGTCGACCCGGTTCACAGAGAAAACGCATTTAAGGCAAAGCTCCGTAGGCAAAAGCGGCTACTTCGTCGCCAGTTACGTGAAGCCAAGAAAGCCGGGGATAAAGCCCTCTGCCACAACTTCTCGCGCGCGTACCGCTCTATACTAAAACTCATACAGAGCGTAGCAACGCAAAACGACAAACGCAAGGCAGCATTTCTCAAATCCAAAGAGGAAGCCCGGTTCGACAAAAACCGTTTTAACTACAGCAAAACGGTTTTGTCTGCCGCCAAGGGAAAAATCCAAATCCCGGAAGATATGGCCACGGAATACTTTTCGACCACGTATGAGGACCCAATGCGGCTCCATAATTACAGCCCTCCGCCGGGCATTACACCTCCGCCCCTGCCTACGGTAGCTTTTGCTTCTCAACCTCCATCACTAGATGAGATTCTTAATCAAGTAAAGAGGAAGCCGTCGGGCTCTACTCCGGGTCCCGATGGTATTCCCTATTTAGTATACAAAAAATGCCCCTGCCTTCTGCAATATTTAGGATCCATCTTCCGAAATATATGGAATAGCGGTGTAGTCCCACAGAATTTTGGCCGAGCGACAGTCATCTTAATTCCGAAGGTCCCAGTTTGCACCGGACCAAAGGACGCTCGGCCCATTGCTCTCACAGACACTGTGGCCAAAATCTTTTTTAGCATAGTCCACACGAGGATGAGCGAATTCATGCACCGGAATGAGTACCTTGGAGTATCAGTTCAAAAAGGCTTCATGCGCGGCGTCTCGGGCTGCCTCGAGCACAACTCTCTCCTGGCTGCTGCCATCAAGGATGCGAGACAGCACGAACGCCAAATCAATGTATGCTGGCTCGACCTAGAGAATGCCTTTGGGTCAGTCCGACACAGTCTCCTCCACTTTGCACTCCGCTGGTACAACTTCCCACCAGTCGTGCGTGACATTGTAGCCTCCTACTACAACTGTCTGACTTTCCATGTTAAAACGCAAGAATGGACTACCCGCTCTATACCATATTCAATTGGACTATTTCAGGGCTGTTGCCTCTCCCCGACGATTTTTAATATAGTTTTTAATATACTTCTGGAAAGCCTGAGCCAGTTTGACAGGAAGTGGGGCTACCGTTTTAAAACAGACGGCCAATACACCTCGTCGTGCCTCGCTTTTGCCGACGACCTAACTTTCATCACCAGAAGCCCCAAGCAGCTTTCCCTGCTATTACAGAAAGTGGAGCTTTTCTGCGACTGGTCAGGCTTTATAAAAGTGAAGCCCTCCAAATGTTTTTGCCTTGGACTCGCCCGCATGGGCACAAAATTTACATCCTATGACCCCAAATTGGTCTATAAGGGCTCTAATATCTCCCTTATAGACCCAAACAATCATTTCAAATTCCTCGGCAGAAAAATCACCCATCAGGGAAAAGATGTCTCGGGCGATCATGTTATAGAGCATTTCAAAAGTTGCCTGGCGAAAATAGATGCCTTGCTAATTTCTGGCCCTCGTAAGGCCTGGATCTATGACAATTATCTAACGTCACATTTGTCATGGCCCTTTCTTATTTACGATTTTACCAAAACCCAACTGTCCCGTCTAGATGCACTGGTGACAGCTAGTTTAAAATCCTGGCTGTCCTTAGCCAAACCAGCTGACCCCTCGACTCTCTTCAGGTCCAAACAAAATTTTGGGCTAGCGCTTAAACTGCCCTCTCTGCTCTACGCCAACTCCAGAATAACCAAAAATTCGATTCTGTGCAATTCCAAAGATCCGGCAATATCGAAGCACGTAATAAGTGGCTGTAGTGATTCAAATGAACTACAAGCCCGCGTAGACTTCCACAAAAGGTTCCTTACTGGAATCAGCCAGAATGGCACTGGTCTGGGGTATGGCAGTACAACCACGAGCGACGTGGACTTGAAGAAGTCTCTTTTGCGGGGAGATTACGACAGCAAGAGTATGGCTCATGCTATTGGCCTTCAATGCCAGAATGACTGGACAACAATTGGTGACTTTTGCATTCCGCCTCCAATGCACTGGAAGGTAATGCTCTATGACTGGACGCCAGAGATGCTGAAATTTTATTTGAATGCCTTTCAGCATACACTTCCAGACCCCAGTAACCTCGCTCGTTGGAGCTTTGCCGAGGATAGTTCTTGTCCCCTCTGTAGCAATACCCCTTGCACAGCTAGACACATTCTAGCTGGCTGCAAGGTGGCCTTAGATCAAGGACGGTACACTTACCGCCATGACAAAGTTCTCGCTGTTATTCGCGAGGTAATTAGTCTCTCAGTGGCTCGTGCCAACAAGGGTTTGACGGTATCCTCCAAACCCCCAATACAGTTTGTGCGGGATGGCTCTAAAGGCAAAAAACATTTAACTACAAAACCTTTCTCAATAATCGAGAAAGCTACAGATTGGACTCTGGAGGTTGATTCGGTCTCTAAGCAGTATAAATTCCCTGAAAGTCTCGGATGCACAGCCCTCCGTCCAGATATAACTCTTTACTCTCTATCTCGGAAGGTGGCTCTTATTGTAGAATTAACTGTTCCATGGGAATCAAATATCCCAAAAGACCACGAGTACAAATTAAATAAATACCATGATCTTGCAAATGCCGTAACCCGGAACGGCTTCACTGTTCACCTTCACGCGGTGGAAGTTGGCGCTCGTGGCCTGCCAGCTAAATCTCTATTTCACCTCTTTAAAGATCTTGGCCTTTCCAGAAAAATAATCAACTCTTTCTTAGAAAAATTATCTAAAACTGCGATTTGCGCATCTCAAATTCTATGGCTTCGAAGGGGGAGTGAATGGGTGGCAAGGTGAACGCTCACATGTGGCAAGACAGCTGTCCTAAACCTACCACAGCCGGTTCGTAAGTCCGGAATCCACTGCTCACCCCCCAGAAGTGTAAAAAATAGTATTATGATGGGCCCGACTCCGGTCGGTGAATTCCATGGCAGCTCCGTTTGTATTTATATTATTATATCAATATAGCTCGACCTCAAATTACCGGTTATTCAAATATCCTGAACACCGGCCTATTTCGTATGTCATCAAAAATTTGCGTGAAGTCGGCGTTCAGTATTGGCTTTTCCATGTTAGTATATCTTAGATGCATATTGTCATGCTATATCGGGGTTAGTATAATCAATAATTATATAAAGATTTATAGAGATTCTAAACAAGTACATGTAGTTTCATTACTTTTTCCAAAATATCTGTTAAAGTTGTGCAAACGATACTGACGATATCGATATTTACAATACACACATCTCTAGCAATATAGATTTGCGTTTTGCACTGCCGGCGTTCATTCACTCTAAATAATTATATTACCTTGCTAGATATTTGCTAAAACTAACTCTATATGAGATAATTGAGATATACCTACTGTATAATTGAGATATACAATTTTTATTTTTAGCTATTTACAAAAGTCATTTATCATGACTATTATTATATTAATATTTTGTTTTGGAAAGTATAGTAAATTGGCTGTTTGAACGCCATCTATCGGCCAAACATTGGTTTATTGAAGATGGAAGTGCATTAAATCGAGTTTTAAAACTACGATTGTCATCTATCTGCCGTTTTTTGTATTAAATTTGTGATGTCCAATATGCAGTAGGGAATGGACTTATCTATGACATAGTTAGTTAGTTTGACTGGGCTTTTTCCCGCACTTGGCCTCTTGATTGGGCCGTTGTGCGTGGCTCATGTTTCCATTTATGTTACTCCAGCCAACCCAGGCTGTCCCAGAAGGTTAGCAGCCTGTTTGGGTTTTGGGGGCTAACGGGCCCATTTGGGGGCTAACGGGCCCATGATGAGTTGGCCACGATGACCCATGTGTACAGGGTCGGTCACACTCACGGGTCAACACCCATCCGACGGCCTCCTCGCATGGGGTGCGAGGCCTGGGTAGGACACTGGGTCAACCAGTCTCCCCTGGGAATCAAACCTCTGGCGCCCCTGGACGGTCTGCGCACCGTGCGGGGTTTGCTCCAATCGGTTGTGCTTTCCGACTAACAGTCGGGGGAGTCTGGGAACTGTATTGTTTCCTATAGAGCGGGGGTGGTTGCGTACCTTATGGCGACTGCTCTGGAATTGACCATTGGCCATCCGATCCCGGGTAAGAGGCGGGCAAAGGACGCCTTGGTCCGCGAAGATTCGGTGCACTCCGTTTCACCGCTTCATAAGGGAGAGGACCGCGCAAGCGACCTCGAACTCGGAACCAATCGAGAGACCGGAGAAATCTGGTCACAATTGGAAGTGAGGGCGCGAGTTCTCGAGCCCGCCGGGTTTACTCCTGGCTTACTCGCGGTAAGGCGTTGGACTCTCACGGGTTGTGACGTAGCTGGACGTAGAATGTACTGTCCAAAGTCTCTACGTTCACTGCAGGGCGATAGAACGACTAATCGTTAAAACGTCCTGTGGTGACGGGCTCGCCCGTTGTAGTTGACACCGCAAGATGTTTGGGTTCTCCGGGATAGATGCTGGAGATTGTAGTATTCTTGCCCGTTGCTCTGCCACGCTCCTGCATTCCATGAGCACATGCTGTGGCGTTTCTTCTTCCTCCATGCATCCTCTGCATAGAGGGCTGTCTGTCACACCTATGGTAAACAGGTGTTTGTTTAGGGGACAGTGGCCTGTCATAGTACCTATGACTTTACGGATTTTGTCCCTTTTTAATCTGGTGAGGTTGCGGGCAAGTTTTTTGGACGCTTCCGGAACCGCGTTCTTTGTTTGCCTGCATCCTGCGTTTTTTTTCCATTCTGTAAGGTGGGTTTCTTCGGTGTTCCTGCGTAGCCATGTTTTTATTTGGGCCTGGGGAATGGGCATCATGGGTTCCGGTCCATATACTATTTCCTTTGATCCCCTTTTGGCCAGTTCGTCCGCCGCGTCATTGCCCAGTGAGTCACTGTGCCCTTTAATCCATTGCAGGGTCACTTTATTTGACCCTGCAATGGATTGAAGCGCATTGTGGCATTCCAGTACGAGGACTGAGGTTATCGTATTTTTTGCTAGCGCTTGTAGCACGGAGGCACTGTCGGAGACAAATTTCAAACTTACGTCTCCGACATCTTTGGCTGCGACTGCCTGTGCTGCTCTGGTGATGCCAATGCATTCTGCTTGGAAGATCGTATTTAAGTTGCCTAGGGTAGTTGATATTTTGATGTTTAGATCATTTGAGAAGACGCCGGCTCCTGTACCTTGAGTGGTTTTGGAGCCGTCTGTGTATATCCTTACTTCTTTCGTACCAGAGTGATCTGCTGGTTCTGCAATGAGTTGGATATTGTATCTACGATCAAAGACATGATGGCATATTATTCTGTCCATGGGTGCGTCCAGAAGAGGAATTTCTTCTAAAACCCGTTTCAGAATTTTTGAGTGTGGTGTTTCTGTGTTTTGTTTCCACAGTCCATTTGCTCTTAGTCTTAGAGCGGCTGCCCTAGCCTCCTCTTGGATGACAAGATCCAGAGGTCTCATGTTTAGGAGGTACTCTAGTGCGGCCGATGGTGTGGTTCTCATACATCCAGTGGCTGCTACACACGCTAAGCGTTGTAGGCTCTGGAGTCTTGCTTTTACTGTGGTCAGTTGTGTTCTGGGCCACCATACAACTGATCTATAAGTCAGCGAGGGCCTGATGACTGATGTGTACAGCCAGAGTGTGATTTTTGGGTTGAGACCCCATTTTTTCCCCATTAGTCTCCGACACTGCCAAAAAGTTAGGCAGGCCCTCTTTGTTTTGGCCTCGATATGACTCGCCCAGTTTAGTTTACTGTCAAGGATGACTCCCAGATATTTCACTTGAGTTGATAGGGAGAGTTTGGTGTTGGTGAAGAGGATAAGTTCTGTCTTTTTCGGATTTACTGACAATTGATGTTCGTCACACCATTTTTCTACTATCTGCAGAGCTGAGCGCATGACTTTACATAGCATGTTTTCTGCGCTTCCATTTATCATTATTGTTAGGTCGTCGGCATAACCAATAGTAGTGTAGCCCCTTTCATTTAGTGTTTTTATGAGGCTGTCCACTACTATGTTCCATAGAAGTGGTGATAGGACCCCCCCTTGGGGGCATCCTTTAACTACCTTTGCTCTTGTGGTAGTATTCATCACTATCTGGACCGCCCTTTTGCTAACCAGCTCCGTGATCCATTTTATGGTGACTGGTTCCACCTTAAGTTCCTGTAGGGCGTGGTTTATGCTGTTGTGCATGGTTTTGTCAAAAGCGCCTTCTATGTCTATAAAGGCGGCGAGTGTTGACAGCTTATTTGTTAGAGCCGATTCTATTTTGTGCACCACCATGTGTAGTGCCGACTCTGTTGATTTGCCTTTTGTGTAGGCGTGTTGTTGTGGGTGTAGTTGTTTATTTCTTAGTGCCCCATCCCTTAGGTGACGGTCCATCAGTCTTTCTAACGTCTTTAGTAAGAAAGACGTTAGGCTGATGGGTCTGAAGGATTTGGCGTGTGAGTAGTCCTCCTTTCCCGGTTTCGGTAAGAAGACTACTTTCGCCTCTCTCCATGCCTTTGGAATGTATTTGAAGGCTATGCAGGCCCTATAGATTGGTAGTAGGTATTTTGTTGCATGGTTTGGTTGCCATTGTAGTAGTGCTGGGAAAATGCCATCCAGCCCTGCGGATTTGAATGGTTTGAAGCTTTTCAGGGCCCATTTTATCTTGTCCGCAGTTACTATCTTGTTTGCGACTTCCCATTCTTGGGTTGTTGGTGTGCTGTAGTTTTCGTCCGGCCACTCAGGATCTTCTGTGATTTGACATCCAGGAAAGTGTGTTTCCAGGAGTACTGAGCTGGTTTCTACATCTGTGTTTGTGTAAGTGCCGTCTTCCTTTTTTAGGGAGCCTAGGAGGTTGGGCTCACCTTTAGCTAGGATTTTCTTTATTCTTCCGGCTTGGTTCGTTGAGTTTATGCTACTACAGAAGTTGTGCCAGGATTCTGTTCTCCGGAATCTGATCCGCTTCTTGTAGTGTTTTTGTGCCATTTTGTATTTATCCCAGTCCTCACTGGTTCTGGTATTTTTTGCTCGGTTAAAGAGTGTCCTGAGTCCTCGACGTAGCCTTTCCAGCTCTGGCCCCCACCATGAGCTTTTTCCTGGGTCTTTAGGTTTTACAACAGGACATGCCAGTTCAAAACTACTTATAAGGGTTGTAGTTAGGATCTGTACGTTTGTTTCTATGTTTTCTGTGCTAAGTGCTGCGTTAGTTGTTTGTCTCCTAGCGCTTTGTTTAGCAAGTTTGTGTACCCTGTAATATCTGTTTTACGGGGGTTACGATATGGGACAGGGTCTGTTAGCTTGTACCGTATTTGAAAACAGACGCGGCGGTGGTCTGCAAACGATGGCTCGTTTGATACGTGCCATCCCTCAATCAAACTAGCCGCCGCGTCCGTTGCCAAGGTAATGTCTATGATAGTTTGGTACCTAGAGTTTACAAATGTAGGTTCCCTACCTCTGTTTATAATGTTTAGGTTTGTTTGAAATAGATATTCTGCTAAGGACTCACCCCTTCTGTTGGTGTCTTTGCTTCCCCACAGAGAGTGATGGGCATTGGAGTCCGCAGATATGATCAGATCCCAGTCGTGTGCTTCACAATGCTGCACCAGTCTGGCTAGTTCTCCTGAAGGAGTTTCGCTCTCGCTCGGCATGTACACTGAAGCTAGGACTAGGACAGTTTGTTTTTCTGTGGTGAGTTTCACTGCAGTTAGTTCTCTTGAACAGAAATGGTTAAGCAAAGTGGTTGCTAAAGATTTTGGCACGTATATGCATGTTCTTGGGTTTTCAACAGAGGTGTCTAACATTAACTTACCTCCGATGCTGTTTAGACCGCAGATCTTGTTGTTTCTGATCCAGGGTTCCTGGATCATGGCGACGGTCTGGTTGTTCGTCTCCAGCACTCTGCGTAGGGTGGCCGCCGCTATTTGTTTGTGCTGGAGGTTGGTTTGGATGACGTTAAGAGAGAGGGAGCTATGGGCTGCTTATCTATGACATATAAAATCAATGGTTTTACTTAACCGGTCGGAAGCCAGCCTTTGCGCGCAAAAAACTGCGTTGTCTTTATGGTTGAATTTGTAAATAAATAGTAATAATATCGTTTATTCATGAATTACCTCTTGTTAACTAGTAATTAATCTTGTTAGTCATGTATATTATATATTTATATAATATATATAGGGGTCGGCCAAAACGTGTGGTTTTATCAAACAACACAAAATGCCTATAGGCATCTGTTGGCTGGCGTCAATGGTCACCGGTTAATGCTTTTCTTTTTGAAGTGCACTGATCAATTGACTGTACTCATAGGCGGCGTCAGCCTGTCGATTGTGCACTCCCGACTAACAGCCGGGGGAGTCTGGGAACAGCAATGTTTCCTATAGAGCGGGGGTGGTTGTTAACCTTATGGCAACTGCTCTTGAAATGACGATTCGGTCACCCGATCCCGGGTGAATAAGCCGGGCAAAGATTTGGTTGACACCGTATCACCGCTTTATAAGGAAGAGATCTGCGCAAGCGACCTCGATCCTGTAACCAGTCTGGAGGTATCCTGAAGGTTAATTCCAGACGGAGATATCCTTCCAAATTGGTAGTCAGGGGGCGAGGCTGCCCGCTGGTTACCTTTCCCGATGCCTCACCGTATGGTGTTGGCCTCTGACGGGCAGGTGGCGTAGCTAGACTGGATTTGATTTTCGTCCCAAGTCTTCTGCGCTCACCTCACGGGAGATAGAATGATAAATTTTGTTAATACTTCCTGAGGTGGTGGGTTCGCTCGTTCTGATTGACAGCTCTAGATGTACTCATAGGCTCTGTTACTAGACGATAATTAAAACAACCATCCTTCTTGGAATCGGGCTTTTGTAAGTGCGAAACTAGTACATACAAGCGAGGACTCCAAATTAAAAATCTAACTATTCCTGTCTAAAAAACATTTTCTGTCACCGCGGACAGGCTTGGGAAGTGGACACCTGCCGCGGCCACTACAACAACGTGTCGTGCGTACTGTTCCACGCTAAACAGGAGCTCATCATATCCAACTCTGAGGACAAGTCGATGCGCGTCTGGGACATGACTAAGAGAACATGCCTGCACACTTTTCGAAGGGAACATGAGAGGTTTGCTTTATTTGTTTATTTATTTAATAGTTACTTTCGACACAGTATACCCTAGCTTCTCTTGGAACAAATTTGAAATCAACGCAAATACGCCACGAGTCGTAAGGGCTCAGATATGGTCGCCAGATGTTCCACTACTCGAGCTACGCAGATAAACGAACGCTCGGAAAGGTCGCCAACCTTTACCTGGCCGTAATGCTAAACGTTCACGTTCATCAGGACCTACCCCTCTGCCCACATTCCTCGCAACCTCTTCCCTCATCGCCCTGTAGCTTGAGAGTAAAGCTACTGGTTGGTATCCTTTGCTATCGAAAACTATTTTCGTTGCTACATTAAATAAACGATAACCAATGACGAAACATTAACTGAGTGAACTCTTACTACCTATTTTGGTTCACCGCCGCCTAACTGGGATATGCCCCTGTTCCAGGGCTAGCGCAGACATATAACAGCCCGTTCACACGATGCAGTTCACCGAGACATTTTTCCTTGTATTGTATAACAAGTATTAGCCCAGAACTATGAGTGTAGATTTCACTCATAGTTCCAAACATTGAAAAATCTTCTCTTATGTTCAGTAGCCCAATAGATAGCGTTCTAAACACACCATTACCGTATCCTCCCTCACACATACGAATTTTCAAATAATTTTTCTCATTATTTTCTTGGGCAATTCTTCAGGGACGGTCATATGAAGCGGTTTGTCTCGCTCATTCGGTGTGGGGCTTTTACTAGTTACCGTCGCATAATCTTCTAGTTACTCATTATCTTATGTGTTTCTTTGCAGATTTTGGGTTCTGGCAGCTCACCCCACCTTGAATCTTTTTGCTGCCGGTCATGATGCTGGTATGGTTGTATTCAAACTTCAGCGGGAGAGACCCGCATACGCCTCACATGCCGGCATTTTATTCTATGTCAAAGGAAGGTAAGAGAATCATATTATATTAGCTAAGTATAGCAGGGGTGCTCAAACGTCGATTGCGATCGACCGGTCGATCGCGACTGCTTTTTGAGTCGATCTCGAGAAAGACGTTTTCATGATTTCAGTAAATTGGCAAATATTGCATCTTTTATGGTTATCCTTTTTCGTGCAAAAACATTGAGGAATCTGCTACTGAAATAGTAAGCCAGACTATAACCACTTACAAATACTTTGTAAATGAAACCCTAGCCAATACAGAAACTGACAATTTTTTGCTATTTTATTCATGATTATTACTATTATTATACTTTATATGGGGAGGGGGGGTGTTGTAGGAGGGGGAGAGTTGGCAGGTGGGAGTTGGGTGTTAGGGGTGGAGGGCTTGTTTGCTTGCCGGGAAAGTCTTGGGGTGACACAACCAATTTTTGTAATTTGTATAGGGCTCTAGACGAGCAAGCATGCTTGTCAGGCTTTACGTCGCGGGCTGGGAGGGGATCGTAAACTGCAGGAAATATGCAAATATTTTTTTAAATTTAATACCATAGGTGGCATCTTCACGTGACGTCATGTGTCAAGTCACATGACGTAAATCGTCAATCAATCATCAATCAATAATTAATCAATAAATCAATCGCCAATCAATCAATCATCAATCAATCAATTACGTCTAATTAACGTGACTCCCTGGTATAAAACCCAAGTCATTCCATGCAAAATTTTCAAAGCACTCGAAAATTTCTTTGTAGAAGGTGTGTGCAAGCATACTAATATATAACGGTGGCGTATTCAATGGCAGGCTTCAATGACAGGCTTTTACCGCAGTGGAGGGAGAAATAGAGCCGATATTTGCATAAATACAGATATAATATGGATAATAAGAAAAACGCTGATCTAGGCCACCTAGGGCTTAAACACTTACAGTGTTATTAAATAGATTTCCTTAATCCGCAGACTATCCTCGGAATACTAAGTCCGCGTATTATCTCTTAATTCGGGTGTTAAAGCAATGGTATTAATAAACCAGGTTTAAACCTAGACTAGTTAGTCGGCGGATTAGAGTGAAAACATTTTTTCCATATAGTAACACTGTCATATTTGGTTCGTTATGTTGTCAACTTGGCTAGACTTAGGTCTCAGCTGTCATTCGAACTGCGACATAACCTCAATTCGCAATACCTCTGTTGCGTCGGCTGCTTGGTTTTTATAAGTAAAATGAAAGAATATTTATGCACTTACTAATTCTTTATTTATTATTAAGGATCATAACCTTGTTGATCAAAAAATAGTTTTATCGATTGTCATAGTTTTGTCCAGCTTCTCCGTCGACTCTTGGGATGCAAAGATGGGTACAGTCGATAACCTAGGTCTGCGCATTAAGCTTGAATCTGAAAGAAAACGCAATAACATATTACTAAGTATAAAAATATATAGAAAGAAACAAATTACAGAGACACTAACCTTACCTCGTCTCGAACCTCAGGACGTACCATATTCAAAATTTTTAGAATACTCACCTTCCAGAAACGATAATTTTTGCGAAATTCCTAATCCGGCAATTTGACATATTATGGGTCGAAGCGCTATTTGTAAAATTTCCGCATTCGGAGCCTAAAAACGCGCAAACGTTGACGGTACGAAAATAATTCACTTCATCCATTTTCTTACGGAATATCACGAATAACGAACGCAAAATCTGAACAAATCGCTGGTATGTCGCAAAACACGCAACTGTTCACCGCTATTCCTGCACTATTCCACCTCACACCATGGACTAAACTGACAGGAGATAGTCTAGTAGTAATAGCGACGGAATAGTGCTATTCCAGGTTTATTAATGGCACTTTCGTTTATTCCGAGGATTAAGCGCGGAATAGGAATTAGTTTGGGTTTATTAATAACACAGAACCCAATCCTTTCCCACCTTGTTTTCCTAAATATTTTTTTTAACTTCCTTCAAAAACTATATATAGAGATAATGTATTTGTCTTTTTTGGGAGTCTTGTACAGTCACTGCAGCAATATAATAATAATAACAAAACACTTTATTTGTTGAAATAAATGGCGAGCTTATTGCGTTGAAGCGATCTTACAGCTAACCTTAACCTAATGGGAAAACTTGTTTTGCGGTAAAAATAAGATAAAACTATTATTAAATACAGTTATAAAGCCAGCTCGTATCAAATGTATCTAACATTAAAATCCAGCAGAAAATTAAATATCATATCCAACGCCGAGCGACCAAGTTGCCAATGGAGTTTAAAAATCTGGAATATGCAGATTGCCACTGCCCACACTCAAGGATCTCATTGAGACATATTTATAAGATCCCCAACGGATGCTACAATTGCCCCAAATTGCCCTCTATCTTTAAGCGAAACTACAAGCATCATCTGCGAGGATGTAACTTTAAGCTGGAGAAAACCCGATTCCACATGAATCCCAGGAAACATTTCCTAACCAACCGGATTGTGGACCAGTGGAATAGTTTACCTGCTGAAGTCGTTGAAGCGTGTAGTGTAAACATATTCAAAAATAAATTAGACGCATATCTTAACCCTTCGGCTACGTAACGACCAAATTTGGATGCACATCAGAACACCGTTGACTACGTAATGACCAATATTGGCGACTTGCTCCCGGAGCGCACAGTAATATTATTTTCTAATTCGAACGCATCCTAAAATCCATACCAAATATCTTATTATTACCATAGATACATAGACGGCCGCTAGAATAATTTCGCGCGCCATTTCGCGGATATTTCTGGCAAAATTCCATTGTCAAATATATTTTTTTTTTTCGAGAAATCACCAAAAATTTTATTGGTTTTTATGAGCTAATATCTAAATAGTTTTGTATGTAAATAAGCTAAACAATATATTATTTTTGATAAAGAATCTAATATAGATCACGATAGTATTTACAATTTCTAAATAGGGTTCCGTATTTTTCCGTGAGACAAGTACAAGTTAGACTTGCCGAGTTTTTTTCACTTTTCGACTTTCTCATATTTATTCATAATTATGTAATTGTTTTACAAAATAAGATTTCAATATTCTATATACGAAATTTCAATGTGATCATTGCATAGTTATTCTTTTTATTATTTCTATAGCAGTTCCATAGTTATAGAACTTTTTGACGAGCGCGGCGATATTGCAAGAAATTCCAATTAATTGCCGCGGTCTGCCATGAAATTATGCCGCTACTCGAAGGGTTAAACAGAAATTGTAATTGTACTCAGTATTATATTCAGACATATCAGCAATTGCTTTTACAAACATGCTGCATGTTTGTAAAAGTAATAATAATAATATCTTTCAAAAATTAAAAAGCAGTAAACCTATAATGACATAGTGAAGAGAGAGGGGAACAGATGGAAGAAATTTATGAGCGCGTGTTAAAGTGTCCTTTCAGCCTACGTTTAAAACAATACAAACTTGGTGCTGACCTTACATGTATGGGTAAAGCATTCCAGAGACGGGCTCGAAGATATACTGTATTACTTTATTTCATGTAATTTTCAGGCAACTGCGCAGACTGGATACAAACACCTCAAAGGATGTCGTTTTGATGCAAATCAAGGGCGGTGGCAGGGTTCAGTCATACAGGTAAGTGCTGATTATCAGGGCCCCGTTTCTCAAAAGTTACAAGTCGCTTTTTGTTTTTCCTTTTTTTGTTATTGCCATCTGTTATCTAGGTGTGACATTCAGTAATTGTTGCGGCTCTTCAACATTTTAATCTTTGCCATTCTTTTGATTGACTTAACTGGACTTGAATGGTATATGTTCAATGACACATCTATAATAATGGGGCTGCTGGCAGGGAGCTAAGGGGCCCTTGCTGAGTCGGCCACGAAGACCCATTCTGTTCAGGGTTGGTCACACTCACGGGTCAACACCCATCCGACGGCCTCTACGCATGAAGTACGAGCCTGGGTAGGACTCTGGCCTTACGGTTAGTTTCCCCTAGGAATCAAACTTCTGGCGCTCCTGGACGGCCTGCACTCCGTGCGGCATTGCCAATCGATTGCGCACTCTGACTAACAGTCGGGGGAGTCTGGAAGCAGTACTGTTTCCTATAGAGCGGGGGTGGTTGCGGACCTTACGGCGACTGCTCTTGAAACGACTATCGGCTACCCGATCCTGGGTGAACAGCCGGGCAAAGGATGCCGTGGTCCGCGATAGATTCGGTATACACCGTTTCACCGCTTCTCGTAACCAATCGAGAGACTGGAGTAATCTGGTCGCAATTAGAAGTAAGGGCATGAATGTAAGCCCGCTGGGTAGCATTCTTGGCTATCTCGCAGTTAAGGCGTTGGTCTCTTACGGGCTTGTGGCGGAGCTTGATGGTGGACTGTTTTTGTCCAAGTCTTCTGCGCTCACTAATCGTTAAAACTTCCTGAGGTGACGGGCTCGCCCGCTGTAGTTGGCAACTCTAGTTAGGGCTGCTGGCACATTATGCTAGCAAGTCTTGAGACTCTCTCCTTGTTAATCTGCAGAAAGCCAGGTTTTTCATCAGCTTTGAAGCTAATCGATTTGGGCGATTTAGGATACCGTTAGAGTTTTAATTTCCTATTTCGCTGTTGAGGTTTTCAGGTTATGATGTAGACGACGGTTGTTTGTGACATACTATGGTGCATCATGTATAATTCTAAGCATCTTGTTTTGGAACCGCAGAAGTATCTCGGAATAATAATTGATAATATGCTGCGTTGGCAAAAGCACATTGAGATGTTGACAAGCAAGGTTCGAAAACTTTCCTACGTATTCCGCGAAGTGAGAAATATTTTAGACCCGGGAACACTAAAAAATACGTATTATGCATTATGCCAAAGCATTCTTTGTTATGGCATAATCGGGTGGGGTGGTTGTGCATCAACTATCCTCCAGCCTCTTTAAGTAGCGCATAAGTGTATACTAAAAATTATCGAGCGTAAACCGTATCGATATCCTACGAACCAGTTATATAAAGATAGTAATATTTTGGACCCAAGACTGTTGTACATTAAGATAGCCTTGATACACGCAAAATTCAAAATGCCACTTATTAACGCACGAGTGAGACTCACCAGAGCTGCTAAGAATGACGATATGATAGTGCCAAGAACCCGTACGACTTTCGGACAGAGACATTTCAACTTCATAGCACCGAGAATGTACAACTACCTGCCTGATGTCGTTAAACGCATTGAAACCAAAAACAAATTTAAAAAATCGGTTTCTAGGTGGCTTATTAAAGAAGGCAGGGAAAACATCAATGGAATGTTGAATATTGTATATTAATTTTTTGTATATTAATTTTTCACATTATTCTTCAATTTTAGACATATATTTTTACTTTCAAACATATTTTTACTTTTACTATACACTTTAATAATTATTGTCAAAGTAATAGAATTTCTACAAATTTTAATTGTTTTAATTTTATTTTTTTTTATTTTTTTTTATATAACAATTATTTAGTAATTTGATTAGATACATTTAAGCAATATTTTATAAAGTCTGCCTTAGAACAGGCCCTGGCCTAGTTAGGCGACTTTTATTCATTACTATATCTCCTCGAGAATCAGTTTTTTGCTAACGTCACATATATATATACAACATGATATGGTAAACTGTACAAACGAACTTGTGTAATACTATAAATAAATAAATAAATAAATAAAATCTCTACATTGGAATTGTCTGCTGTGCCCCATTGGTCCATTGGTCCAAATGGGCTTCAGGATGCATTTGTGCACTATCATTTTATTTTCTAGCGAGAGTTGTCCCTTGCGGGCTATTAACCAGCACAGTTTCCTGAGCTGTTGACTTAGTGCTTTCCTTTTCGTGAATATACGCTTCCTCCACTAAGGCTTCTATCCAGGTACAGTCCGAGCCACGCGATGGTTACCACATTCGTGGAAGAGAGTTCAATGAAAATTCAGAGAGTTGCCCAGACTAGTTTGGATATGACTCTTCTCATGTTCTGTGCTTTCAGAGCTGCTTGGCTGTCTGTGCATATGTAGTCTGGCTGTCTCACTATAACCAGTTTTTTGGTATTCCTTGAACAGGTCATCGCATTTTCTGGACTGACCTAGAAGATACTATTTCTGAAGCATATTTGGTGACAGAGGTCGATATTCGAATTTGTCGGTAGAGTCGGTAAAATTTGAAGAGGCCAGCTGCAAATATTTTATAAGTGATGAATTCTGGACTTGAATGATTGTGTTTGTCTTCCAGTATGTCTTATAACCATGCTGAATCCTCCGTTCTCCTGGTGTACCGTCCTCAAGGCAGTACAGAGAATGCTTCCTACGAACTGTATCCGGTGCCGAGGGAACCGGCCGCTTCGGGTTCCAACGAGTTTGAAAATGTGGAGCCTAAGAAAGGCACCGGCATATCTGCTCTGTGGGTCGCCAGGAACCGTTTCGCCGTACTTGATCGCAGTAATCAGGTAAAACATCTTCTAAATGCTACACATAAATTTTAAGATTTGAAGTTCTCAAGTGCTATTCTGTCTTTTTGACTATTTTATTTTATTTATGTATATTAATTTGATTACACCAATTTACGCTGTAGCACCATGTGGTAATTTGATTTAGTCATGGAACTTAATGATGTGGTTGTAATGACAAATTTATTAAAGCCCCATAACCATTTGGTTAAACCATTTGGGGAGTCTGGTTTAGAATGCCAAAAAAATATGTGTTTTATGTCTTTCGTCTTGAATTTGAAATCTGATCATGAATATTTTTTATCAGTTTGATCAAAATTTGAAAAATAAAAAGATTTTTTGCAATAGTAAAAAACTATTTTTGAGATATGGAATTGCAAATGTTTCTACCGCTGCAGATAAATAAATACAAACGGAGCTGCCATGGAATTCACCGACCGGAGTCGGGCCCATCATAATACTATTTTATTACACTTCTGGGGGGTGAGCAGTGGATTCCGGACTTACGAACCGGCTGTGGTAGGTTTAGGACAGCTGTCTTGCCACATGTGAGCGTTCACCTTGCCACCCATTCACTCCCCCTTCGAAGCCATAGAATTTCAGATGCGCAAATCGCAGTTTTAGATAATTTTTCTAAGAAAGAGTTGATTATTTTTCTGGAAAGGCCAAGATCTTTAAAGAGGTGAAATAGAGATTTAGCTGGCAGGCCACGAGCGCCAACTTCCACCGCGTGAAGGTGAACAGTGAAGCCGTTCCGGGTTACGGCATTTGCAAGATCATGGTATTTATTTAATTTGTACTCGTGGTCTTTTGGGATATTTGATTCCCATGGAACAGTTAATTCTACGATAAGAGCCACCTTCCGAGATAGAGAGTAAAGAGTTATATCTGGACGGAGGGCTGTGCATCCGAGACTTTCAGGGAATTTATACTGCTTAGAGACCGAATCAACCTCCAGAATCCAATCTGTAGCTTTCTCGATTATTGAGAAAGGTTTTGTAGTTAAATGTTTTTTGCCTTTAGAGCCATCCCGCACAAACTGTATTGGGGGTTTGGAGGATACTGTCAAACCCTTGTTGGCACGAGCCACTGAGAGACTAATTACCTCGCGAATAACAGCGAGAACTTTGTCATGGCGGTAAGTGTACCGTCCTTGATCTAAGGCCACCTCGCAGCCAGCTAGAATGTGTCTAGCTGTGCAAGGGGTATTGCTACAGAGGGGACAAGAACTATCCTCGGCAAAGCTCCAACGAGCGAGGTTACTGGGGTCTGGAAGTGTATGCTGAAAGGCATTCAAATAAAATTTCAGCATCTCTGGCGTCCAGTCATAGAGCATTACCTTCCAGTGCATTGGAGGCGGAATGAGGGTATCTGTTTGCGAGCGTAATTTTGCCTGAAACAAAAAAAGTAAGTAAGTATGGTGGCATAAAAGGTAGATTTATTTCCAAATATTCTAATAAAAGTAAAATTTTATGTAGTGTTTTTTTTAATTAGAATTATAATTTAATACTCGAAATGTATTTAAATTTAGTTATTTATTTTTTTAATTAGGTTATTTCAATAATGGCAACACTGATGTTATGGACATCTGACGGCTGTCAAGGAAAATTTTGAGAATTTCGCAAAAGCAACAATAAACAACATTTCGGGACATGAAAAGGTTATAGAAAACCCTGAAAACTAACCTTTATTTATAATTCGTGACACAGGCGCGAAAAAAAAAAGAATTTCTGTTACAACTAAGATATTAATTCTTACATGTGTGTTTTCTAAATGAACTAAAAAATGAATAACAAGTTATAATTTTTATATTTTCCAAGGATTTAAGGAAATAAAATCGATGTTCGTCCCAAAATGTTGTGTTTAACTAGTAAAAAACATATGTAAAAAAAATCTTTTTTTTTAAATTCATAGAGAAGACAATCTAATAATCTTTAAAAAAAATTCTGGAAAAACTCGATCCGTCAAGTAGTTTTGATTATCACCGGCAAAATACTGAAAAATATGATTGTGAGGAAAACGCGTTTAAAATTTTCTTTACAGAAAAGTAGTAAGTTTTTTACACTTACTGCAATCTGAGACTATCAGCTATTCCAGGGGCAAAAGATTCATTAATAGATTTTAATTCGAAATTAAAAAAAAACATTGAAACATGTTTTATTGGCCGTCTAAACCAGGTCCCCCCTTAACTGGTCGGAAGCCAACTTTTTGATCAATTTTGTAAATAAATAATAAAAATATATTTTTTTCATGAATTCCCTCTTGTTACCTAGTAATTAATCTTGTTAGTCATGTATATTATATATTTATATAATATATATAAGGGCCGTCCGAAACGGCTACGTGCGGATCTGTCAAATTGTTGGCGTCCGTCGGGTTAAGTACCATTTAGCTTACCATAACAGGTCAGTACTACCAACCTACATTTCTGCAGCCAGTCTATCTGAGAGACCAGTTGCAGAGCCCAGGATGATCAGAACCTACACCCATCGGCCTTTGCTACTTCATATGCGCTCATTACTTTTTCTCTCCTGATAGCCAGCGCTGGAGCAAACCTCATGCTCCACTCCTTTTCCAAGAGTGTGTATCTCTCTCTCTTGTATGTATCCTTCTGCTGATAGTATTATCGGCTCCAGGCCAATTGCAGGGTTAATCGATCACTGTCGTGCGGGTCTGTCCGCCTCCTCATTGTGCCTGACTTCACTATGTCCCTTCATCCAAGTAAGGGTGCTTCCACACCAATCGATCTATTATCGATCGATTGCATCGATCGACGGTAGAATGGATCAGTCGACGTCGATCGTCGGTTGTTAGTGTGGCAACATCGATCAATAAAATCGATTGATGATCGATCGTTTGAAAATGGTTGCACCCTAACACTTAATGTGTTATCCTGTGCGATCCTTTGAAGGATGTCATATCATTCATCTATTAGTTTAGATGTCCGCCTGTGGCTCTTGGGTGGTAGAAGCACTAATTTGCTATATGTAAAAAAGTGTAGGTCTTCTTTGCCTTTAAGGTTGTCTTTAGGGTAATCTCACACACAGCTATAATTATACCAATGGCTTCCATTTGCAAAATCGTGGGGTAAGAGCCTAGTTATTTACTTACTTTTTAGTCTTTGATCTTGTGAGAGTATACACTCGCTCCAGTCACTTCCTATGTTTTTGAACTGTTATCTTTCAGCTAATTGTACCTTTATCTTTCAGCTAATTATCAAAAACTTGAAGAACGAAGTGACCAAGAAGGTGCAGACCCCTCCTTGCGATGAAATCTTCTACGCCGGCACCGGGATGTTGCTCCTGAGAGAGGCCGATAACCTCATCCTTTTCGATGTACAGCAGAAGAGGACCATGGCACAGGTAATAGACATAATCTGTCAAAAAATGTCAATTGAAGATTATCATACCTTATTATAAATAAGATAAAAAAACAAAGCCGCGTAACTTATTTATAATGTCAAACAACCGCGATAGTATTCGATTTCATATTATCACACCTCGTATATGATTTAACATTTTTTTCCTCAGATTAAAATTACAAAATGCCGCTACGTGGTGTGGTCATCGGACATGTCGCTAGTGGCGTTGCTTTCCAAACATACAGTCACTATCTGTAATAGAAAACTGGAGACTCTCTGCTCCATCCACGAGAATACAAGAGTCAAATCGGGCTGCTGGGATGAGGGTAGCACAGTTTTCATCTACACAACTACCAACCACATCAAATACACATGTACCAATGGGTGAGCTTTTAATTTGATATTTATTGTATTATTATTATTATATTATATTATACACTAGCAGCGTAAGTATGATGCGTGTATATCACATGCACTTGTTTTTAAACTTGTGACTGTTTTGCACTAAGAAAAATGTCCAGTTTGTTTTTAAAGCTATTAACAGACCTACCACTGATCATTGTCTCTGGCAATGAATCAAAGCATCCGCTACACGATTAGTTAAAAAGTGTTTCCTGGGGTTTGATACTGCAAATGCCTTATTAAACTTCTTGTTATTATTGGTCAATGGACGAACAGTAATATTGATATGCCCACGGTCCTTCACATCGGCAAGAACAACCCCAAACATCAGTACAATCTAGGGCCAGTGCCGTTACGTAGTATCTCAAAGCAAAATTATTTGGGCGTAACGATAGTGAGTGATCTGAAGTGGGGTGAGCATATGAAGAAGATCGTGAAAAAGGCCAACTCAATTATGTACCTCATCCGTAAATCATTCCACTATATCACATCTGCCTTATTTTTGATCTTTTTTAAAACCTACATCAGACCAATGTTAGAGTTTGGATTCCAGATCTGGAATCGTTACTTTGTGAAAGACGAGGACCTCCTCAAGAAAGCTCAGCGTAGAGCGACCAAGATATTAATGGGTTTCAAAAAGCTGGAATATTCAAAATGATTTTGCAGATTGCATCTGCTCACACTCAAGGATCGTCAGAATACGGGTGACATAATTATGAGGTATAAGATCCTCAATGGATGTTATAATTGCCACGAATTATCCTCAATCTCTGAGCGGAACCACATGCGGGATCATCTGCGAGGACAAAACTTTAAACTGGAGAAGACACAATTTCACACCAATCCCAGGAAAAACTTCCTAGCCAACCGAACTGTAGACCAGTGGAACCGTTTACCTGCTGATGTGGTTGAAGCGAGTAGTTAAACTTATTAAAAAATAGGTTAGACAAACATTTAAAAAATACTGTAAATAAACTTCAGACATCTTAGTTAAATTCAGACATATCAGAATCTCTCCAGGGTTAACTTGAGGAAGACAGTGGGCCTGCTTACCGGGCACTACCGACTTAACAGTAAGGCGGTGTCGACTACAACGGGCAAACCCGTCACCCCAGGCTGGTATAACGATATGTAATCGTTCTTTCAGCCGTGGGATGAGCGTAGAAGACTTAGAGACAAGACAATCTACTGTCTAGCTCGCCAGCCGTCCGTTAAAGACCAACGGGAAAGGTACCAGCGGGCAGCCTCACCCCCTAACTACCAGTTTTGGTAGGATATCTCTGTCTAGAGTTAACCGACTTAACAAGCATATGCACTCAATAGACGAAGACCCCGTTTGCGGGGTTGCGGAACAGAAAATGATTCAGCTGATCATGTAATGTGTACGTACCCAGCGTTGTCTTTAAGAAGAGAGAACAGAATAGGCACATATGAGGATAGATGAGACATCCATTCATCGTGAAGTCTGTGACCAGTCTCCCGGTGAGCTGGTGGAAGGATCTGTGTTTAACACAGTAGCTTCTCTTAGAACAAAACTGAAATCGAAGCAAGCGACTTCTCGAGTCCTGAGTGTTACCCACAAAACGGACTGCTGTTAAAATAAATAAGCATATGGGTGCTATATGGCCGCCACTCCGCGGATGAAGATATTCAGACGTTCGAGAAATTTGACAACCCCCACCCGCGCATAAGCTAACTACAGGCATTTGCCATAACGTATCCCTCTGCTCCCTTCCCTTGAATATAGACTGGTCGCCAATAAAAATATAGGTGGGGATTTAGGCAAAATTATTGCAAAATTAAAGGCAAGTGTGGGTTGCCGTGTGATCGGCTATCTCCCATACCATCATCATCATCATCATCATTGGTTTACCGCAAACAATATTTTGCTAAAATCGACATAACGGCTATTATTAATCATGATGCCACTCATTATCAATTTAGTTTTTTTTTATGCATATTTTCTGTGTAAACGAAGTTTGATTAAAAATGGCAGAAAGCCCATTGAGCCCCGGAAATTCCCCACTCGTTTTAAAACATCGTTTTTTATAGTGATCATGGAATAATCCGCACTTTGGATCTACCGGTCTATGTGACGCGATCGCGCGGAACGCATGTCTTCTGCCTGGACCGCGAATGCCGTCCCCGCGTGCTGAGCATCGATCCAACAGAGTACAAATTTAAGATGGCCTTGATCGAACGCAAATACGACGAGGTGCTCAACATGGTGCGCACTGCTAAACTCGTCGGGCAGAGCATCATTTCATATTTGCAGCAGAAAGGTACTGTAATTTCCTAAATAAGATAGGGATACGATTTTTTTTTGCAATATATATTTTTTGCAAACATTGGAAGTAGGTACATCAATGTTAGTTTTTAATTAATATTTAATATAAATTTTAGGTCTATTAAAAAGTTTTCTTTTTGTGAAATTTCTGTTTTTTTTTGCGAAAATTCCATTTTAATGAATTTGAATATAGAATATAATAATAATATAAAGGTGACAATTTCGATCTACCAAAACAATTTATTTCCACTTTTTTACTTTCCTGACGACCTATCGGAAAGGAAAGTATTGTGATCGCGCTAAAAAAAAATTTTGAGATGAAGATGGGAATATATATTTTGAGACTCCCTGAGACGATTGAGACTATTTCCAGACCGATCTCTGTCTGTATGTATGTCTGTATGTCTGTATGTCTGTATGTGTGTATGTATGTATTCTTCCACGATAGCGCCCAGACGCTTAATCGGATTGAGCTGAAATTTGGTATATAAGCTTCTGTTAACCGTCGGAGGAACCCATTAGTTTTTGGAGTCCCTACGCCCTACGGTTGTGGTACCTCCCATACAAATTTGGGGTTCCCGGCGAAAAAATTGTTTCCGCGATAGCGCCCAGACGCTTAATCTGTCTAAGTTAAAATTTGGCATAGAAGCTTCTGTTAACCATCGGAAGAACCTATTAGTTTTTGGGGTACTTACGACCAACGTTTGGGGTACCTGCCATACAAATTTGGGGTACTAGAGTAAAAAATGTCGCTGTTTTTTCGCACCTCCCCGGATACTAGTCAGGAAAGTCTTGGGGTGACACAACCGATTTTTTTCAAATACGATCCAATTTGAGCAAGGGTCATCGTTAGTTGGAGTTCTTCCATGTTCTCCATCAACAGGGAAGCATCAACCCCTAATGTACATCAAAAGTCTTGAAATACTCGCTATGGACAAAAAAAACAAGCAATTATTGTGCGAAATTTTGTCTTTTTTATCATTTTTGACAAGATGAGATAAGATATTACTTTCAGCAATAATGCCAAAGGGCAACCGCCTACATGCCACAATTTGAAAATTCATACATGCAATAATGCAAAGCAATGTAGCTGTCCAATAGTGGAAAGAACACAATACATCAAATATTTAGGGATCACAATCGATAATAGGCTCCGCTGGCAGACCCATATTGATATACTGGCGATTAAAATACGAAAACTGGCATATATGTTCCGAGAGATGAGAAATATTTTAGATCCGGGATTACTGAAAAGTACATACTACGCATTAGTTCAGTCTATTCTCTGTTATGGAATAATAGGATGGGGAGGTTGTGCGGCGACCATCCTCCGCCCATTAGAAGTGGCTCAAAAATGTATCTTAAAGATTATAGCGCGTAAACCGTATCGCTACCCCACCAATGAACTTTTTAGTCATTGCAATGTCCTGGACATCAGACAGCTGTACATTAAATTGGCCTTACTGCATGAGCGGTTTAAAAGTCAACCAACTTTTAATGAGGGAGTGATATTTACGAGAGCAGTGCACTCAGGAGATATGCTGATACCACGTAAAAATACCACATATGGACAGCGCCACTACTCATTCATCGCTCCTAGGATTTATAATCACCTTCCTGAATCAATTAAGGCTATCAACACTATGACAACTTTTAAAAAATCTGTCACGTCTTGGTTGATGAAGGAAGGGAGGATTAATATAGATAGAGCATTGAGTATAAATGTCTAAATGGTATATGTGGAATGGTATTTATATATGTGATAGTTATTAAATTGACAGTTTATTTTTATGACAGTTTGTATGGATGTTTGATTGACAGTTTGTAGTTATTAAATGAAAATGTATATAAACAATGACTTTTATATTATTTATATTTCCAAACCATTTCTTTATTCTATTAAATTGTAGGAATTGTAGGCCTTTCAATTAATTTATTTTAATTTATATTGAAATTTTTAGGATTATTTTCATGTTTCTGTGTAAAAAAATATTTATTTTTATTTAAAAAAATTTTATTTCTTAAAATTACGGCGATTACCTTACTATATTTTTATAAAATTATGTTAATTTAAATGTCTGCCTTAGAACAGGCTATAGCCTAGTTAGGCGACATTGAAATGGAATATCTGGCAACAGTTTCTGGCATATCAGGTTTTCAGTTTTTTGCTACTGGTTATTTTGTCTATTACATTGTACCTACATGTCCATGAACTGTAAATGTTTTTAAATTACGTAATTAAATAAAATAAATGTGTGACAAAGACACAAATGACAAAAGAAATTCAGTTTTTGTCTTTTAG
This sequence comes from Micropterix aruncella, assembly GCA_944548615.1. Lineage (NCBI taxonomy): Eukaryota > Metazoa > Arthropoda > Insecta > Lepidoptera > Micropterigidae > Micropterix > Micropterix aruncella. Next base: position 355,907 of record OX155971.1, read on the forward strand.
AATATAATAACAGGTGCCTGAGAATATAATAACAGCTATGCCTGTTAGTATTTCTTTTTTATATGGTTCTAAATAGTTTGTACTTCTCCCCCTTTCTCCCCTCCCCTCATACAAATATTTTCAATAAAAGTTGGGGTTACTATAACACTACTATTTTTGCACATTCCTGGGCGGGAGCCTCTTACCTAATTGATTCATAATGAGATAGAATTGATTCCTAACTCATAAAGTCTTCAACCAATCGGGGATCACTGGTCAAAATTTGTCAGTCTTGATATTTGTGGTATTCCATTTAACCCGACAAATGAAAGGCGTCCTGGGGATGCAAGTTTTAATACACTGGAATGACAGGCGTCCACTTGGTCCAGTGATGCCGACACGATGGAGGCCGTGCGCAAATTTGTAATTTGTCGCCATTATTATCTTAATTGATTTACGAGATAAGGTTATAATGTTTTATATGTCAAATTTCAATGCGATCATTTTACAATTCTTCTTTTTATGATCTGTATAGTGGTTTACAAGTTTGGTCGTTTTTATCAAGGTCGTCGATTTTGCGTGCGAAAAGGTCGCGCGCGAATGGGACAGCTGAATTTTTACTCAGCGAGGAGAGGGGTTAAGATAAGTTTTCTTTGTATTCAGGCTATCCTGAGGTAGCATTGCACTTTGTGAAGGACGAGCGAACGAGATTCGGTCTGGCACTCGAGTGTGGAAATATCGAGGTGGCTTTGGAAGCTGCTAAGTCTTTGGAGGACAATGCTTGCTGGGAGAAACTGGCTAAGGCTGCTCTTAATCAAGGCAATCACCAGGTTAGTCAAATCAGTTAACCGTTGTTTGACAATGTCCCGGGGAATACATTTTATTTGTTTAGAGCGCCACCTACAGTGCGCTGCCATACTATTATACCATGAAAGTCACCATATTGGACATAATAATAGAAGACTAATAAATTTTTGGAACTATGACTTGTTTTGTAATAAAGTCATTGTTGTCAAATTGCGTTACGACATTGAGTAATCTAATCTGCAATGTGGATCTATAATGTGATCTAAATGTTATCAATGTGGATATTTGAAATGCAATCAATTAAAAAAAAATACCGTTTGGCTCTTTTGTTCCAAAAGTTTGCCGACCTACCTCTAGAGCAGGGGTTCCCAAACTAATAGACCCCGCGACCCACTTTTAAAATCATAATATTTTGCGACCCAGCGAGTACTTTTTTAGAAAAGTTAGTGAGTGGTTTCATGTAAAATATAAACAATTCATTTGTAAGTACAGTAACCAAGTCTTTATTTTGAAGGAAATTGTAATGTGCGACAATACAAAAAATAGAAACTAAGAACTACGTTTACATACCTACTTACTTACTTACTTTGAAAATCATTGAGTAGGTACGGCGAAATAATTCAGCGTGACGATGAGCTTGCTTTCTATTTTTCAAAATTACAGCTTCTACGACAACTTTAATGCGAGATATTTTTAAGCACAGATAATTTGACAAATCTAGCTTGTTCCTGTACTTTGACTTCATACTTGTCACAGCAGAAAAACCTACTTCACACATATACGACGTTGTGCCTCCCGGCCGCGCGGTCGCCGGAGGCGAGCGAGGCGAGGCTAAAGAGGCAGCGCTGTCTCTTCGTGCGGCTATTTCATCTTCCCGCTCTGTTGCAAGTTTTATATTGTATTCTTTTCAAGTGCTATCTTTATTTTATTTAATTATATTGTCTGTATCCTAAATATCTCGTCATATCCTAAATATCCTAAAAAACTCGTCAATCCATCTCGTCGTCTATCTGCCCTACGTTCATACGTTGTGTTCGCGACCCACTTGGAATCGGCTCGCGACCCACCAGTGGGTCGCAACCCACACTTTGGGAACCGCTGCTCTAGAGACTTGTTGTTATACAGATTCGATATGATGTTTGTTTTCAAAAACCCAGTCGCCAAAATCCCAATTCCAAATTGTTCAGATCATTTTTTTTAAGCTATTGCATAGCTTTTATCGCGGGCCTAGGCCAGCGCGGCGACCGAATGAAGAAATTTCTTAACGAAAATTAATGATTTTAAACTGATAATTACGTCTAAACGAGTACTGCTTTCGATTCGAAAAAAAAATATGTTAAACAAGAACATTTTCCTAATATTCTTAGCTTTGAATATTTTAGATTTTGTTTATATTACATAGTGTAACTAATTTGTGAAATTAGGTCTAACCGAACACAAAAACGACTACTACGCAAATACTATCTGGCGTATTATTATGAAACCTGCACCATTTTAAAGATAATTTAATTATCTATCTTTTTATCTACGATTTTTTTCGAATAATCCGTTTTTTTTGCTTTATCGAATAAAAAACTCGTGCGCGGCGCTCTATCGGAAGAGGTTTAAATTATTCCGAATCATTTGATTCCGCAGCCGCAAATGATTCGGAATAATTTCAACGTTTTCCGATAGAGCGCAGTTGTCTGATATCAGAAAAAATAAAATAAATAAATAATTATAATAGCATAAGTTGTTAAAAATGCTATGCAATAGCTTTACCGCGGCAGTCCCCGAGTGCCACACGTATTTTTTTTTTTTTTACAGGTGGTGGAGATGTGTTACCAGCGGACGAAGAACTTTGAGAAGCTCTCCTTCCTTTACCTGATCACCGGAAATCTCGAGAAATTGAAGAAAATGATGAAAATTGCAGAGATCAGAAAGGATACGTCGGCTCAGTTCCAGGGAGCCCTGTTTCTAGGAGATGTGGAGGAGAGAATCAAACTCTTCAAGAATAATGGACAGGTACTTACTTGTATACACTATTTATCTCTTACCCCTCATGTTTGGATATAAATAAACAAAATGTAACAAACGTAACAAAATAAAACTGCTGATTGGTTCAAACTTGAGCAATTGATCCTGCGAATCTTTGTTTTTGACAATAAGAGATATATAAGGTTTTCGAATAAGGGCAGGTTGATGTTGACAGTCTGTGGCGTCCATGTTGCTTTGGCGGCGTCTCAAATCGGTTGTTTATTATTCAGTCACTGATGCCAAATTACCATGGCAAATTAAACGATTGAACAGCACGTTAAAACTTTATTATCGAAATGAGTGTTCAATAGTGCATGGTTATCTCTCATGGAGGTGACTTGAATTGGCCACCAAGATTGTGCGATTTGACCCCGCTAGACTTTTTGTTGTGGGGTTTTCTGAGGTTGCAGGTATATGCCGATAAGCTTCAATCGATCAATGTCCTCAAAGTCAACATAACCCAGGCCATCTCTCAAATTCAGCCGGATCTATGCGGCAATCATTGAAAATTTAACCTCTCGGATCCGTGCCACCGTGCGAAGCCACTGCGGATATTTGGACGATGTTATATTCCATACATAATGGCTACATAGCCCTATCAAATTCAAAAAAGAATTTTGTTAATACCTCATACACAGCTTGTTTTATTGTACAGATTGCCAACATCGACCCGCCTTTATTGAAAAACCGTGTACTTCCAATGTTGATAGCCTGGGTCTTCTTTTTTTTTAAGCTATTGCATAGCTTTTATCGCGGGCCTAGGCCAGCGCGGCGACCGAATGAAGAAATTTCTTAACGAAAATTAATGATTTTAAACTGATAATTACGTCTAAACGAGTACTGCTTACGATTCGAAAAAAATATATGTTAAACAAGAACATTTTCCTAATATTCTTAGCTTTGAATATTTTAGATTTTGTTTATATTACATAGTGTAATTTATTTGTGAAATTAGGTCTAACCGAACACAAAAACGACTACTACGCAAATACTGTCTGGCGTATTATTATGAAACCTGCACCATTTTAAAGATAATTTAATTATCTATCTTTTTATCTACGATTTTTTCGAATAATCCGGATTTTTTGGTTTATCGAATAAAAAATTCGCACGCGGCGCTCTACGTTTAAATTATTCCGAATCATTTGCTACCGCAGCCGCAAATAATTCGGAATAATTTCAACGTTTTGCGATAGAGCGCAGTTATCTGATATCAGAAAAAATAAAATAATTAAATAATTATAATTGCATAAGTTGTTAAAAATGCTATGCAATAGCTTTACCGCGGCAGTCCCCAAGTGCCACACGTATTTTATTTGATTTGATGGCTCCACCCAAAGAGGGTGATTTCTGTCAAGTGTGCCATTGAAATAGGAGAAAACATAATTATGTTAGTGGACGTCACTGAAATAAGTAAAACATCACTCCGTCGGGAACACAAAATTGAATAATAATTTAAGATATAGTGAACAAAAGGGTAAAATACATATATATATTTAACACAAGAAGTCTATGGAGGAACATTCAATAAGTATTATTAAAGGGACATATTGTTGAGTTCAATAAATTTACAGATAATTTTGTAGACATTGGGGGAGTTGAGAGATAATAAAAAGTCTATACTAATAGGGAGCTGAATTTTGAGATTTAAGAGGTCCGAAATAAAGTTAGGATAGTTATTAACAATGGGACAATTAAAGAAAAGATGGTCCAGAGTGCAAAACGCATGACCGTAGTCACACTGAGGAGAAGGAAGGATATGTATTTGGTTGAGGTGAGCGGGAGTGCAGCAATGACCGATGCGCATCCTGCAGAGGGTGGAGATTTCCTTACGGGTGAAAGGTAGGTGGTGTAACCAGGGTTTGATCCTTATTTCTGTTTGTATTTGAGAGTATCTCTTACCTTTGACCAATGAGGACTCTTGCCACCTCCGGGCCCATTTGTTAGTGAGCTTTTTATCTATAGCAGGGAAGAGGTCTTCTCTATAGCAGCTTCTTTTTATCTATAGCAGGGAAGGGACTTAGTAGGGTTGGGAAGTAGCCCATGGTTGTGAAACCAGGCCTGTTATTGCCAAGTGGGGACACCATATGTTGCCATGTAGTATTCACTCAAGATTATTATTATTAGGTCCTTACCTATGAAATTGCCAATTTTCAATACAGGCTACTTTGAACTCAAATATGTAGCTTCTATTTTATAATTTCAAATTAAAGCTAGTGAAGCTCTGTTTCGAAATCGGTTATTCATTTGTTTTTGCAACATTTCATTTTACTCTGACATTGTTCTGTTTGCAACTGGAAAAGTAAAAAAAAAATATGCATTATTTTCAAATATGAGTTCCGCCATGGAACCAAGGCTGCAGATACAGCTCGAAGAAACAATGATGTGTTCGGACCAGCCACCACTAACGAACGCTAGGTACGTTTTTTGTTCAAACGTTTCCGTTTGAACATAGAAACGTCCCCCGCGGATGGCCACAAACGCAAATCGATTATGAAGATTTGAAAATGATAATAATAGTGGAAGCGGAACCATCATAAACCATGTCAGAGTTAGCAACAGTGTTTGGTGTAAGTGTCAAAACAATCTAATTCATTTGCGTCGAATTGGGAAAGTGAAGAACTCAAAGTGGGTAACGCGTGAATTGAGTGAAGCCCAACAGCAAAGACGGTCGCTAAATTAGAGGAGCTGTAACTGGAAACTCTCCGTCACCCACCGTGCTCTCCGGGTCTTGCTCCAACTGACCACTTTTTACGGAATTTGAACAACGTCTTATTAGGAAAAAAAAGGCAGTCAAAATTGCCTTCAAAGAATTCATTGATTCTTGCTCCTAGATTTTTTTTAACAAAAATCAATAAACTTCCCATAGCGGAAGTGCATCGATCACAATGGTACATGCTTCGATTGCTTAAATAATTTAATTTTTCTTTTTTTATATAGAATGGCAATTTCTTGGGTAAAGACTAGTGATTCCACGAATAGTGATTTAGCCGAATACCGAATATTCGGCCTTTGTTATTGGCCGCAGAGCCGAATGTTTAGCGAAATTGTTTTGAGAAAGATCTTCACTGAAAGTTAAGCTTGAAAAACGGTTCAAATTTGATAATAATGACAAATATATAGTTGCCACTTTTCTTGACCCACGTTTTAAAACGAGTTTCCTGGGATTGGTTCAAACGGAGAGAGCAAGACAAATAAAAATTTAAGAATCTCTGAAAATGAGTTGGGATCAGTCTAATAGTATTGAATCTGATGGCGATTCTTCTCCACTTCGTAAGAAAAGAAACACCAATGAAAATGTTCAAACGATTGAAATACACAACAGTTTCTGGACCTGTTTTGAGGAAGTAACTACAGATAATATGCAAAATGATTAGGGTGTGGAGAAAAGTTTTACTGTACATGGGATTGATTTTTATTTGAAAACTGTTCGCCTAGATCAGACGGCAGACCTTTACAAGTCTTCTTCTTCTTCTTCATCAGCGCGCATTCGCCCACCGTTGGGCATACGCCTCTCCAATCACTCTCCACCCGGATCGGTTGTCCGTTTCCCTCATCCAGACTGGCCAGCTGTCTCCTTGATGTCATCGGACCATCGGGCCAGTGGTCTGCCCACTTCTTCTGCCTAGCCGGGGTCTCCACTCCAAAACGCGCTTGCTCCACCGTTCGCCGTGTCGTCGGGCCATGCGGCCGGCCCGAGCCCATTTCAGCTTGGCCACTCTTTGACCCACGTCGATCACCTTGGTGTGCTGTCTGATGAGCTCGTTTGGGCCTCGATCGCGCGACGATATGCCGAGCATGACTCGCTCCATGTTAGCTCGTGGATCATCCCAGCAGTCAGTGTCTATGTCTCACAAGCATACGTCATAGCCGGTAACACGCACTGATTATACGCCTTTGTCTTGAGCGATTGGGGAATTTTGGACTTCAGCACGAAGCTCAGCTTCCCGAAGGCTGCCCATCCCAATTGTTTTCTTCGCTTTATCTCTGCCATCATCGAGTCCCGGCCGAACTTTATCACCTGTCCTGGGTACACATGTACTCCTGCACCTGCTCCAGCGGTTGTCCATTCAATGAAATGGGATTCGGTGTGAGATCGGCTTTCGCCATAACCTTTGTCTTGTCCATGTTCATCTTAAGACCCGTTTGCAGGGACGCGTGATATAGTTGCTCCAGTATGAGTTGTAGGTCTTCGGCACATTCAGCGATTATAACTATATCATCCGCATATAATATACGAAATTTGCATATCCTTTCACTTCTATATAATGTCCTATACAACCCTACATCTCCCTCCTACCTCAACGAGGCTTTTACCGGATTAGGAAGTCATGGTCTCCCACTTCGTTCAAGTCAGAATAATATCCTACGTATCCCAAAACACAATACCACTTTTTTTTCCTACTCCTCCGTACATGCAGCTCGACTGTGGAATCAGCTTCCTTTAACTATTCGAGGCGCTAGCTCGCTGTTCACCTTTAAGCAATCATTGAAAAAGCACTTCCTTTCACAATAAATATTAATCATAAATTCTAACCTTTCCGTTATCCCCTCCCTTTCCTTACCTTATTTTGGCAGTTTATTTATTTACTTATTTATTTATTTATTTATTTGTTAATATATCAAAATATGTATGTATATACATATACATACATATAATATGTCAAACTCAAAAATTTATTTATATATTTACATTTTACTTTAGATACACACACAATATATATTATATGCTATAATTTCAAATTTAATTTTAGGCTATAATTTGTTGCCTACTCTTCTTTTCACACCAGCATGTTGGTTGACTGGAAGATATTGCTGTAGTGTAGCAATAAGTCCGCCATTGTACCTTATTTTATTGTGCAATAAAGAGATTTTCATTTCATTTCATCCGCGTAGCGCAGGTGATTGAGATACACGCCGTCAACGTTGATTCCCTTGCCAATATGTCCTCCATAGCGTTGGTGAACAGCTTAGGGGATATAACGTCACATTGTCGGACTCCTCTTTGGACTGGTATGGGGTCTGTTAGCTCTTTCAGCTGTACGGTCATTGTTGCCGCTTTGTACAAGCTCTTCAGGATCTGTGTAGGATCCTTTACAAGTGGTGATCGGCAATCGCAAAGCAATATCCGAGCCTGACAAAATTCGCAACGATTTATCTATCGTCTTCTGGCGGTAGTGTTTATAGTGAGAGGCAATTTTCTGAAGCGGGAATAGCATACGAGGAAAAACGCAATCATTTATAACCAACCAATGTTGAAAAAAAATGTTTCATTCATCATAACTTATTACTAATATATTTTAAGATTGATGCAATAATATAATTTGTGATTAAAATAGATACATTTTTGAGTGCATTTTGTTTTCCATGGTATTCGGTATGCAGCCGAATAGTACACAGTATTCGGGCGAATATTAAAAAAAGTGACCGAATAGGCCGAATACTGAATAGTACCGAATATTCTTGGCATCACTTCTTCTTCTTCTTCATCAGCGCGCATTCGCCCACCGTTGGGCATACGCCTCTCCAATCACTCTCCATCCGGATCGGTTGTCCGTTTCCCTCATCCAGACAGGTCCAGCTGTCTCCTTTATGTCATAAGGTTGTACTGCTCATCATGATTGGAGGTATTTAGCCCGATACCTGCCACGTCGGTCACACGTTTTGGAGAGCTCCACACTTTCAGGAAATTATTTCCATTTCCTAGGCTTGTGGAAACCTGGTCGGGTTACTTAACCGCCGAATTACACTACATTCACTAAATTTATTATTTAATTATTATTTATTGTTGAGAAAATTTCAAAATATATGTTGACACTTAGAATTTAAATTTCGAATCTATTGTAAAGTAAAGTGTAAAATCTATTGTAAAATAAAATGGCATCACTAGTAAAGACCTAATATAATGCGTTTGTTCGTTTTAGTTGCCCCTGGCGTACTTGACGGCTAAGACAAACGGCCTGGACGAAGAAGCAGAGAAGATGAAGGAGACCGCTCCCGAGGGCATCGTATTCCCAGATGTAAAATCCTCAAAACCGTTACCTAGACCGCCGGTTCCATTGCTGCAGTCTCAGCCCAATTGGCCTCTGCTGACCGTTTCCAAGTGAGTTACTGTTATATTATTCTTGCAAGGATGTATCAAATAATATGTCCTTACATGATAGGTTATCCTTGCTTTCTGATAGTTATTCTTTGCTCGAGATTATCGTTTTACTTCCTCCCTAATCAAACACGGCCATTTTGCTTGTATACGTACTGCAGGCGAGTGAAAATTTTGTCATACGAAAAGATGATGTTTGGCAAAACCTCAAAAACTTGACAGTGCTTTGCACGCATTTCAGTGCCTAGGCTCTATCCAGCTGTACTTTTTTCTGCACTGGAGATAAGTCTTGCAATTTTTCGTATCTTGTAGTGTGTGATGTTGAGTTAATACTACAATATTTGACGAACACTTCAGTCTTGACACTTTCGGGTCACCTAATCCATTTCCCGAAGAGTTGCTGTTCGTTTATTATTATTATTATTATATATTTAACAGGCAGGCAGCTTAAGCTGATGCGCCTGAGTCCGTGCTTGCATTACAATTTCTGTGGAATAAGTCCAGTTTATTTTTAAAGTCATTGACACTATTGGCATTGATCACTTCACTTGGGAGAGCATTCCATTCGTTTACCACTCTACTGCTGAGGAAATGTTTCTTGGGATTTGAATGGAATGATTCACGCTGGAGTTTCAGATGATGCCCACGCAGATGTGTGTTAGCGTTCATGGTGTAGATAGTCTGCAACCCAGGAACGTCATACGATGCAGTCAGGATCTTATATGTCTCGATTAAGTCACCCCAAGCCCTGCGTTGCTCCAGAGTGGTCAAACCGAGAGCCGACAATCTTTTCTCGTATGTTAGATGCTTCAAGTTAAAGGGCAGTTTAGTCGCTCTTCGCTGGACCTTCTCTAGAAGATCGATATCCTTACTAAAGTATGGATTCCAGATCTGATAGACGTTTTCCAAAATGGGTATTACAAATGACTTTAGATTTTCAGCATCAGTTCCTCTGTGATATGGTGTAATTGTTTAGGGCTGTAATTGTTGCATTTTGCAGTGCTATCAGTAACACCAGCGATTAATGGTTTGATACGCTGACATGCAGTTGGCGAACAATAGCGGAAATCACATTTCCCCATGAAAGGACATCGCTTTTATGTTCAAACTCCATAGTCAATATCATATTTTTTGTATTATAGAAAAATATATCCAGAAGAATAAAGACCAATTATGCCCTTGGGAGGCCAAAAACGCTAATCGTTGGCTGCGGTGGTTAGCAGATCCGCGCGTAGCCATTTGGCCGGCCTCCATATATTTTATATAAATACAAGAATAATTATTAGGTAATATATTTTTTTATTTTATTTATTGAGTGGGGCTTTTCTAAGGTCTTTATGAGCCTTGTAACACTGCGACCATTGCTAATCTATTGTGTTCGCCACCTACTATAGTTCTCCGCTAAGCCTTGTGTCATTTAAGAACCGCAGCAGGCTTTTGGCGCCAGTTGTTTTACCTCCTCAGGTTGGAGGTAGTGACCACCCAGGTGGGTGTATCTTTTACGCATCAGCGGGCCACACTCGCACATGAGGTGCTGGGGAGTTTCCTCTGCCCCTTGGCAGAACCTGCACATTTTCGTGTCTCGGAGCTTGAGGTTGAACATGTGTTTGTTCAGGCCACAATGCCCCGGGAGCGCCCTCACCAGTATGCGTAGATTGTTCCTATTTAGCGACAAGGCCTCACGGGCCGTCTTACGGTCGTAAGCCCTAATTAGCGCTTTGGAATGATTCAACCCTGGCGTGTTGTTCCAGTGGTTGACGGATTGTTCTAAACATACTTGTTTGAGCATTAGGTTTGCAAGGCTTTTTGGTACGCCACAGCAAGGTTCAGGGCCGTGTAACGTTCCCTTTGCTCCCGTCTTAGCAAGTTCGTAGGCTTTTTCATTTCCCTCGATTCCTGCATGGCCGGGAACCCATCTTAGAATTACCCTGTTCTTTTCGCCCAGGGAATTCAGTAGTGATATGCAGTTTTGCACTAGCTTTGAATTAATGGTATTCGAGGCTAGTGCCATAAGAGCTGCTTTGCTATCCGAGTGGATATAGATACGGTGGTTGGCGTAGTTCTATTAGGTAATAAGAGATCATTCATAAAAAAAGTGATATTGTTAGTATTTATATACAAAATTTACCAAAAATGTGCAGCGCCGTTTTTGCACACGTAGGCTGTCTTCCGAAATGTTAATGACCTGATGTTTAATCTCAAATTAGCCCACTGTCATCGCTGATTCCATATTTCAATAAATAATGAAGTTAGTAACGCTTGGTCTCTTGCCCGCTGTAGATACAAATGAAATATAACAAGACAAAATTTTTATAAGGAACAAAAACCGACTCCATTTTTTAAAATTAATGCAGCAGCCATGTCATGGTGAAACTTAGAACGGGCTTCCATAATGAAAGCGTATATAAAATTTCATTTCTGTGCTGTTGACCGTTGAGGAGGCCCCTCGTTGGAAGCCAACCCTGGGTGCCGCAGTCCTGTCTAGTGAAACTTAGAACGGGCTGTCTTAATTGAATGCATATAGAAATTTTTGTGTCTGTGCTGTTGACCGTTGAAAAGTCCTCTCGTCGGGAGCCAACCCTGGGTGCAGCAGCCATGTCATGGTGACACTTAGAACGGGCTATCATAACTGAATGTGTATACAAAATTTCGTGTTTGTGCTGTTGACCGTTGAGGAGTCACCTCATCGGGAGCCAACCCCGGGGTGTAGAATCAGGTCATGCTTACCATAAAAAATCCATTGTCATCGGAACTGAACCAACATGTAAATTTTCAATTTCATATGATAATATTTTAGGAGTTCCCTCAATTCCTCATGAATCCCATCAACAGAATAGGATGTTGATAAAATTGGGATCAATCTGGAAGTATATCTTTTTAAATTAAAAAAAATGATTTTCTAAATCGGTTCTGAGATACCAAACATTAAAAAAAAAAGGATACAACCGAATTGATAGCCTCGTCCGTTTTTTGAAGTCGGTTAAAAATAAATGATCAAGAGATGAAGAGGAGTCATAGAGGGTTTTTATTTTTAATTCATTTGTTTGGGGGTCCCTTCTTGCCACGATGTATTGTTGTTTAAATAATCTTCTAAAAGGGAGTATGCACATTTTTCAGGGGTTTCTTCGACACGCAGCTTCTGCAGCGCACACCAGGTGGCGCCGAAGCGGCGGGCAGTCTGCTGGCGGCGGCTGATGCAGGCGAAACGGTTGCGGCAGCCGGGGCCTGGGGAGATGATGATGATGACGTTATGCTGGATGCCGAGGAAGGCGCTGTGAGTTCTATCCTAGCTAATGGGCCCATGCTGGGTTGGCCACGTAGACCTATTCTGTTCAGGGTCGGTCACACTCACGGGTCAACGGGTAGGACGTTCGGGCGATGGACTTCCCCTGGGAATCAAACCTCTGGCGCTCCTGGACGGTCTGCGCACCGTGCGGCGCAAGCCAATCGATTGTGCACTCTGACTAACAGTCGGGGGAGTCTGGAAGCTGTACTGTTTCGGACCTTACGGCGACTGCTCTTGAAACGACCATGCTTAAAAAAGTGCAGATATGCTTTACAAAAGATACACTAACAGTCGAGTTACGAGCGGAGGTTATGAACCCACATTGGAACAATGCAGTAATTGAGGTGACTTAATCGAGACCTACAAGATACTCTTGGAAGAATGTATACATTCAATAAGAAGAGAGAACGACTTGAAAGTATTGCGGACAAGTTTCTCGATGAGTCCACAGAAACATTTTCTGTCTAATAGAAATCTGGATGATTGTAACAATCTTCCAAATAGTGTTATGTGTTCTAAAAACATTAAAGCTGGGTCCGCTGCGACATGTTATCGTGTTTTGCTAACATAATAACCAAGGTCATGTAATTTTGGGGCGTGGCCTAACTGTTTGGTTCTCTGTTTTTGTTCGCCGAGTCGAATGGATAACTTCCCCCGCGATCACCTACGGGGTGCCGGGGGACAAAATCATTCATTTTGTATTTGTGCTCGCCAGACACATCTCGTAAAATCTTCTTGATATTGTCTAATGTTGTTGTAGTTTATCGTTTTAATAGAGTGGAATAAAGAAAATACTTTGTATTTTATACAATTGATACAGGAAAGACCCGTTATTTGGGACGCTATATCCAACGAAAATAAAAATAAATCTTAAAAGCTAAATGCTTTTCTCATGTCAATCTCATATCAGGTGGAATAACATCGCTACACTATGTCGTTTTTTTTGTCTATTTGCCAATATTAACGTCAAAAGCTCTTCATAATCGCTCTCTGAACAACGAAAAAAATGTTTAACCCAAATCTGTCTTCAATTTGCAATTCTTGTAGAAAGAACGTGGCTGTAGGTAGGGTCTAACACAAAATCTATTTCTATTTCTTCTGTTAAGAACTAAATCCACTATTGCCAAAACCGTGGACACGTCTTCTTCGTCGGAACTCATTTTAAATAGATAAGTTACTAACAAAAATCATATATACTCGAAAATCGCAGTGCTGCTTGCTAAACATGTTTTACTAACATGTTAGCAAAACAATGTTTTGTTCGTAACATGAGCGCAGCGGACCCGGCTTAATATTTTTTAAAACAGACTGGACAGTTTCATCAGAAGAAAAAACTGACCTGATAACAAAATACTCAATCAGATATGGCCATATCAGCTAAATATGCTGCTTGGCCATTCATTATTATTATAAATAATAATTGGTTATTTTTTCCAGGGTTCAACTGGTGGAGTGGTTGTTGATGGAGAAGGCGAAGGGGACGGGGGCTGGGATGTAGGAGACGATGACCTCGAACTTCCACCTGATGCTAATGCGGCTGCAGGTATGCTTTTTTTTCAATTTATTATTTTAGATTATCCTAGATATGCTGAAAAAGGGTTCAAGTTCAATTAACAACATTCTGAGATATTTGCGAATCAACTAAAATTTCCTTTGATAAATCAGTTGAGGATTCCAGCTTTATTCGTTTTTCCAAACGCATCGACTTTAAAACAGTGGTTCTCAACCTTTTTTGACCAGGGACCACTAGGACTCTTTCGTTCGATGCAGGGCCCCTAAGGTTTAACCCTTCAGGCCTCGGCCCCTCAGCCGATTGACGAGTTGATGTCCCAAAAATTTTTAGTAAAAATTAGTAAAAAAAACTAATTATGACACTGTCTCACCAAAACATTAATTACTGTCAAACCACTGTACCCATAATTAAAATAAAACATTAACATAATAAAGCATAATAAAATAAAACAAATTAAATTAAAATTAAATTAAAACGGGGCCGTCACGCTGAATCGTGTTGTGGCCGATATTGGCCAATCGGGGCTCTAGGGATTAAAATAAAATCTACAAGAATGTGAAAATGAACTTTAATCTTTTACTATTAATTAAATAATAAACTTACATATTGAGATGTCAACCACAAAGGGGGCGAACCCGTCACCGCAGGACGTTTTAACGATTCATCGTTCTATCGACCGTGCAGTGAGCGTAGAAGACTTTGGACATAACAAATCCGACGTCTAGCTACGCCACAACCCGCAAGAAGCCAACGCCTTTACCGCGAGATAGCCAGTATGTTACCTGGCGGGCCGACACTCGCGCCCTTGCTTCCAATTGTGACCAGATTTCTCCGGTCTCTCGATTCGTTCCGAGTTCGAGGTCGCTTGCGCGGTCCTCTCCCTTACGAAGAGGTGAAACGGTGTGCACCGAATCTATCGCGGACCAAGGCGTCCTTTGCCCGACTCTGAACCGGGATCAGATGGCCAATGGTCATTTCAAGAGCAGTCACCGTAAGGTAGGCAACCACCCCCGCTCTATAGGAAACAATACAGTTCCCAGACTCCCCCGACTGTTAGTCGGAGAGCACAATCGATTGGCTTGCGCCGCTCGGTACGCAGACCGTCCAGGAGCGCCAGAGGTTTGATTCCCAGGGGAGACTGGTTGACCCAGTGTCCTACCCAGGTTCGCACCCCATGCGTGGAGGCCATCGGATGGGTGTTGACCCGTGAGTGTGACCGACCCTGAACACATGGGTCATCATGGCCACCTCATCATGGGCCCATTAACTCCCAATATTAAACTTACAATAATATTTGAAAATATTTTCAATAGAAAATATTTTCAAAAATTAGTCAATGTGATTTTTAGCTTGCATCTTTTTTACAAGTTAGCCAATTCTGGGGCTGATGCTATACGGGCTCTGTTGCTCAGAGCTATACGAAAATCAACACTCGATTTTTGATCTTGTTCTTAATTATGAGCAAAGCGGAAAATCCTTGTTGAAATAAGTTGTGGAGCAACTCCAAAGGAGGATATATTATTATTACAAGCTTTTATTTACCTTGCAATGTTTGTTAGTATGTAAGTTTGTTTAGGTCAAATCTTGCCAGCTGAATTAGAACCACTTCGTCTTATCCTATGAAGTTAAAATTTTACTTGTTGGTTCAGTTTCGGTGACTATGCAGTTTTATGGCGGGCATGACCTGATTCTACCCCCAGGATCGGCTCTTGACGAGGTTACTCTTTCACGGTCAACAGCACAGACACACAATTTTGTATACGCATTCAATTATGATAGCCCGTTTTAAATTCCCGTCGTGAGCGAACCCTGCACTCAGGGTTCGCTCACGACGAGGGGACTCCTGAATGGTCAACAGCACAGAAACGAAATTTTGTATATGCATTCAATTATGATAGCCCGTTCTAAGTTTCACTGCAATAGGGCTGCTACACCTAGGGTTGGTTTCTAACGAGGGGTTCTAAGGTCCACTATGACATGGTTGGTTTACCCAGGGTTGTCTCAAGACAGAGCATTTTAATAAAAATGTGTTTTTAGTGTTTTTACTGTTCATTAATATTGTTAAATTATACACCAGCAGCATAAGGCTGATGCGTGCACTAAGAAATATTTCTAGTTTATTCGTAAAGCTGTTGACAGAGTAAGCACTTATCACTTCCTCTAACAATCTATTGTCTGGTTATTTTATTTGGTCTTATATTTGTGCTTTTAGTTTTTAAATACGTGGCGTATATTTAATTTGATTATTTAACATTTCACTGGCAATTTGAATATTACGATGAAAATTTTTACTACGTATCTTTTTGAATTATTGACCATTTCAAATATTAAGCTTCTATTTTGATTATTTATATTTATATTTATAGTTTGACAATCTAGTAGTTAAATTCTTGACTACCTATGTATGTTCAGTAAAGAGTAGTAACGAGACTTACAACCTAACACAATTATTTTGACACGTCCAAGAGCGGTTTTTAGCCGTCAATTGGACACGACGAAAATTTTCTAAGGTTCCTAGGTCGTTTTGGTAGTAAATAGTTTAACCAATCGATAGAACGGCCCAAGGCGTACCGAAAAAAAAAAACCTATTTGGGTCCAAAACCGATTTAGATCGTTTTGTTCTCCGACTCTTCATTTATAGGTCATTGTAAGCTATATCCCCATTTAATAAAATTATTTGCAAAAATGATTGTCAATGTTATTTTGGAACAGCCTGTATATGTTTTTGTATTGAAATTTTAGGAGGAGATTCTGAAGGAGGATACTTTGCCCCTCCTCCCCGCGGCCAACCAATGTCCAACTCTTGGACTAGCTCTCGGTTACCTCACGATCACATTGCCGCGGGACAATTCCAATCTGCATTTAGGTAAGAAAAACACTGAATTGAATGTGCTTTCGCACATTCAATTAGGCACTGATACTCGTATAAATTCATATTTAAAAGCCAATATTTTTTTATTTTTAAAGGTCGGACCACAGTGATCATTTCCTTTAAACCCAAATATTGTCCTAAAGGTTGGTATCCATTAGGTTCACGCATCAACTCTGCTACGCGCATTTGCAACTGCTCTAGTAGTGGATCCGTTGGCGCTCCTGGAGTGTCTAACATTGAACGAGAAATTTAAAACTAAATTCTGACTACGACATGTTCGCTCAATGTTCGAATGAAAACTGCGGAGCACTCGTTGTTCTTGAGCTGATGTGTGCACCGTCTCTATTTGAGCAGTTGCAGATGTGCGGTGCAGAGTTGATGCGCGAACCTAATGGATACCCACCTTAAGAGCTTGCTATTTCAGTGTAAAACCTTAGCAGTATAAACCTTATACTATACCTCATTACGTTGTCTAACAGTAACTGTATGAAGGTTTGCAATTGATTTATGCAATTTTTATACCTTTTTTATTGCAGACTTCTCAATGAACAAGTGGGAGTGGTAAACTTTACGCCGTATGAGAACTTGTTCATGTCCATATACGCAGCCTCCCGAATGTCCTTCAGCGCTTTGCCCGGCTTACCCTCACTATACTGCCATCTTCAGAGGAACTGGAAGGAAAACGCCAAGAACAGTATGCCAGCAGTCGGTATGTATTATCCAGTAAAAAATATATTTATTTGGACATTGAAAAAGCTCCCAACAGAGTTCTTACGCATCGTCTGTTACTCAAATTAGATCATTTGGTAATACGTGGAAGGCTGCATAAATGGATTGAATCGCAAGGAAGGGTGAAAAATTCCCTGTTCGACACAAAACCAGTTGAAAGTTGAGTGTTTCAGGGATCAGTCCTCGGCCCGGTACTCTTCTTGCTGTACATCGTCGAAGTAAAAAAGAATAGTAGGACATCTCGAGCCCTGTCCTCGACATAAACACCTTTGCTGCGCTGAACCACCCGGGCTTAGCTCTTACCATTGACGACTAAAGCATTGGCATTTCTTTAAATCGGGCCACGTGTTCTTGAGATAGCGTGACCTATGCCCGTTATACAGATGATTTTTTCAGCCTCAGTGGTCTATATTGTCACAATTGACAGTTGACAGTTGGTCCCATCATAGCAGAAATGCAATTCTTTACAATTATTATCTATATGTATGTACTTTTGGTCTATAGACCAAGAGACAGTTCTGAAAATTTTACTTTAACAGAACATATTAGTTGGTGCTGATTTTGTGCGACACAATATTCGTCACTTGTAACAAGTGTTTGAAATACCCACATTTTGGAAAGTTTAAATAGGTACTTTCAAAGTAACTAAAAAGAGGAAAATGCTGAGACAAAACATTTATTTGGCTTCTATAATGATCAAATAATCGAATGAATTAACTAGATTACAAATAAAATTAGGTAAAAACATTAACATTTTAAGAGGTCTTTATGCTTCGTTATTATAAATTGACTTATTTTTAATTGCACATCAAAAAACTTATCACCCATCAATTTATACTTATCAATTAAATAATTTTATATATCACAAATGCTGATTGCACATCAACTTAACCAGGGCATACATATTATAACGTGTAATTAGAGATCCAATCGCGTTATACCAACACAAGAAACAAGAGCACCACCGCATTTATCCAAAACGCGGAAAAAGAAAAAAATACCATAAGTTAGGTTAAGTGATAACCAAAAAATTAAAAATAACCACAGGGTCGGGGAAAGGATTTGGTTTGGCACTAAACTTGGCAAAACGGAGAATAAACCTTCGCAATTTTAAAATAAAACTACAAATTTAAAGTTATGAAAACAAAAGTCCTTTATTCAGTGTAGGTAGTTCCCTCCTTCTATCTCCTCTTCAGACATGGATGGGGTACAGACTTCAGACATGTGACATGTAATACGTTTTCCAGTTCAAATGGACATCCAGGCGAGAAAAAGTCAGGGCACGGTGGCCCGATTTGTAGAGTTGAATTTACATTTGAAAATAAAAGGCGGCACAGCCAAAAACACGCTGTGACGAAAAGAGAAACACACCATTACTACAAAACTCATTTATCTAATTGAAACCCCAAAAGAATTAAACGCTTACCAAAAAATAGGACCTTGCTCACATCACTTTAAAATACTGCACTTCTAGTGCATTAACCACGGCGGATTATTCCGCTTTTAGCGAGTTTGCTGTCGCCCAGCGCGAGTGAGAAGTGCTCCTTGTCGCGCCATCTTGGAAACAATGTTCCCCCTCTAAAACTGAGGCTAGGTTAGACAGACTGGAAATGACTGTCGTTAAACCAACTTTAGGAGATAAAAAAAAAGTCATAGCAACTCATGTTCACAATAAAATAGTAATATTAATGTAATATTTATTACATTTATTAGAAAGGTTCTTTTGAACTCGATTTTTAAGTAAATCTCTTGTTTTTTATTTTGTCATGGCAAGGACACCAGAAGGGTCATTTTTTATTGGGCTGCGCAATACACAGCCATTACTATTTTGACAGCTCAAAAACGTCATAGTTTTTATGCAATTTTTTGAAAATATGCTCGTAGATCTAGAAAAATGATTATGAAAAAAAACTCAAAAACTGAGTAAACCCAATATAAAAAACACGAGAAATACATGCGAAACATGTTGCAATGCGTGCAACATGTTTTTGAAACATAACATGCCACGCAAATTTGGATTTTTGTTACAATATGTTACTCTGCCCGAATAGTGGTAAATCTTAGGTTTCACTAGTAAATCATAAGATTTAATATCAAGGCTTAGTAAATGTATTAACCCAGGTCGGATTTGTAGTGGTTTTGGTAGGTTCGGTTGTGTTAGGTTTCTATAAACCACAACGCACGAGCCTCGAGCCGAGATAAACGCAAAACGTAACCACTTGTCTCGAGGCGGCACTCGCGACTGACAGCATTGCAACAACTGCTTAGATTATTGCTGAGGCGTGCGTCTGTGTGAGTGCATTCGTTTCGAACGTTTGTAGGTAGTTTCCGTACTGCTTTAGATAACTGTTTTTTACTCATACTGTTTTTTACCCATACTGCATTTTACAAAACCTTTCTCAATAATCGAGAACGCTTAAGATTGGATTCTGAAGGTCGATTCGGTCTCTAAGCAGTATAAATTTCCTGAAAGTCTCGGATGCACAGCCCTGCGTCCAGATATAACTCTTTACTCTCTATCTCCGAAGATGGCCCTTATCGTAGAATTAACTGTTCCTTGGGAATCAAATATCCCAAAAGACCAGTACAAATTAAATAAATACCATGATCTCGCGAATGCCATCACCCGGAACGGCTTCACTGTTCACCTTCACGCGGTGGAAGTTGGCGCTCGTGGCCTGCCAGCTAAATCTTTGTTTCACCTTTTTAAAGATCTTGTCTCTCCAGGAAAATAATCAACTCCTTTCTAGAAAAATTATCTAAAACCGCGATTTCTGCATCTCAAATTCTATGGCTTCGAAGGGGGAGTGAATGGGTGGTAAGGTGAACGCTCACATGTGGCAAGACAGTTGTCCTAAACCTACCACAGCCGGTCGTTAGTCCGGAATTCACCGTTCACCTCCCAGAATGTAATAATTATATATGATGGGCCCGATTTTTGGTCGGTGAATTCCATGGCAGCTCCGTTTGTATTATATTTATATTTGCTATAGTTAAACCTCCACATGCTAAGATGACCTCCTATACATATCTAGTATAAAGGTAACAGAAAAATTAGGCAGGTAGGATAATATAAATCACATGTTATAATTACTCAAACCAAAGCATAGGCATACAGAAAATAAAAAGATTTAGATTTTGTATTGAAAGATTTTAAAATAATTTAGTAACACCTAGGGCACATTGAAATTTGCAAGGCCCCACCCGAGAGAGGTTAACCTAATTTTGATAGGCTTCTCGACTAAACGGTTTAGAGCCTACTTACTTACTGTGACTTAAAACTTTCAGGTATCAAACTGAACGACCTGGTGTTGCGGCTACAGCAGTGCTACCAACTGACTACGGCGGGCAAGTTCACCGAAGCCGTGGAAAAAATGCAATCCATAATGTTGGCAGTTCCGCTTCTAGTGGTTGATAATAAACAGGAGATTGTCGAAGCCCAGCAATTGTTAACAATATGCAAGGAATACGTATTAGGATTGCAAATGGAGACTTATAGAAAAGGTATCTATATTTAATTTGTTGTCAATATTTTTATATTTTTTTATGGAGGACATTTCAGATAAACCTAGTTTTGAGGTATTGGCATTTTGAAATTCGTATCTTCCTTATTTACCGCTATTATTCCAGTAATATTGTCAGATTTACTAGTTATTTAGTATAAAATATTTATAATATATAAGGCTGTTAAAGAATTTTTCAAATATTGTACCTTGTTTTGGAGTTATTAACCCCTCACGTTGCGAGGTAAAAACTCACCTATCACTTTTGCGCGCGACATATTCGCGCAAAAAATCGACGCGAGTCAACGGCCTTGAGAAAAACGATCATAACTTATAAACCACTAATCGGATTAAAAAAAGATAAATAGAAAAAAGATCGCATTGAAATTTGACATATAAAACATTATAACCTTATCTCGTAAAACAATTAAGATAATAATGAATAAATATTACAAAATTGGCAAACTGAAAAAACTCGCCTATAAAATCATTTCGATTTTTTTGTAAATACAGTTTTTGTAAATATCAAAAATTGTAAATACAGTTATGTTCTTTATTAAATGCTTTACCAAAGCGATATTTTTTTTTTACTTATTTGCATACAAAAATACGGAAAAAATATTTATTTATTCAGCCAAGAAAAATTGTATGTATTCTCGTAAAAAAAAATTTTTTTAATTTTTAATTTGTGACTACTTATGGTATTTTTTTATATGAAATTCTTTCAAAATAACTTTATTACTACATCACTTCTTCTTAGAAATCACACCAGAACTTTGAGCTTTGTCTGATATTATAGAAAAATCTAAAGTTTTGAGAGTTTCCGACTTCCGAACCTAATAATAAACTTTGAATGCCCATAATATAAAATTCGTTAGATTTTTTCAATTATATTGTCTTATCATAGACTTATTATATGTCTAATAACTAATTACTATACTCCAAAGAGTCACATTTCATCGAAAAACTATGAAAAATCGCACTTAATTCTCTCATAGTAATTATCAAAACAAGTTTCTTTGCGCGATTCATATTAGAAAACAACATATAATGTTCAAAATACGCCTAATTATGTGATAACTTAGGATGTAAATGAAGCAATATCTATTTTATTAGTAAATTAAAGCGACATTACGTCATGTTTCGCGATATAACGGGATATTTCACAAACATTACAAAATAAATACGGCCATATTTCGCTCGCCGTTTGGTTTTGCCAATGTGTTTTCTTCGAAAATTCGTGAAAAACAGCAAATGGGCTGTGTAAATTGTTTAATCCCAAGGCCTAAACTACTTAAAAATGGAAATTACTTACTTTTATCCGGTATGCACTGCACTTATATACACAAAACAATTCACAACACAACACGTCGCGGAATTATACGCCGCCGCGAATGGGCAGTTCGCGACTGTCGTCAGAAATGAGGTCATCGATTTTGTAAGGGATGTAGTAATTCATATTTCTAACATCGCATGCGGCAATCGAGCAATTTCATAGTGTTGCATATTTGGCTATATTATGGCATCATTCGATAGAATATACAATCGCATTTCGAAATTTAAACGACATTTTCTTGAGCGGCGAGCGCGATATCCCGTATGGGATAGTTTGGATTTCAGCCGGCCGCCATACATATCCCGCAAGGGATGTTAAGTGCCTAGCGGGTTAATGATTTTTCACTTGATTCCATTCGCCACTCGAAATTTCGTTGAATGTTCATCAAAATTTCGTTGAATGTTTATCAAAACTTCATTGAATCGATCAGATCGCATAGAGAACAAACGCATCTCGCTTGCAAATATTCAATTCTGCCAATATAGAAGAATGTAAATTATCTCAGCACTGATTTGATCCATCCAATAGTTTTCTATCATTTAGGATATATTTTGAGAAGAAAAAACTTTAAATATAGTTACCTACAGACCTAGGAATAATAATACCATTGGATTATATAGCGTATTAGACTGCTCAGCGTGGTACTAAGATTTGGCAAGTAGGATTTCAGTAGTTGAAGTTGGTCATTCAGAAGTTGGTTAGTCCCCGGTGCTGCGTTGTAGGTGAGTAGAAAATAACATCTTTTCGATACGTATCATCTTCTAACATTCGTATCCTTCCCTCCTTGCAAATCGTATCCTTCCCTCCTCTAAAATTCCCTTCACTTGCGAAAGAGGACTGGGAATTTCATAATAATAATTTAACTTCTATTCTTGACCACTCTGTGAACCGTAATGCCCCTGCCAGCGTCCAGCTGTCGTCCTTCCAGGTGGCGGTCCATGAATACGTCTCGGGTGTTTACCCAAAATCTACCCATGTCGACCCGGTTCACAGAGAAAACGCATTTAAGGCAAAGCTCCGTAGGCAAAAGCGGCTACTTCGTCGCCAGTTACGTGAAGCCAAGAAAGCCGGGGATAAAGCCCTCTGCCACAACTTCTCGCGCGCGTACCGCTCTATACTAAAACTCATACAGAGCGTAGCAACGCAAAACGACAAGCGCAAGGCAGCATTTCTCAAATCCAAAGAGGAAGCCCAGTTCGACAAAAACCGTTTTAACTACAGCAAAAAGGTTTTGTCTGCCGCCAAGGGAAAAATCCAAATCCCGGAAGAAATGGCCACGGACTACTTTTCGACCACGTATGAGGACCCAATGCGGCTCCATAATTACAGCCCTCTGCCGGGCATTACACCTCCGCACCTGCCTACGGCAGCTTTTGCTTCTCAACCTCCATCTCTAGATGAGATTCTTAATCAAGTAAAGAGGAAGCCGTCGGGCTCTACTCCGGGTCCCGATGGTATTCCCTATTTAGTATACAAAAAATGCCCCTGCCTTCTGCAATAATTAGGATCCATCTTCCGAAATATATGGAATAGCGGTGTAGTCCCACAGAATTTTGGCCGAGCGATAGTCATCTTAATTCCGAAGGTCCCAGTTTGCACCGGACCAAAGGACGCTCGGCCCATTGCTCTGACAGACACTGTGGCCAAAATCTTTTTTAGCATAGTCCACACGAGGATGAGCGAATTCATGCACCGGAATGAGTACCTTGGAGTATCAGTTCAAAAAGGCTTCATGCGTGGCGTCTCGGGCTGCCTCGAGCACAATTCTCTCCTGGCTGCTGCCATCAAGGATGCGAGACAGCACGAACGCCAAATCAATGTATGCTGGCTCGACCTAGAGAATGCCTTTGGGTCAGTCCGACACAGTCTCCTCCACTTTGCACTCCGTTGGTACAACTTCCCACCAGTCGTGCGTGATATTGTAGCCTCCTACTACAACTGTCTGACGTTCCATGTTAAAACGCAAGAATGGACTACCCGCTCTATACCATATTCAATTGGACTATTTCAGGGCTGTTGCCTCTCCCCGACGATTTTTAATTTAATATACTGCTGGAAAGCCTGACCCAGTTTGACAGGAATTGGGGCTACCGTTTTAAAACAGACGGCCAATACACCTCGTCGTCATACCACCGTCGTGCCTCGCTTTTGCCGACGACCTAACTTTCATCACCAGAAGCCCCAAGCAGCTTTCCCTGCTATTACAGAAAGTGGAGCTTTTCTGCGACTGGTCAGGCTGTATAAAAGTGAAGCCCTCCAAATGTTTTTGCTTTGGACTCGCCCGCATAGACACAAAATTTACATCCTATGACCCCAAATTGGTCTATAAGGGCTCTAATATCTCCCTTATAGACCCAAACAATCATTTCAAATTCCTCGGCAGAAAAATCACCCATCAGGGAAAAGATGTCTCGGGCGATCATGTTATAGAGCATTTCAAAAGTTGCCTGGCAAAAATTGATGCCTTGCTAATTTCTGGCCCTCGTAAGGCCTGGATCTATGACAATTATCTAACGTCACATTTGTCATGGCCCTTTCTTATTTACGATTTTACCAAAACCCAACTTGTCCCGTCTAGATGAGCTAATGGGCCCATGATGAGGTGGCCACGATGACCCATGTGTTCAGGGTCGGTCACACTCACGGGTCAACACCCATCCGATGGCCTCCACGCATGGGGTGCGAACCTGGGTAGGACACTGGGTCAACCAGTCTCCCCTGGGAATCAAACCTCTGGCGCTCCTGGACGGTCTGCGCACCGAGCGGCGCAAGCCAATCGACTGTGCTCTCCGACTAACAGTCGGGGGAGTCTGGGAACTGTATTGTTTCCTATAGAGCGGGGGTGGTTGCCTACCTTAGGGCGACTGCTCTTGAAATGACCATTGGCCATCCGATCCCGGTTCAGAGTCGGGCAAAGGACGCCTTGGTCCGCGATAGATTCGGTGTACACCGTTTCACCGCTTCGTAAGGGAGAGGACCGCGCAGGCGACCTCGAACTCGGAACCAATCGAGAGACCGGAGAAATCTGGTCACAATTGGAAGCAAGGGCGCGAGTGTCGGCCCGCCAGGTAACATACTGGCTATCTCGCGGTATCTCCAAAGTCTTCTACGCTCACTGCACGGTCGATAGAACGATGAATCGTTAAAACGTCCTGCGGTGACGGGTTCGCCCGTTGTGGTTGACATCTCAATATGTCCAGTCTAGATGCGCTGGTGACAGCTAGTTTAAAATCCTGGCTGTCCTTAGCCAAACCAGCTGACCCCTCGACTCTCTTCAGGTCCAAACAAAATTTTGGGCTAGCGCTAAAACTGCCCTCTCTGCTCTACCGAACTCCAGAATAACCAAAAATTCGATTCTGTGCAATTCCAAAGATCCGGCAATATCGAAGCACGTAATAAGTGGCCGTAGTGATTCAAATGATCTACAAGCCCGCGTAGACTTCCACAAAAAGTACCTTACTGGAATCAGCCAGAATGGCACTGGTCTGGGGTATGGCAGTACAACCACGAGCGACGTGGACTTGAAAAAGTCTCTTTTGCGGGGAGATTACGACAGCAACAGTATGGCTCATGCTATTGGCCTTCAATGCCAGAATGATTGGACAACAATTGGGGACTTTTGCATTCCGCCTCCAATGCACTGGAAGGTAATGCTCTACGACTGGACGCCAGAGATGCTGAAATTTTATTTGAATGCCTTTCAGCATACACTTCCAGACCTCAGTAACCTCGCTCGTTGGAGCTTTGCCGAGGATAGTTTTTGTCCCCACTGTAGCAATACCCCTTGCACAGCTAGACACATTCTAGCTGGCTGCAAGGTGGCCTTAGATCAAGGACGATACACTTACCGCCATACACTTACCTCTCAGTGGCTCGTGCCAACAAGGGTTTGACAGTATCCTCCAAACCCCCAATACAGTTTGTGCGGGATGGCTCTAAAGGCGAAAAACATTTAACTACAAAACGTTTCTCAATAATCGAGAAAGCTACAGATTGGATTCTAGAGGTTGATTCGGTCTCTAAGCAGTATAAATTCCCTGAAAGTCTCGGATGCACAGCCCTCCGTCCAGATATAACTCTTTACTCTCTATCTCGGAAGGTGGCTCTTATTGTAGAATTAACTGTTCCATGGGAATCAAATATTCCAAAAGACCACGAGTACAAATTAAATAAATACCATGATCTTGCAAATACCGTAACCCGGAACGGCTTCACTGTTCACCTTCACGCGGTGGAAGTTGGCGCTCGTGGCATGCCAGCTAAATCTCTATTTCACCTCTTTAAAGATCTTGGCCTTTCCAGAAAAATAATCAACTCTTTCTTAGAAAAAATATCTAAAACTGCGATTTGCACATCTCAAATTCTATGGCTTCGAAGGGGGAGTGAATATGTGGTAAGGTGAACGCTCACATGTGGCAAGACAGCTGTCCTAAACCTACCACAGCCGGTTCGTAAGTCCGGAATCCTTTGCTCACCCCCCAGAAGTGTAAAAAAAAAAAAAAAATAGTATTATGACGGGCCCGACTCCGGTCGGTGAATTCCACGGCAGCTCCATTTGTATTTATTATTTGTCAACTCTTTTAACAGCAGATAGGAAAATTTTCTCAAGAAATAACTCCCCCGTATAAAATTCTGCCGTTTTCCAGAACTCATTTTTCCAAGTGACTATAATGCAATAACTGACTGACTGTATGTAAATAAAGTTCTCGGCGCCGTCGCCGATGCCTACGCCGCTCCCTATGAAGTGCGTAAATCCGCACTCAAACGTTTTTAAATTTGTTTTAGGGTTGCCGAAAGCGACGCTCGAAGAACAGAAACGCACCTGCGAAATGGCCGCCTACTTCACGCACTGCAACCTCCAGCCGGTGCACCAGATCCTCACCCTGCGAACCGCCCTCAACATGTTCTTCAAGCTGAAGAACTTCCGAACCGCCGCCTCCTTCGCCAGGCGACTTCTAGAACTGGGCCCCCGGCCGGAAGTGGCCCAGCAGGCCAGGAAGATCCTGCAGGCCTGCGACAAGACGCCCGTCGACGAGCAACAGTTGCTGTACGACGAGCACAACCCGTTCAGCGTCTGCGGCATCGGCTACGTGCCCATCTACAGGGGGAAGCCCGAGGAGAAATGCCCCTTCTGCAGCTCCTCCTACCTCCCGGAGCACAAGGGCAAGCTTTGCACCGTCTGCGGTGTCTCCGAGATCGGCTTGGGCGCTTCGGGTTTAAAGATTTCTAATGCTGTCACTAGATAATTTCGGTAAATCGATTATTGTTATTGCCGAACGTAGATCCTATCGATTTGATAGATTAAATATTAAGTATGTTATAAAATAAGTATTCTATATTATATTATGTACTGCAATAAATGTGCTATTTTTAATTTCGGTTTCGATTATTTTATACGCCAGACCGGGCGGTACATTAAGGCAGGGGGTGGAGCTTTTAAGAGAGGCGAGCGGCGCTCGATAGGTACGAGCAAGACTTTTTAGGAAGGTGTCGGGCTTCACGTGCAGGAGGCGGGCCTTTATAGGCACGGGTGGGGCTTTATCGCTTCACGGTGTGTCTCTCCAATCTTGTCAGGATAATACGCTCTCTTTTCCGAAACATCAGGCATCTTCATAATCATGGTCATTTACTGTCCGCGTAGCCAGACCTATGGAGCCGTCGTATCGGAAGCCCTCCGTCGATATTCATCTTAAAGGAGTCATTTAATAATCATCGTCTCTCAATAAACCTAGTTCTTTACCCTGATCCTTTATGCCTTTTCTTTCCTATGCATATTGCCTTTGCCTTTTGTTTCGGCTTTATAATTACCTCACTTTTGCATTCCTCGTCCAATGCACTAGAAGGTAATGTCGAACGTCAGAGAAGCTGACATTTTATTTAAATGCCTTTCAGCATCACTTCCAGACCCCAGTAGCCCCGCTCGCTGGATGTATTCAGTGGATAGTCTATGTATCCTTCGTAGCAATACCCGCTTGCACAGCTAGGCATATTCTAACTGGCTGCAAGGCGGCTTTGATCAATATTAGATCAATATCAATATCAAGATCATACCTCAAGTCATTAGGTAATTAGCCTCTCGGTGGGTTATGCCAGAGGGTCGGACAGTACCCTGAAAACCCCCAATACAGTTTGTGAGGGAAGGCTCTAAATGCAAAAAACATTCCATTGCAAAACCTTTCTCGACAATTGAGAAAGCTTCAGATTGTTAAAAAAAAGCATTTTTTTGGTACGGGACGAAGAGATGAAAAAAACGACCTAGAGAATGCCTTTGGGTCAGTTCGGCACAGTCTCCTCCACTTTGCGCTCCGCTGGTACAACTTCCCACCTGTGGTGCGTGACATTGTAGCCTCCTACTACAACTGTCTGACGTTCCATGTCAAAACGCAAGAATGGACTACCCGCTCTATATCATATTCAATTGGACTGTTTCAGGGCTGTTGCCTCTCTCCGACGATATTCAATATCGTTTTCAATATACTGCTGGAAAGCCTGACCCAGTTCGACAAGAAGTGGGGTTACCGTTTTAAAACAGACGGCCAATACATATCGTCGTGCCTCGCTTTTGCCGACGACCTAACTTTTATCACCAGGAGCCCCAAGCAGCTTTCCCTGCTATTACAGAAAGTGGAGCTGTTCTGCGACTGGTCAGGCTGTATAAAAGTCAAGCCCTCCAAATGTTTTTGCCTTGGACTCGCCCGCTTAGACACAAAATTTACGTCCTATGACCCAAAATTGGTCTATAAGGGCTCTATTATCTCCCTTATAGACCCAAATAACCACTTCAAATTTCTTGGCAGGAAAATCACCTGCCAGGGAAAATACCTCTCTGGCGATCATGTTATAGAACATTTCAGGAGTTGCCTGGAAAAGATAGATGCATTGCTAATTTCTGGCCCTCGTAAGGCTTGGATCTATGACAACTATCTAACTTCACATTTGTCATGGCCCTTTCTTATTTACGATTTTACAAAAACCCAACTGTCTTGTCTGGATGCACTGGTGACAGCTAGTCTAAAATCCTGGTTGTCCTTAGCCAAACCAGCTGACCCCTCGACTCTCTTCAGGTCCAAACACAATTTTGGGCTAGCTCTAAAACTGCCCTCTCTGCTCTACGCCAACTCCAGAATAACCAAAAAATCGATTCTAAGCAATTCCAAGGATCCAGCAATATCGAAGCACGTAGTAAGTGGCCGTAGTGAGTCAAATGATCTACAAGCCCGCGTTGACTTCCACAAAAAGTTCGTTACTGGAATCAGCCAGAATGGCACTGGTCTGGGGTATGACAGTAGAACCATGAGCGATGTGGACTTGAAGAAGTCTCTCTTGCGGGGAGATTACGACAGCAATAGTATGGCTCACGCTATTGGCCTTCAATGCCAGAATGATTGGACACCAATTGGAGACTTTTGCATTCCTCTGCACTGGAAAGTAATGTTGTATGACTGGACGCCAGAGATGCTGAAATTTTATTTAAATGCCTTTCAGCATACACTTCCAGACCCCAGTAACCTCGCTCGTTGGAGCTATGCCGAGGATAGTTCATGTCCCCTTTGTAGCAACACCCCTCGCACAGCTAGACCTATTCTAGCTGGCTGCAAGGTGGCCTTGGATCAAGGACGGTACACTTATCGCCACGACAAAGTCCTTGCTGTTATTCGCGAGGTACTTAGCCTCTCAGTGGCTCGTTCCAACAAGGGTTCCACAGTATCCTCTAAACCCCCAATACAGTTTGTGCGGGTTGGCTCTAAAGGCAAAAAACATCTCACTGCAAAACCTTTCTCAATAATCGAGAAAGCTTCAGATTGGATTATGGAGGTCGATTCGGTCTCTAAGCAGTATAAATTCCCTGAAAGTCTCGGATGCACAGCCCTGCGTCCAGATATAACTCTTTACTCTCTATCTCGGAAGATGGTCCTTATCGTAGAATTAACTGTTCCATGGGAATCAAATATCCCAAAAGACCACGAGTACAAATTTAATAAATACCACGACCTTGCAAATGCCGTCACCCAGAACGGCTTCACTGTTCACCTTCACGCGGTGGAAGTAGGCGCTCATGGCCTGCCAGCTAAATCTTTCTTTCACCTTTTTAAAGATCTTGGTCTCTCCAGGAAAATAATCAACTCCTTTCTAGAAAAATTATCTAAAACCGCGATCTCTGCATCTCAAATTCTATGGCTTTGAAGGGGGAATGAATCGGTGGTAAGGTGAACGCTCACATGTGGCAAGAAAGCTGTCCTAAACCTACCACCGCCGGTCGTTAGTCCGGAATCCACCCTTCACCTCCCAGAAGTGTAAAAATAAAAAAATTATATATGATGGACCCGATTTTTGGTCGGTGAATTCCATGGCAGCTCCGTTTGTATTTTATTTTGATGGGCCTTGAACTTTGAACATTGCCTAGCGTTTATGTTTCGAGTTAGAATCCATAATATGTATAATATGTTAATTGCTCTAAAGTCCAAAATAAAATAACATGCTAATTTACAGCATTAAAACCCAACACCAAACTAGTGCCTTTCAACATACACTTCCAGACCCCAGTAACTTTGCTCATTGAAGCTATTTAGAGGATAGTTCATGTCCCTTTTGCAGCAATATCAATACAATGGGGTCCTTAGAACAATGACGGCCTTAGACCAAGGACCATTCATTTATTGCCACGACAAAGTTCTTGCCGTGATTCGTGAGGTTATTAACCTGTCAGTGGCTCGTGCCAAGACAGGTCTGACAGTACCAAGTACAGTTCTATGTCATGGCTCTAATGTCAAAAAACCATTCCAATACGAAACCTTTTTAAATAACCAATACAGCTTCAGATTGGATTCTCAAGTTCGATTCGGTCTCTAGCAGTATCAATGCCCTGAAAGTCGGTTGCACACTGCACAGTCCTCCATCCAGATATAACTATTTACTCCCTATCTCGTAGCATAGCTCTTTTTGTAGAAGTAAGTGTTCCATGGGAATTGAATATCATACAAATTAAATAAATACTATGATTTTGCAAATGCTGTCATCCGGAACGACTTCACTGTTCACCTTCTCACACAGTGAAATGTGGCTCTCGTGGCTTGCCAGCCAAATATCTGTTTCACCTTTTTAAGATCTTGGTATATCCAGGTAAATAATCAACTCCTACCTAGAAAAAATATCTAGAACCGCAATTTCTATGGCTTTGAAGGGGGAGTGAACGGGTAGTAAAGTAAACGCTCACAAGTGGCAAGGCAGCTGTTCTAAACCTACCGTAGCCAATCGTTAGTCCGGGGTCCACTGCTCACCCCCAGAAGTGTAATAATAGTATATATGATGGGCCCGACTATGGACAGTTAATTCCATGGCAGCTCCGTTTGTATTTATATGTATTTATTGTTTATTATTATATGTACAATTTATTTTGCAATGGTTGACTGGCAGAGATCTTGTATGTGTACATATAAAATATGTGGGCAATAAAGGTTAAAATCACTCCTCCATTCATATAACCCCCTTATGACGTTCGAAGCTATGATTATCCTGCCCGTAGACGTATTAGAATAGACCGCGGTAGTGCAAAGGTGGAATGTGAGTGAATGCATTAGCGGAATAGAAAGAGATAGCTGCATATGATACTCCCTCTATCCCAGGGGTGCCAAACTGGATTTTCTAAAGGCCGTTTACAAAATTTTGTGACAACGGGTCAGACTCAAAATGACTATACGCATATTGAATTGGTAATATATTTATTTAGTTATATACATGTTTAGTCGATATCGATATTCTATATAATATAGTAATTCATTATTTTGAAGATCCAGAGATTTCACCTCTTTTGTTCTTTATAATCTGGTTGATGTCGGGTGTTGTATTCGTAGTAGTTATTTTCACAATAGATTGGAGATGTTCATCATTCAGCCTTGACCAAAGCATTGATTTTTAAAAAATCAATGACCGAAGTTGGTTTTTTTAATGTTTTCTTTTACTTGTTTTTATTGTTTATTAATTGTTTTTATTAACCCTTCAAGCCCCGCGACTTCGATATCGAAGTCAACTGAACGCGTCCAGGAAGTGATTTGATTGGGTTTTTCGTGTCATTCCGTATTCAGTTGTATTTTATTTAAATGCACGATGATATTTGTATCAGATGATACAAATATCATCGTGCATTTAAATAAAATACAACTAAATACGGAATGACACGAAAAACTCAATCAAATCACTTTTCCTGGACGCGTTCAGTTGACTTCGATATCAAAGTCGTGGGGCTTGAAGGGTTAATAGAAAACATCTGCTCGCATACATATGAACTACAGAACATGCACAGGATTCGTGCTGCATTATTTTTAAAATATTTGGATAGTTATCCAAGATCTTGAAATATTGTGTATAAAATGAGGTAATGTTACCTCTTTAAATTTGTCCAAAACACTGTCACATTGAAGATCTATCAGTTCCATTTGTAATCGAATAAGTCCCTGTGCAACTACAAAGGTGAATGGATCGTTGAAAAGTGGAAAATCCATTTTATTCAGTTCCCAAAAATCTTCAGGTTTTTATTTTGCACACGAAGCACTTAACTTAGATTTAGGCGTGTGAAAATCTAAGCCCATAAATATGTCATGTTCAAATTCTGGTCGTGGGCTGCACCATTCTGGTCCACGGGCCGCCTGCGGCCCGCGGGCCGTATGTTTGACATCACTGCTCTATCCTGTCTAGTTGTGCATGCACGTTTATCCATAGCATAGCAGATTTATGGCGTTGAAGCATTGCCAGTGATATTTAATCGTTGCCAGTGATATATTTACGTGCGTCCCGCGCATGCGCAACTAAACAAGGATAGAGGGAGTGCCATATGCAGCTATCTCTTTCTATTCCGCAATCATATTATCGGGCTAGTCGCGCGCTCTATTCTAGTACTCTATGATCCTGCCGTAAGAGATTTAAAAAAATACGTGTGCCACTCGGGGACTGCCACGGTAAAGCTATTGCATAGCATTTTTAACAACTTATGCAATTATAATTATTTATTTATTTTATTTTTTCTGACATCAGATAACTGCGCTCTATCGGAAAACGTTGAAATTATTCCGAATCATTTGCGGCTGCGGAAGCAAATGATTCGGAATAATTTAAACGTCTTTCGATAGAGCGCCGCGCACGAATTTTTTATTCAATAAAGCAAAAAAACCGAATTATTCGAAAAAATTCGTAGATAAAAAGATAGATAATTAAATTATCTTTAAAATGGTGCAGGTTTCATAATAATACGCCCGATAGTATTTGCGTAGTAGTCGTTTTTGTGTTCGGTTAGACCTAATTTCACAAATTAATTACACTATGTAATATAAACAAAATCTAAAATATTCAAAGCTAAGAATATTAGGAAAATGTTCTTGTTTAACATATATTTTTTTCGAATCGTAAGCAGTACTCGTTTAGACGTAATTATCAGTTTAAAATCATTAATTTTCGTTAAGAAATTTCTTCATTCGGTCGCCGCGCTGGCCTAGGCCCGCGATAAAAGCTATGCAATAGCTTAAAAACTTGATGTACATAAGCAAAATATATTCAAGATTAAAAGTTTATTTAACAATATTCTTATATCCAAGATAACTTTACAGTAGTTCACTTCACTCGTCGGTTTTCTTTTTCTTTTTCTTCTTTTTGGGCGATTCGCCGCTCTCCATGGTCTCGTCCATTACTGTTGTGTCTCCGTTTTGCGTGACGTCCCCATTTCCTGCAACGGCCGATTCGTCGGCTTCCTGTGATATATCCCCCGCGTCCGATTTCCGCTTTTTATCCTGTTGAAAATATTATTTGTATGAGATATGATTTTATTGTGTTAGTATCCTTCGGTATCTCTATAGACAAGTTTCTTATCTACCTAGTGGGCTCGATTGCGTTTCTTCGTGAACTAAAATCGGAAATTAGTCCGTGTGAACGAGACAGGGCAATACGCTAGAGCGGAGTGTGAGATGACCGGTTGTCACTTTTTCGCATTAAAACTGCCCGCCAAGGTCAAATCTTACACCGCACGAAATATGCTCGAATTTATTTGGACGAGTATAAGTTCGGCAGGTAGTATTTATCGACGATCGTTCGTTTCATATACCGCTCTAACGTATTGCTTTGTCTCGTTCGCTTGGACTAATTTTAGTTTTAGTTTGCAAAGAAACGCAATCGGGCCCAGTATCTACTTAAAGTTTTTAATGGTTCCATGCAGCTGAGCCTGATGGCCTGTCTGTATTTTTAGGTCGGCTCAAGTCACGGTTCAGCTCCCGCCGGGTAGCCTCCTTGAAGAGAGACTAAACTCGAAGGGCCAGTGTAATGGTTTGGACCTTTACAGGCTGTTGGCGTAGTATGACTGTGGATCAAGTCTTTACGTTCACTGACAGAATAGCACAATATTATTATAACTCCCTGGGGTGATGGGTTCGCCCGTTGCAATTGACATATCTCAATCTACAATAGTGACACGCTGAATAGTAATTGAAGCAGATACTGCATATCCAGTTAATATTAAACATCCAGTCAAACCAAATATTTAGTTAGTGCAATAATTATGAGGGGGGAAACAATACAAGACAACTATTTGGGGGGAAGATGTGGGGGGGCAGGAAATGCGGCAAAAATTTACAATTTCGAATTTGCCAACGTTGCTTTACCTTATAAACACCTGTTTCGACGATGTCGCAACTGCCATTGTCCAGGGTAGAAAGTGCTTCCAATCATCATCCGTTATTCTGCGGGTAGGCGGCAAACTGCAGCCGTTACTGCGTAGATTACCGTTATAATCAGCACAGTAACAGCTGCAGTTTGCGCCTACCCGCAGAACAACGGACAAAGATTGACAGCACCACAACTGCAGTCGCAACACCGCCGAAACATTGGGTGCTACGAAATTCACACGGTAAATTTGTTTTTTATCCTATTTACAATGTCAAACTCGTTATTATTATACATTATTATACAGGCAACCATACACCATTGTGTCAAAATCAAAATGTTCTTGATTCATATAGACACAATTAAATATTATTTTTAATTTATGTTCTTATGATGCGTTCAAGCCTTACTCCCAAGCCGAGTTATCTCATTTACAGATAGTTATTTAGATAGTTAGTTATTTACATATAGTTCTCTAATAGTATGAGGAAGTTTGTTATAGAAGGGTATACACTGTCCCAAAAAGAATTGCTTATTTTGTGGAGACGAGTAGCACGTACAAGGTTATACTTATGTCTAGTATTAACATTATGAGTGTCGCTTTTTTTCAAAACTTGTCAATATTCTTGTGGACATACAACAGATTTTCGTATATATATATTTGTATGCAACAGTAAGAATATCTCTTTGAAATTTTCTCTAAGGGAAACCCGAGGACCAAGTTTATATATAGCTCTTACAGCACGTTTCTGTAGTATAAAGATGTTATTGATGTCCGCACAGCTTCCCCAGAGAAAAATCCCATAGGACATAATGCTATGAAAGTAACTAAAGTATACTATTCTTGCTGTATCTACATCAGACAGCAGCCTTATTGTTTTAACTGCGTATGCCGCAGAGCTAAGTTTTCCTGACATTTTCTCAATTTGTGGGCCCCATTGTAATTTAGAGTCAATTGTTATCCCTAGAAGCACAGTTGAAGCAACAGGCTCCAGTCTAGTTCCATTTATTTCTACATTGGTTTGTACCTGCTTAACATTAGGTGTAGAAAATTTAATCACTTTGTTTTTTTTCATTTAATAGTAGGTTATTTACATTAAACCAATGGACAAGTTGTAGAGGAAAAATCCATCTTGAATACCCTTCATAAATGAATGTACTGTGCCCTGGAAAGAATCCGAAATATAGACATAAATCAGACCTATAGAAAGCACACGCGACAATATTGCACAATATTTATTGAAACACGCTATAGAAACGCGCCACAGATCAATATGCGCGTAGAAAACTCAAGATCGAGAAAATGGCCGGTAAATAACGCAAACATCTCACCTTCTTTTTCTTCTTCTTCTTCTTGGTGGATTCGACGGCTGCCAGTGCCGATGCCTCTTCTAGGGCTTCCTTCATGACCTCGATATTCTTTTTGGGAATATCGCCCGTCTCATAGAACTTCAGCCTGTCTTCTACTTGTTCTCGTAGTTTATGTCCAAAGATCGACGATTGTGTCTCTGTGGAAAAATACAAACATGTGAATAAATGAAATGCACTTTCAGGAAATGTTCGGTGGAGTAAAGTAAAGCTTTACGAAGCCTATAACCCCAGAGCGGGGTTTCAAATTGTTTGTCACAGTAACAGATTAATAAGATTGTACGAATTCTTTGCTTGTGGCACATTATTTGTGTGTTTTTAGTTTTTCAGGATTATTCCTAATAATCTTTTCTTAAATAGCAAATTCACTTGTTAAAAGATTGAATTTCCATGCAGGTTTTTTGATTTCTATTAGCCACCATTTCGGACACTTTGTATAACTGCACCCATTTAAATAAAAACCAGGAGAAGGCCCGGCGCTCGATGGATTGATATGTCGTGTATTTCTGACATCCTTTGTATTTCCGATATCTCGTGGAATGAGACAGAGGGCTTAAACCATGAAGTTAATAAACTGATTTGTTTTTTTTTATTTGTCGTAATCTACCGCTTGGCAAAATGAGTACTAACTAACCTACCCCTGATTTCTTAAATTTTGTAAGTATAGATATTTTTTGTTTTGTAGTTTTTTCCTAAGTTTAGTTTCCACACTTTTTCTAAAAAACGCTGTGGTGCATTTTTTTACATGCATTTTCTTTTTCCTTTTAATTATATAAAAAACGAATATACAGCAGTTGAACATAAAACATTTTCCTCGGTAACCAAAAGCTTAAATCCAAAGAGTTATAGATCACTTTCAACTCAGTTTTACATATAGAATAATAAAAATTGTATAAAAAATGTCATAATTTCCAAAAATATATTTTTTGAAAAAAAAAAAAAACAAAAAGTAAATAAACATATATAAAAACTACGTGGTAATAATAGCATTTTGCTAAGCCGAAAACATAGTTTTCTACTAACGTCGACTTCTACTTCATGGAATAGCATGACTTAGCGAATGAGAATAACATTTCTAGCGAATAAGAACAAAGTTTCTATGAACTTTTTTTTTAAATGCCTTCTTTATGTCAATTTTATTTGACTGCACTCTTTTACATACTGATACACAATGAATCCTAATAAAATATATACATTGCTGTACAAAATTAACCCCGGACCAACAAAAGTATAACCGGCGAAAGGAGCAGTCACAGTCGTGTATAAGCTTGTTAACTTTTCTCACATAAGTTTGCCCATTTTTGGGAAGACATTTAGTAACTAATGACAATAAAACTTTTCAAATTGAAAATTGGGATCTTTTTTTTTTAATCAAATTTTTCTTTCACAAAGTTTAGTGCAATGGGTCGAGTATAGAATGTGTATTACCTGCAAAGCAGTCTATCCTCGAAGCGATGGAGCATTTGTTTGCGAGATACCTCGATATTCTGCCTTTGTTTTTAAGTCCGGCACGTCCGATGAAAGTGGAGTGATACAACAAGCCGTACTTGGGTGTGTTTGACCTGGTCTTCAGCGCCCTGAAGAGAGCCTTTTCAGCACCTGGAGTATAAAAACATCGCAAATTAAAATAATGATAATAACAAAACACAGGATTGTCACCTTTGCCTTTTCAGAAGTCGTTTTCAGGCCTACTTGCGGAGACACGCAGCTCAGATCGTTTAACATTTTATTTAGGATTTTTTGACGTCTGCAAGTATTACGATGGTGTAAGCTCAGGAATATTCGGAGAGCGGCCCAAAGCTCGCTAGATAGCCACACTACGAAATTCCAAGCAGTTGAATGCCATCATTAGATAACCAGTACACCGGCTAACAGTACCCTCTAAAACCGTTTTTACAACCTTTTTTAGACCGCGACCCCCTTTTTGGTAAGAAAAAAATAAAAACTTTTATGCGACCCCCATTAGACTGTAAGTTAGTTCTATCGACCGCCCCCCCTCCCCCCTTAGTCTCTTCCACAGTTGTAAAAACACAAAACATCTCTTCCACAGTTGTTTTTGTAAAAACAATGGCACATCATTTTAAATGTTTGTCACTTTTAGACTAAGCGTATGCTGAGACGCAGGCGATGCAGGACGGCATAACACAGGCAAGGCAGGGCAGTTGAGGCAGACATAGGCCACGAGCGTATGCTGCGACGCAGCTAAATGACACAGATGCATTCATGCGCATTCTAGCTAGTACAAAGAACATAGTTTTCGAGTTGACGAGTAAAATGACTTAGTCAGAGCCTGATTATGAAATTAATGAGTTGTTGATACTTTACAGTTTGTGAAAGCGTAAAAAAACTGTTTGGAAAAGTAACTATCTGAAAAAACGCTCTACTAATGGAGAATTTGAACTCTCAAGAGAGATATCACACAAACAATTCAAGAACTACTTTCAGTTAGACAAAACTCAATTTGATTATGATCACAACATTATCTTCTTCTTCGTCATCAGCGCGTATTCACCCACCGTTGGGCATACGCCTCTCCATTCGGATCGGTTGTCCGTTTCCCTCATTCAGACACAACATTATATGTGATGAAATGCACAAGGATGCAAATCGCGCCAACAATAACTCTTTAAATGTCTTTTTTGAATAATCTGAATGACTTGTAACAGACAACAAGGATAACAACGAACTATTTCGATTAAATGTTCCGTCATTTTTGCAGCACCATTATGAAATCTAGTTAAAAACATGTCTCGCCCTGCACATGTCGTGCAGAAATCTGTGCCAGCACTACAACAAGGCGCAGAGCAGGGTAGACACATGTCTGCATTGCAGGCAGATGTCTGCGCCGCAGCGTACGCACTTCCCAGTAAGTTCATACAATACATTATCTGCTCTGCCTTGCGCTTCTTGGACCTACTGTTTTCCGTAGACCACTGATAGATGTATTCTGTATACACTTGCTTGCATTATAATGAATTTTCCTAAACTTACTAACTTTGTGTTTTTGACAGCTGGCACAGTACTGATCACTTACATAGAGCTTTTGGTCAAGTGGACAGTTATAAAAAATTAAAAAACATGTACAATTTTTAATTGTTCATTTCTAAGCGTCCACGACCTTGAAGTAGACAGCATTTGAGAAAGCCGCACATGCAGCACTATCTCGCTTGCTCATTTATGTGACAAACCGATACCAATTGAAGCGCAATTTTTTCACATATCTCATCGCACCTCCCCTTGTTAGTCAGGTGCGCTGGTCTCCTCAATCGACTAGTTATGCAATTTGGGTTGGGTGTAGATTTCCTTCCATGATACTTGTGACGCGAGCGTTTGTTTATTGCTATTGTTATAAGTTTAAAATACTATGCTGTACACACAAGCTGTTTTAGAAGTAATACGATATTTACGGATCGCCTAAATGTTTGATGACTTGCCTAAATGGGGTCCGCTAAGGAGGACCCCTATTTACCTCTCGTACAACCCCATTTTTTTCCCTTGCTGACATGGACCCTTCGCAATTTGAAATCGACCCCTGGGGTTCATAAAGACCACTTTGGGAACCACCGCAATAGACAATAATAATTGTTATTGTATTAACCCCTCGATCCGCGAGATTTTGCAAGCGCATGTCTTTGAAAGACTATGGAAAATTTAGATTTATTATGGCGGCCGACCAAAATATTAATTTCTCCCAAACCGTTGTTGCACTTTAGAATTGTTGCATATTAGAACTTTAGAATACAAACTTTAGAGTCCGATCGGTCCCAACGAGGCGCAACTGTGCTTTTACGTTTGAGTCCGATCGGTCCCTCTGAGGCTCGAGGGGTTAAATTGATTATAAATAAAACATTTTTTTAAGAGATATGACATCGAAGATTATCGCGGTTGTTCGACATTATAAATAAGATAAAAACGAATTTACAGCATAAATTTTGTAACACCCTTGGTTTCGGCGATGTTGCAACTGCAGTTGTCTAGCATAGACTGTCTCCCTCCAATCAGTCTACCCCAGACAATCGAGGTTACAACATCGCCGAAACGTCGGGTGTTACAAACTTCACGGGATAAATTCGTTTTTATCTTATTTATATTTTTTTAAAGGAGTTCGCTGACCCTCTAGCTTCCCTTGCAGCACCCCGGGTGTCTGCATACCCCACGTTAGGGACCGCTGAACTAGGGTATTGTAATACATACCTAAAATCTGCACAGTGGATGCTGGGTATTTGGCGAGATTTGTCAAGCTGCCCGCCTTGGAAATTAATCTCGCACCAACTTGATCGCCTATTAAAACACCCAAATTGGGGGCAACTTGAACCATCTTGTTGTGGAGATACTCGGCTAACTGCTTTCTGAAAGTGTTATTACGATTAGTTTTTCCGAAAAGAATATCTGTCAAATCATTTCACTGTTTATTATAATGGTGTAAGCGGTAGGCAAAAGGAACTTCCCCTCAACGTAACGTTAAGATGTTTTACAAATGACTTCTATAAATTATAGTTTAAAAAAACAGATTTCATTTTTATTTATCATTGCTGCGAAAAGGGGTATGCAAGTTTGAGGTCTCTCTTGAAGTTGTTCCTGAGGAAAAAGTTATTGGGAACCACTTATCCAGAATAATGTCCCATAAATGAAAATCTACTAAAAAATATCTATTTTCTTATTCAGGCTCATGTACAGAAATGCTCGCTAAAATATGGAATTATAGCTCCCGAACAGCCTGTATACTAAGAATATGAGAAAAAAGGAAGGGGTCATTGTATGCAGACGACATAATGATACTACAAGTGAAGCGTTTTACAAATGTAATAGTTTCATGAATGTTAAAGTGGCAAACATATTTATCGGACGCGTCCGTCAGCCGCGGCTTACGGACGCGACTTAAAGGTATCTGCGTAATGAATATCTATTGAGCCGTGCACATTATCGGACGTAAGTCGCAGACGTGGTCTTGAGGCTTCGGACGTCCGATTGAGATCCGCAAGCCGCGTCCTAAACGACTGTGCATACTATCAGTCGCGTCTGTAAGCCGCGGCTTACGGACGCGTCCGATAATATATTTGCCCCTTAACTTGTATGTTACATTTTATGGAAAGATTTTTATTTTCAAAATAAAAAAATCTTTGGAAAAAGTGTCTTATAATATAGCGCATACTTTATTGCCAAATAACGACTTGTATTGATATGTAGCAGATCAATAAGCGCATGGGTCGGCAGTTTCAACATTTTACATTTTCCAAATAACTGCCAAGATTTTACATTTTCCAAATACATCGAGTGATGGTATTAATAGGGATACTGTGAATTTTGGTATTACCTTTGATATTTATAAAATTATGAACTCCTAAATGCATGATATTTTGTTTTATTGTTAAGTACTTAAATAATAAAATCATTTTAGCCATCGAACAAATTAAAAGAAATGGATCTTATATTTTCTTTGGAATT
This sequence comes from Micropterix aruncella, assembly GCA_944548615.1. Classification (NCBI taxonomy): domain Eukaryota; kingdom Metazoa; phylum Arthropoda; class Insecta; order Lepidoptera; family Micropterigidae; genus Micropterix; species Micropterix aruncella. The sequence continues at coordinate 397,503 of OX155971.1, forward strand.
ACACCTCTAGATCATCATGGAGTGAATGATCGTTGTAAGATCCCTTTCTCATAACCATGATATCTATTAACTATGCTGGATTGTAAACATTAATTCAATTTGAATATTTATTCCACTATTTTCCTGAGATTTTCTTTTCTTGTAACTAATGGTGAAACTATGTTTTTGTGCAAAAACGTATTTTTGAATACGTAGGAATAGTCGTAAGAATTTTACGTTATCTTTACTAAAAATTAATAAATAATTAAAAGAAAAAAATACTGCTGAATATTTATGAATATTTAAAATGCGTTTTTTTCTTGCAGGAAAGTGGTGGCATCAAGATAATTTTGGAAATATAATTCAGATATTAAATAATATGACGTATTTCAACTGTTTTAAACTATTTTTTTAATTTGAATTCCGTCGTAAATCTATTTAATTAATATTTCATGATTTTAATACCCCAAATTTATTTCTTTAGTTTTTCCTTTAAATTTCTGATGTGTAAAAAAACCTGGTACATAAAAAAAATGGTACAGGCCTAGGCCTAGGTTAGGCGGTAATCACGTAGTAATAAGGATACTGCAGTATGCTTTTTTTTCGCTACAGGTCCGAACAGCAAGATTTTGTAATGCTGCAGGAATGTGTATCTTGAGCTTTACTTTAACCCGTTGAGTATGATACGACCAAATCTGGTTCTGAAACAATTATCCGTTGAGTATGATACGACCAGATCTGGTTCCGCGTTTTTTACTTCTTTGACGTTCTCATATTTATTCATAATTATCTAATTGTTTTACAAAATGATATTTCAATATTCTATATTCGAAATTTCAATGCAATCATTGTGCAGTTGTTCTTTTTATAGGTGTAGTAGTTTCGTAGTTATAGTACTTTAAGGTCGATGTCGCCGAAAATCCTGCAAAAGAGAGATGCATCCATGAAAATACCCATTTACTCCAAGGGTTAAATAAATAAATAGTAAATAAAAATAAAATTAACGAGTATTTACATGCGGTCTTAGTTAACTGACATTATGATTATGAGAAATGGATCTTACAGCAATCATTCCCAACAATAAGCCAAGAAAGAACATGTAATTTCAACGGTTTAAAATTAGAATTTTAGATTATGAATATGATTACGGAAATGATTTTATTATTAGCTTAAGATGAAAATAACATAATTCAGTAAATGACATCACAACCCTAATAAATGTAAAGGTCGGTTTATATTTCATCCAGTATAAAATAAATAAAACAAAAGCATGATATCTCACCTATAGTTGGTCAAGTTGACGACACGCGCTGCAAACATCTCTATATTGATCAGGTCTATGGCGGAGATGTCCATGCCCATAGACATCTTGGAGGCGTCTATCACACCTTGGGCTTTCTCAGAGTCCTGGATGATCTCGGTGAGACCTTCTAATGAGTCAGCCGATAGGGTTTTGCGGTCTTTGATGAATTCGGCGCAGCGGGAGTACGAATAATTGTCAGGAACGATTTTCACCAGCTCCGGGAAGTGGTACGAGTACCATTCTCTGCAGGAAAAATTAAAAATTTGTATATTTCTTGTGAAGGATCCTTGAAAGTAGCAGCTTTAACGCGCAGAGTAGAGGGTAGTTTTTTATAACGCAGTAGACGCACCTGTTTGACGGTTATAGCGACCTTTTCGGTACGCCCATGCGCATTGTTCAGGTTAACCCGGCGTGCGTAAGGTTGGGTGTAATACACCCATACCCTAATACTTCGCCTAATATATCAAAAGCGAGTTACTGAAATGCGTTTTGCGTCTGAGTAGCTGCGCAGGGGGGAGGTAAGTAAGCGATGAGTGTCACCACGCAGTCGACCGCTGACCGGCGGGGTGTTTAGACAAATTCAAAGTTGCTGCTGGGTGAGTCACACCCACCATACCCTCTATGTTATTAATTTTTACCGAATACTTTTTATTGTAAAAAAGTGAAAAGTTGAAAAGTGATTTAATTTGTTTTGTTCATTGTCTATTTAGATATAAAAATACTTTTCGATAGTTTAAAAAAAAAATAATAACAAAAAAGAACTATGTGCCATATTATCTTACAATATAAGGTAGAAAAATTGGTTTGTTAAATACGTAAATAAATATTAAAGAACCATACTTAAATGTTACTTTATCCATTTACTTTCTTTTAAATATGCAGAATAATTATATAAAAAAGACAATAATAATAATCTATACCAAAACACTGAAATGTTTATACAATCATATGGGTTTGTCACACCCACCCTATGCTCCGTGTTACAACTTCTAACATTATGCACGCCGGGTTAAGTATTAATATAATAAAAATTTAGCAGAAAAATCGTTCAATGAATTGTGCACTCTGCCGACAGTGCTCTAAAGACAGACGCTGCAAAACTACTAATAACCTGTCGGAAGCCAGCTTTCGCACGCAAAAATTGGCGCTGCAACTTTTTGGTAATTTTTGTATATAAATACTAACAATATCGTTCCCCCTTCTATTACCTAATAATTAATGTTGTTAGTCATGTATATTAGCAGGCCAGCTGAAATGGGTAAATGCCCTAAGGCATTTTTGGCACCCCAACGATTAACAAAAAATATAATTAAATTATCCAAACGAGTGAATTTCTTAGGACAGATTTTTTAAAATGAGTTTTAGTCATGAATTAACAACGGGCAGTATTGGGCTAGGCTTATTTCGGATGATAGCGATGTTTTCTCTTCTTTTGGAAGAAAGAAGTCTCCAAAATATCATGTCTTCGAAAAACTTACACAATCAAAAAAAGTAGAAGGAAAATATTCTCAATGTTTCTTCTGCTTTTTTTGATTGTGCAAGTTTTTCAAAGACATATTTTGGAGATTTTTTGTTCACTTTCATGTACAGAATTACCCCCTAAAATATGGTATAGCTCCCAAACATAATGTATACTAAGAATATAAAAAAAAGAGGAAGGGGTCATTAAGTATATGCAGACGATGTGGTGAATACTAGGAGTGAAGCGTTTTTACAAATTTAATAGTTTCATAACTGCTAACTTGTATGTTACATTTTATGGAAAGATTTTCATTTTAAAAATAGGAAAATCTTTGGAATAATTGTCTTATAATATAGCGCATACTTTATTGCCAAATATCTAATTGTGTTTTGATATACAGCAGATCAATAAGCGCATGGGTGGCAATTTTCAGGTTAGGTTTACTTCTTCTACTTCATTATTTCATTACTTCTACCACTTTATGTCAGCTGACATAGAGTGGTAGAAGTAATTTTCGCAAGATGGCGGCTCCGAATCAGCTGTTTCGGCACGGGCGTAGGTTTCAGTTTGTTTGGTAGGTTGCTGTCAGTCAAGTGTCATCGGCAGCAAAGAACTAACGTATTGATGATAAATATTGTAAATATTTATTTGGGATACATTGGGCCCGATTGCGTTTCATCGTGAACTACAATAGGAGCTTAGTTCAACCGAATGAGACAGAGCAATACGTTAGAACAGAATATGAAATGAACCATCGTCGATTTTCCTGCACCAAAAGTACCTGTCGAACTTACAGATGCCAGAATAAGTTTGAAGACGTTTCATCCAGTGTTAGATTTGTCTGTCATAGCTTCGGTGGGCAGTTTTAATGTGGAAATGTGACAACCGTTCATTTCACATTCCGCTCAGACGTACTGCTTTGTCTCGTTCATATGAACTAATTTCCGATTTTAGTTCAAGAGAAACGCAATCGAACCCATTGTTTCTTCTGACGACAGTAGTTCGGGTGAAGATCTGGTAATTATGGAATTTGTCCTTATGCATGTCCTCATAGTTTTGGGCTTTGATTTTTTTTAAGCAAATTTTTGTAAAGAATCGAATAACTTCAGACGAAATGTCGTCCAAAAGCAGCAAAGCAGCTACACTTGGTGATGTGCGATAAAACGAAATGACTTATTGCCAGCTTCAAAAATAAAATAATGCTAGAATTCTGTTGGGAAAATGCGATTTTGTGCAATATGTCATTTATCACGCTGGTAATTTAAGTTACTTTTGTAAGGTTTTACTAACCATAGTGTTGACGATCAAACAACCGAGCTAGCCTATTTACCGTAGTATTTTAAAATACTCTAGTAATAACTACTATGGTAAATTGGTAATATCACCACGGATCAAACAACTGGCGTTACCGTTAATGCCCATCACTAATACCTGATCCGCATAGAAAATGTGTTGATGTCTTTATCCAACTGATCGATGAGCGCTATCGACTGAATGATCATGTTGTCCACTCGGTTCACGTTGAACTTAACCTTGGCTCTGGAGTAGGAGTGGCCCAGACCTAGCTGAGCGACTGCAGCCGATTTTAGCGTGAACCCCTTCACCAGCTGATGGAAATGGAAACGAATACCTGCGCATCAAAGACAAATACATTGCTGATTAATCAAGATTTTGTCTCGGAAAATAACAGATCGAAACGTGGCTCTATGCCATTATGTTATGTTATAAAGAAGTTATTTGCCGCGGCAACTAGGCGTTTAAGTATTATGTAATGCAATTTTTGAAGATTTTTGACCCTCCCTCCCCCCCCGGAAAGTCTAGTAACTCACTTACAACACTGATTACAGCAATGTGCTTCTGCGTATTACGTGTTTAAAACACTAATGAATCTGCCTTAAACGGCTAGCGCTTAAACTGCCCTCTCTGCTCTACGCCAACTCCAGAATAACCAAAAATTCGATTCTGTGCAATTCCAAAGATCCGGCAATATCGAAGCACGTAATAAGTGGCTGTAGTGATTCAAATGAACTACAAGCCCGCGTAGACTTCCACAAAAGGTTCCTTACTGGAATCAGCCAGAATGGCACTGGTCTGGGGTATGGCAGTACAACCACGAGCGACGTGGACTTGAAGAAGTCTCTTTTGCGGGGAGATTACGACAGCAAGAGTATGGCTCATGCTATTGGCCTTCAATGCCAGAATGACTGGACAACAATTGGTGACTTTTGCATTCCGCCTCCAATGCACTGGAAGGTAATGCTCTATGACTGGACGCCAGAGATGCTGAAATTTTATTTGAATGCCTTTCAGCATACACTTCCAGACCCCAGTAACCTCGCTCGTTGGAGCTTTGCCGAGGATAGTTCTTGTCCCCTCTGTAGCAATACCCCTTGCACAGCTAGACACATTCTAGCTGGCTGCAAGGTGGCCTTAGATCAAGGACGGTACACTTACCGCCATGACAAAGTTCTCGCTGTTATTCGCGAGGTAATTAGTCTCTCAGTGGCTCGTGCCAACAAGGGTTTGACAGTATCCTCCAAACCCCCAATACAGTTTGTGCGGGATGGCTCTAAAGGCAAAAAACATTTAACTACAAAACCTTTCTCAATAATCGAGAAAGCTACAGATTGGACTCTGGAGGTTGATTCGGTCTCTAAGCAGTATAAATTCCCTGAAAGTCTCGGATGCACAGCCCTCCGTCCAGATATAACTCTTTACTCTCTATCTCGGAAGGTGGCTCTTATTGTAGAATTAACTGTTCCATGGGAATCAAATATCCCAAAAGACCACGAGTACAAATTAAATAAATACCATGATCTTGCAAATGCCGTAACCCGGAACGGCTTCACTGTTCACCTTCACGCGGTGGAAGTTGGCGCTCGTGGCCTGCCAGCTAAATCTCTATTTCACCTCTTTAAAGATCTTGGCCTTTCCAGAAAAATAATCAACTCTTTCTTAGAAAAATTATCTAAAACTGCGATTTGCGCATCTCAAATTCTATGGCTTCGAAGGGGGAGTGAATGGGTGGCAAGGTGGACGCTCACATGTGGCAAGACAGCTGTCCTAAACCTACCACAGCCGGTTCGTAAGTCCGGAATCCACTGCTCACCCCCCAGAAGTGTAAAAAATAGTATTATGATGGGCCCGACTCCGGTCGGTGAATTCCATGGCAGCTCCGTTTGTATTTATTTATTATTGACAACGAAAACCAAATAAAAATGACGTACAATATAATAGTCTAGGGACTCCCCGTAATACATAAACGAAAAGGGTTGCCATGGAATTCACCGACCAAAAATCGGGCCCATCATATGTAATTATTACACTTCTGGGAGGTGAAGGGTGGATTCCGGACTAACGACCGGCTGTGGTAGGTTTAGGACAGCTGTCTTGCCACATGTGAGCGTTCACCTTACCACCCATTCACTCCCCTTTCGAAGCCATAGAATTTAAGATGCAGGAATCGCGGTTTTAGATAATTTTTCTAGAAAGGAGTTTATTATTTTCCTGGAGAGACCAAGATCTTTAAAAAGGTGAAACAAAGATTTAGCTGGCAGGCCACGAGCGCCTACTTCCACCGCGTGACGGTGAACAGTGAAGCCGTTCCGGGTGACGGCACGGCTTCAAATAAAAAAAACAATGTTACGTAACGCATTGTTCGAACCCCTCTCCCGCCCCTGTAATGCATCGTAGCGTTTTACAAGACCCCCCTTCACCCCAAATTGCGTTTCGCAATACTTAAACGCCCCCTGAGCTAGTCTTCCAGATCTCAGCGATTCCTCATGGCCTCGTTCAATGCTGGATCCAGGATTATGATAAAATGGAATGGGGGCCTGTTGGCTGTAGTCTACTAGGGATGCAACAACCTAGAGCTGTTAACTACGACAAGCGTACCCGTATCCGATTTGGACCCATCAATATACGACTTAAGGCTACCGGCCTCCCAGTGCAGTTGGTTTTTTAGCCAGTCGTCTCTGGGCGGCAGTTCCAGTGTAAAGAGTTTTCCAAAGTTTAGGAGTGGAAGCATGGTGTCTGATACCATGTTGAGGGTTGGAGCTTCACTGACTGAGTCAAGAACTGATCTTAGTGCTTGTGAGATCCAGTTTGCTTTCTCCCGGGCAGACATCCTGTACATGCTGGCTTTCGCCACCTGTTTTAGGTGAATGTGTAGGAGCGGTAAGTTCAGCAGTGCATCTATAGCTGCTCCAGGAGTGGAGGACTGGTCTTCTAATAGCAAGATTGGTTTGGTATTTGCAATTATCTAGAGTGAATAATTAATTAATGAACACAAGTGAAGACTGACCTCGTGTGACTTCAGGGACGACACCGACGTGAGTGCAGGCGATGCCGAGGGCTTCACTGATGGCTGCACCCAATTTAGCATCCAGGACTCCAATGGTGGCCTTATTTCTCTTATTCTGTTTCGGTAATGCTCCGTCCAAAAACAGCTGCAGGTCCTCCGGTACGACTCCTGTTATATAGAATAAAGACCAATTATAAAAAATAAAAACGGAGCTACCATGGTACCCGAGCCGGACCTATCAATATTATCAGACTTTTAGGGGATGAATGATGGATAGCCGAATGTCAAAAAACTGAAAAAATAGCAATTTGCTTAACCCGCTCACTCCGTAACATCCGATTGGGGACATTTATGTCGGCCGCCTAAACACCGAAACGTCCGCTACCGGACAAAGCGCTCGCCGCTGCGAAAATTGCAATTTACGATTCGAAACGTCGTACTAATATGCTTTCTGACGGCGCAACGATATGGCCAAAATATCTTTAATTCAAGATTTCTGTGTGGCAATATCGAACGGCGATTTAAAAAGTGAGCATAGACGTCAAACGCCTAGTCTCCCGTCGGCATTCGCACGGCCGCGTACGGCTCCGCGGAATTGGTGATAAAAGTGTGTGTGTGCAGTTTTTGAGTGTTATTTACTGGAGAACAGTGAGTAATATGCATTTTAAGTAGTTTCGGAATGAGGATTAGTCATTTGAGATAGTCCATTTGCTGTTTTTCACGAATTTTTAAAGAAAACACTTCGGCGACAACAAACGGCTCGCGAAAAAATGGTTGTTATTATTTTGTAATGTTTATGAAATATCCCGATATATTGTGAAATATGACGTAATGTCGCTTTAATTTACTAACAAATTAAGTATTGCTTCATTTACATCCTAAGTTATCACATAATTAGGCGTATTTTGAACATTATATCTTGTTTTGTAATATGAATCGCGCAAAGAAACTTGTTTTGATAATTACTATGAGAGAATAAAGTGCGATTTTCCATAGTTTTTCGATGAAATGTGACTCTTTGGAGTATAGTAATTAGTTATTAGACATATAATAAGTCTATGATAAGACAATATAATTGAAAAATCTAACGAATTTTATATTATGAGCATTCAAAGTTTATTATTAAGTTCGGACGCGGAAACTCTCAAAACTTTAGATTTTTCTATATCAGACAAAGCTCAAAGTTCTGGTGTGATTTCTAAGAAGTGTGATGTAGTAATAGTTATTTTGAAAGAATTTCATATAAAAAAATACCATAAGTAGTCACAAATTAAAAATTAAAAATTTTTTTTTTTACGAGAATACATAAAATTTTTCTTGGCTGAATAAATAAATATTTTTGTATGCAAATAAGTAAAAAAAAAATATTGTTTTGGTAAAGCATTTAATAAAGAACATAACTGTATTTACAATTTTTGCATATTTTACGTATTTTGTGACAAAAAAATCGAAATGATTTTATAGGCGAGTTTTTTCAGTTTGCCAATTTTGTAATATTTATTCATTATTATCTTAATTGTTTTACGAGATAAGGTTATGTTTTATATGTCAAATTTCAATGCGATCATTTTTCTCTTTATCTTTTTTAAATCCGTTTAGTGGTTTATAAGTTATGATCGTTTTTCTCAAGGCCGTTGACTCGCGTCGATTTTTTACCCGAATATGTCGCGCGCAAAAGTGATAGGTGAGTTTTTACTTCGCGACAGGAGGGGTTAAACTATTTTCTTATAGCTGATTTACACTCTCGCCTCACGCCTCGTGTCCGTGTCTCGCCTCAAGCCCCGCGTGATCGAAGGAAAATGAGTTTCTGTTTACACTCTCGTGGTGCGTGCGAGCTAGCACCTATTAGGTTCACCAAGAGCCAGCGACAAAAACAGTGAAAGAGTTTTGGAAAAGCTGATACTTTCAGATCAGACAATATTTTGGCCATAGAATGCCGGGGTACAGTTAGCAGACTAGGTTTCGCGCTGGCGTACTAGGAAAGGTGTAATTGTAATTAATATCCCAAAGTGTTTTGGAAAAGCTGAAAATTCATCATTAGCCAGTAGATGCAATAAAGAACTCGAAACATACGACCAGGCTGCCTCATAATCGAACGCGTGGCGTCAGCATCTCCATACGTGTCACGCATCGGTCTATGACGTATCGGTCTACTGTGCCGTGCAATATAATGGTACCTACGGACATGCTGACGCCATGCGTTCGATTATGAATTAATCAGACCATTTGTTTCGAGTTCTTTATGCATCCACTGTCTACTGATTAATTTCATCTTTTCCAAATACTTTAGGGGTACTAATTAAAATACATCTTTTCTAACTCGCCAGCACCAGGTGTCCCGAAATCTGGCCTGTTGACTGTAACCCGGCATTCTATGACCAACATACTGTGATATGAAAGTATCAGCTTTTCCAAAAGTCTTGCGCTTTTTTGTCGCTGGCTCCCCGTTTATACGTCGCGATGTTCTTTGACTCGTGCCCAAATAACCGCTCCCGATGCGAGGGGGCATCCAGATTTGCCGCATCCAGATTTGCCGCAAGGCGATTTTGACAGCTAACTGACGTTTCCCGATTTGCTGCTTCCAGTTTTGCCGCATCTATTCTGTCGCTTCCAGATTCTCCGCATCCCAATTTGCCGCATTTTATTTCGCCGCGTCCCATTTTGCCGCAAATAAAGGATACTTAGGCCACGGTTACATGAAAAATATTTTTTCGAAAACGAACCGCTACATAATATTTTTTTTATTTCGATACATACCAAACCTAAACTAATTTCCTCAGTTTAAAACCGTATGTATCAAATATCAAAAGTAATTAATATTGGGACGAAATCATTAAAATATTCATAGGTTTTTTGACATGGCAATAAGTGGATCTCCTTTCGCTCACAAAAAGATACTACGCTATGGGGATGTTTTGAATAGGTTTATCGATATTTTTTCTGAAAAGTTATATCATTACCTATGGTTTATTTTGGTGTCGCTTTAGTTTAATATGAATAAAACCACTTTCTTGACAATAGTTACTTATTTAAACGTAGTAGTTTTATTGTGTACAATAGAACCTTGATTACAGGTCAGGGGGTCGGGATCGGGGGGTTGAAAGTATATGGGAAATAGGCGGAAAATACAAAACAGGAGCATGTATACATTAATTAGAGGGTTTCTCAGGGTTTCTCCTTCCGCCGCAGCGAATATAAGAAACAACTTGCGGTGTCAACTACAACGGGCGAGCCCATCACCACAGGACGTTTTAACGATTTTCTCGTTCTGTCGCCCTGCAGTGAACGTAGAAGACTTTGGACAGAAACAAATCCAACGTCCAGCTACGTCACAACCCGCAAGAAGCCAACGCCTTACCGCGAGATAGCCAGTGTTACCTGGCGGGCCGACCCTCGCGCCCTTGCTTCCAATTGTGACCAGATTTCTCCGGTCTCTCGATTGGTTCCGAGTTCGAGGTCGCTTGCGCGGTCCTCTCCCTTACGAAGCGGTGAAACGGTGTGCACCGAATCTATCGCGGACCAAGGCGTCCTTTGCCCGACTCTGAACCGGGATCGGATGGCCAATGGTCATTTCAAGAGCAGTCGCCGTAAGGTAGACAACCACCCCCGCTCTATAGGAAACAATACAGTTCCCAGACTCCCCCGATTGTTAGTCGGAGAGCACAGTCGATTGGCTTGCGCCGCTCGGTGCGCAGACCGTCCAGGAGCGCCAGAGGTTTGATTCCCAGGGGAGACTGGTTGACCCAGTGTCCTACCCAGGCTCGCACCCCATGTGTGGAGGCCATCAGATGGGTGTTGACCCGTGAGTGTGACCGACCCTGAACACATGGGTTATCGTGGCCACCTCATCATGGGCCCATTAGCTCCCAGTAGAAGAAACAGTAGAAAATAGTCATATTCCCGAAATAACCTCAAAATTGATCTAGGAGAAAGCTTGGGCGTGATAAAAAACTTGGCACATTGGGCCTGATAAAAAAAAGCCCAGCCGTTCTGTTTTATATGACTACTCCTTACATTTAAATCCCTTCATGACAATTATACCAATTTGCAAGCAAGGAACATAGTACCTACCTATTTTGTACAACAACCAACATTGTGTTTAAGGGGCTGAAAATTTAGTGCCGATCGGTAAGCTACCACTGATCGTTGTCCGTGTTCTTTTATATTATTCAAAACTATTTTTGTAGTAAGACGTCTTTTTTGTTTCAATAGAAAATATTTTTATCGTTGTTATTATTAATGTATATTAATCTTATTAACCACATTCTTGAATTCGATACCAAATCTGAAACCAGTAAGATGTTATGTCTCTTAAAAATCGTTTTTATATGATCCATTGTACCTACACAAAAATAAATAAACTCCTTCACTCGACATACTCGTTCTGCTCGAACATATGTTTGACTGATATTATGTCCTTTGTATACCTATATTTATTTATGAACGGAAGCCCGATCACAAAGGAACATTTTTAACCTATAACATTATTGCTGATTGTTATTATAACCTCAAATCGGTGAAATAATTTTGACAGTTGACATTTATAAAATTGTCGGAATTGCCATAATTCCAATCGTTCTGACCAAAGCGTTGCAACAAAATCTGCATTGTGAAAACGCCGCTTTATCGACAATTGCATGGTGGCAACACCAAATCGACGTTTGACAGTTTTATGTTGCGGCAAATCTGGATGCGGCTGTTTGGGATTGTACTGGACGCGGCGTAGTGGGAAGCGGCAAATTGGGATGCGGCAAAACTGGAAGGTTCATTTTGCGGCGAATCTGGATGCGGCGAAACTGAAAGCGGCAAAATGGGATGCGGCAAATCTGTAGGGACCCCGATGCGAGTGCCGCAAACGACGAGACGAGACGCGGGTGCTCGTTCACTCTCGTCTTGCGCTTCATCCCGCGCCTCGCCTCGCGCGAGAGTGTAAATGAGCTATTAGAAGAATAAGATTTCTATTATATATCAAAAAATATATCCATTATATATCAAAAATGGTCAATATGTCGTAGCACTCGTCTATTACTACGTCGAGTGCTACAACTTCAAGCATTAAATTCGTTTTCATCCAATTTATATTGTCAAACAACTGCGATAGTCTTCGATTTCGTATACACACATGGTTGCGTTAGTGTTCGTGGTGCCCTCCCGGACTACCTGCTCTTACTAACCTTCGGAGACATTGTTGATGCTCTCGAGAGCGGCGACGGCCGACTTGAAAGGCTGGAAGGCTATCAGCTTGACCACAGAGTTGAACCGAGACACATCCCTGACAGACTCCTCCACTTGAGGCAAAAACATGGCCACTTCTTCGAATTCCGAGACGCGGAACAGGGCGTACCCCGCCGCGTGCTCGTACAAAACGAAGAGCTGCGTCTGTTGAACGAGAAAATCACAAGCTATAATATCCGGCCATTGATTATATACGCTATTAGATTGTGCAACCCTATAGAACGATTTGGCAACCCTTCTGTGACGGCGAAATGCAGGTGGCGTTGCATTGTATTGTATATGACATCGATAATTAATCACTTTATAAAAAGGACTGATTGATTAGTAGTAGAGCGGTGTCGACTACAACGGGCGAACCCGTCACCCCAGGCTGGTATAACGATATGTAATCATTCTTTCAGAAGTGGAGTAAGCGTAGAAAACTTAAGAGACAAAGACAATCTACTGTCTAGCTCACCAGCAGCGCTTTAGAGTCCGACGACTTACGGCGAGGCACCGGGAAAGGTAACCAGCAGGCAGCCTCGCCCCCTAACTACTAGTTTTGGTAGGATATCTCCGTCTGGAATTAACCTTCAGGATACCTCCGTCCTCCCGACTGGTTCCGGGTCCGAAGTCGCTTACGTCGCTTCTACCGATGTATTACAGTGGTAATTCAATTTGAATTTATCGCAGTTTTTTCCGGGCGTTTTTTCCTGTAGTTCCATACGGGATCAAGTAAAACAAGGTCATTTCAAGATTGGCTTGACAACAGGTCAACATCCACCCCCGCTGCTTAGGAGACAGTGTATTTCCACAGCCTCCAGACACCTTCAGCAACTAGTCAGAATGCACAACCGATAGGCGTCGCCTTCCAGTAGCACATATTAACACGTTGATGGACAGTAACGCCTATAGGCGATCATGCTGCAAAAATGATACGACAGAACGCCCGTCGATGTCAGAGTTTTAATTAGTTTAAAATCAGTACACCGCTCGGCGATCGCTTTTCTATACTAACATAAGGAACAACATGCTGTAGTGTCACCGCAGAGGTAATTTAGATAATTCTACCGTCACAATACAACATTCACGCCTATAGGCAATGTATGGAAATAAGTAGTGTCACAGACGAATCCATCGATGAGGTAGTACTGTCCACCGTTTTAAAAAAAACTAATCTAACCTACCATCAAATCGGTTTTGATGTATTATTTACTAACTTAACCTACCAAAATGTATGTAAAATATGGGTTGAACGCTTCTTTGAATGCCTACATGTCGCTTATTTATTGAGACCGAATAAAGACTATCGCAGATTCGGAATCAGCGTGGTGAATATAGTCGGATGACGTTAAAAAATCAACAATCTAGAAGAGGTTGCTATACTGCAATAATACCAAAAAAGCCTGATATTTTGACACAAAAAGAAAAAAGTTTACCTTTTTAAAAAAAATCTTTGCTTAGTTAAGGTTGTTTTAAAAAAAACTAACAATCTACCGTTACATAGGTGTTTGTATTATTTTAAAACAAAACCTTCTAAACCTACCGAAATGTATGGGTTTGACGCATCTTTAAATGCTTATATCTCGCTTATTTATTGCGGCCGAATAAAAATTATCGCAGATTCAGAATCAGCGTGTTATAAAATCGGATGTTAAAAAATATGTTGAACAGGTTCCTATAATGCATTATTACCGAAGAACATCTTGCTCCATAATCTACAGGAATGATTTCAGAAATCGACCACAATCGTGTCTCAAGCGCCAGCCGATAAAGTTGCGAGTAATAGCCATATTATAAGACAGCCAACGTTCGAATGCGGCCATAGCACTTGAAAAAGATTCCTTTTCTGTTTCTTTGTTGCTGTTGCAAAACCCCGTCCATTCATCAATGCATTTATTTTCCACAACGACTTTTGATTGCAGAGATCAAGAGGCCATCAACATTCGGATATTAACCTCAATTTCGCAAACATTTCTGTCACCGTCGACTCTTTGAGCATAATCCACACATTATTTCCCAACTTACTTTAAATTTAACATCTTTTATACGTAAAACACCTTTATTTGAAAGTATACGTAAACATTAAAAGCGTGGACTTGTAGGTTAAGTGTCGCGCGAATTGCAACTCGCCGAATAAACAACCAAACAAAATGTTTATAGCTTCGAATATCGACATTGATTACATACCATGTTGGACGATTGGATTTCTATAACATAGCCGAATTTCAAATTGAAATTTCTATAACACAACACACGTGCGAAAAACACAAAACCGCATTCGCGGCACGGCGCTCTCTTCTTGTTCTTCCTCTATATTATCTTTGGTCCCTCTGAGCGTTGCCAACCATACACTTTAAAGAGCCACCTCATAATTTCAATCGTCTTTTATTCATTTATTTAGTTTTATTATTTATCCCAAATTTTATTCAGGAGCCTTACAGACGAATCCAATTCACCCTTGAATATTAAGTCTGGAGTGTAAGAGTTCATAATAACAGTACAATTTCCCCGATTATCGAAATTCAACTTACGTCTTTCAAATGTTTCGACTCTATTATTGTTACATACCTTTTCTTTTAAATAAAAAAAAAAACAAATGTTTAACCTTCCGATAGTAACACGGGCTACACGTAACCCCGCAGCCATCAACCACTTCAATACTTTTGATAGTAATGATTTATTTATTTATTTCAGGAGCCTTACAGACAAATCACATTCACCATTGAATATTAAATCTAGATTGTACAAGTCCATAATAACTGGCTTGCATAAGTAACATAATGCTGACAATAAAAAAAAGTAAACGGTAAAAACTAGGTAAAACAAATTTCATGATACAAACGAGATAGCGGGGAGTTGCCGTTTTAGTTGCCAAATGGATAAACAAAAGATGTCTATCTCATTGGTTAAGGAATAAAGGAGGGATATAACCCTCCCCACTAGCTAGTCTACAAAAATATTTGTAAGATGATAAGGAATATTGCCCCTTAAAGAACCAGTCATGGGAATGAAACTGACGATGGTATGTTTCAACCATCGAGAAATAATTATAGGGGCTGTTAGTGTACGCATTCTAATACACAACGGTGTTTTATTAATAAAAGGCGACATTTACCGCACATAATTGCATAATTGCATTAATACGGATATCGGCCGCCCGCGAATCGTCACAACAGTAAAACCATCGATCCGTGGTATTTGCATTCCAGTGGTTAAACAATAGATGCGATCTCCTTACTATGTAATTTAACGGTACATACAATTCAAACAATTCAGACGGTCTTATAATGCAATCTGGTGTTTGTGATCTTGATTCATTATTTTCCTTTCTTGTAATATTACTTCTGAGAAACAGTACAATTTGCGCGGATTAAAACTATTAATCGACCACCATCTTAAAACAGAATTAAAAAAAATATACATTAATACATTTGAATACGCAACAAAACAAAAACGAAATGGTAAAACACAGTTTTATATGTAATGAAAGTGTTTTTTCACTAAATGAGTTATCGGCCTGAAGTATGATACGGTCGTAAAATATTTTTTTATCATTGTTATAACCTCGGAACTCCAGATTGATTTTAGACAAAATATCGACAACCGCTCACAGAAAAAAAAAACATTCGCCGACTGGCGGCTGAATCGCGCAAGCTGTCAGAATGGGCAAACAACGATGGGGCGGGACGATGTTACCGTAGTGTTTTGACGTAATTACACCTCTAAAAACGATGTATCAAACATAAAAAAGGCACAAAGTAGTCGCCGTGTGACAATATATCATATACTATGACACTAGAACCATTCATATAATCCCCCGTCACTTCTTACTCTTCACCTTCAACCCTATTTAAACTCCATCAAAAGATCCTATCATCGATGATGTAAATTACAAATAACATCTTTAGATGTAAATTAATAATGCCGTTCTTCTTTTTGTCCATACCACTTACTCTTCGACATACGACTTACTCGTACTTGTCTATACGACTTACTCTTCATTTTGATATGTCAAATGATTACATGTAAAACTTTACAACATTTTTCTTTAGTCATCCTCACCCCCTCCCTCCTCCATATTGCGTATACATGTTTATTAAAAATAATATATTATTTGTCTACTCGACTCACATTTGATTTCTAACATGATTATTTAAAAAAATATTTTTTATTTCACACCTATTGAAACGAGATTTTATTTCACCCCTATGAAAGAGCCACCATATTGAAACGGAATCAAAAAATTATAAATCCCTCTACACCTACGTCGTTTTTAATGTTTTAAAGATTCATTCATTAAACATTTGACGAAGATCTAACAACATTTTTGATCATAAAGGGCGTAACACACAAATTTACGCATGTTGAACGGTCAAGTTAAAAAGATACTCGCTACGCTCGTTTAAATATTATAGTAAGATCATTTTGAAGGATATCTAAGATTTTAAATTCTATTAACTAAAATTAAATAAATCCCAATGTTATTATTGTTGATTTTTAAGTTACAGCTTAATTCTCTTTGTAAAATTTGGTTTTAGAAAAAAAAGTGTGCAGTTTTGGCGGTTTTTGAATTCAGTTTTTTAGAAACCGCTTGGCAACATTAATAATTCAGTCGTTTGACATGTATTTTTTTTATGGCTTGCATTAAAGTCTATTGGCCAAATAAGAGTGTGTTACCAGAATCGGATCTTGTACTAGAAACATTACTAGCACCTCCAAGCGGACAGTATTAAACAATCGGCTTAAAAGGTGGCTTAACAGTTCTAACAGCTTCTACGCATTTCCTGTAACAAGCTATTAATTTTTAGTATTACTTGGTAAATATGACTTATTTAAAATGCAACAATATGCTAAAATGATAAAGGATAGTACCTCAACCTACGTTATTATTTGGCGCCGCTTATCTAATAAAAGAATTACGAAAATCAATTCAATGTTCTACATTTGTTCTACAATGTTCATTAATTTCTAAAATTAGCGAAAATGTTACATACAAAAGCGGCAAAATATGAAAAATATTCGACACGCCATCGTTTCCTCCAATGCGTAAGTAAAACGCAATTATTAATATCGGTACAAACCTTCATTCAACTCTTAGTGTATAATTGTCAAAGTGACAATTATACACAGGAGTTGAATTCATATCAGGATCTTCAGAATCTCGCTTTAACATACGTACCGATGTTAGATGAAATTAAATATGTTTACATTAACTGTGTACAATAAAAAAAAGGTTGTGTCACCCCGGCAAGTAGACAAGCCCCCGCGCGCCAACCCAACCTACTCTCGCGATCCAATTCGTAGAATGTTTGTATTATTTTCCGTGGTATTAAAATTGTATTTTTTCAATACTAATGTACCTAGTATTTTCTTTAATATGGCGGATATTAAATATTATTTGTGTTGCTTGTATACAATATATTCTAACCAAAGTTTAACAAAGTGATTTCGGTGCAACAAGGCATCCGTGTACCAAATTTCAAAAGTCCAATATTTCAAGATGTCTCTTCCTCTGGCGGACCGATTTCAACCAAAACCTTTTCAACTCTTGCCAAAACCGAATCATGCCTGCATGCCAAATTTCAACTCAATCGGATGAAGCGTTTGGGCGCTATCGTGGAGGAATACACTTATTTAGATTGCCACACACAGACTTCAGTCTAGAAATAGTCTTAATCGTCTCAGGGAGTGGTGGGAGTGGGAAGGGGGGGGGGGGGGGGGGGTTGGGGGAGTGGTTAGAATGTTTATATCCGTCTTCATCACGATTTTTAAAACGCGTTCACAATACTTTACCTCCTCGTCGCACACTGGGCAAAGAGCCTATTTACGGCGACAAAAATGTTTTTGTGATAACTAATAACAGCAAGCATTTTTAATATTAAGAAAGTTGATTACTTATCATTTAATTGTATGTTTTAAGTACTTTAAGCGTATACAAATTAAAAAGGAGGTATTGTTATGTCTCTTATGTGTTTATTCAAAATAAAAAATTATAAAATTATATTGTTAATAAGATAAAATTAAACTAATTAAACATACTGGAATCACTTTGTTCTTAGTCATCGTCAACCTCTTGATCATTAGCCATTTCTGGAGAAATATTTTCTAAATATTCGGCAATTGTAATCATTGTCAACACTTGATTATTAAATGTATTATTATTCTTTTGTTGTTGATGCTGCTTCTAACTAATCAGAGAATCCTAATTAATTAGCATCCAGTGAATAATATCTGTGTTAGTATCTTTTCTACTGGTTTTTCTTGAGTGAAATTGCCTAACGTTTTTGTAGTCTATCTGGCTAATTTCCAAAACATTCTCTAAGAAGCTTTAACGTCGTTGCCATGGATTAGCTTATGCACAGAAGCACTCATTTTATACCATCCATATAGTTGGATACAAAGCTTAGCTGTTTCTAGACAGTAAACTTTAAAAGTTTCTATTTTAATATAATGGCAACTTGAAATCGCAACCAAGATATTGGCAAATCTGCTGATAACATTTTCGTCTAGGCCTGTTATTTCAGCTGAAGCCGTTAAGTTTGCGAAAAAACTGTAGCATTGTATGCACGACGGATTTTCGAAGCGAGCAAGTTGGTTTGACTTGAGATATAACATTGTATGCTGGGTACAAAGATGCTCCTCGTGACTCTGCTATATAGTCTCCCATACTTAAACTTGTTTCAACTATGAGAGCTAATGCTTCTTCTGGCGTAAACGCAGTGAACGTAGAATTGGTTAATCTTTGCATTTTTTTAGCTTTTTGGGTGAAGCTTCTAACGCTAATTTCATAACTTTTTCAGTTCTTCTTTTCCCAGACTGGAACAAGCTAGATTCAGCCGCATATGTAAGCTGCTCGGGAGAAAGTGAGAAACATTCCTTATGAGCGATTGAACACTTCTTTGTTTAATACCACTTGTTGACACAGAAAATGTTTTTTTTGTCTACCTTTTCGTTCATTCTTTTGTTTCGTTTGACTGACTTCACGCAATCGAAGTAGCTTGATTTCTCCTTCTATCCACAGTGAATTCTTTTCTGAAAACTTCTTTTGAATGTGATGACTCTCCTTCCATTTGGCTACAAACTTCGTTTGTAGTTTTTGATAGATTTTTGCAACTTCGAAGTAAAGTTGTCAATTTAAAATTTCTCCAAAATATAACTCACTAGTCTTTTATTAAACTTTGATAACAACAGCTTAAAAAACTTTTCTTTTTTAAACTCTAAAAATAGTTCTTTTCGACTAATTTTTACTGACTCCATGAAATCATTTTCACTAACTGAAAATAAAGGTAAATTAAATCAAAAGTTGGAAAAAGTTGGGGCTGCAACTGCTATTAAATGAAAGAAAACATTACCATCTTTGAGTTAAAGGTATGAATAGAGTGGAACTCGGTGGAACTTTTTAAAAAAACTACAATGAAATCGAACACTAATTAAAATATTGGCTTTGATGACGTCCTATAAAATGTTGAATTATTTTTTAAATCTGTGCATTACGGTGTATACAAAAAATATTTTAAAATAAAGTACTTACTGCTAGGTAAAATATCCATGGTGGAAAATTTTAATTGGGTACGCGGCTATTGTATTAAAACACAACTTATTGGCACTAAATTTTCCACACAAATGGATGAAATTTTCCAGGTAGCGGGAAGACCCAACTTTTATGATGCCAATTAAACCGTTTTTTTCTATTCTGTTAAAATCCTTTCGTTGTTTCGTACGTAAGGAATGTTGAGGTAGATTTTCCAATTTGAATTATGTGCATTTATCGAATTTAATTTTTTGATTTTTGCGCCGTAAATAAGCTATTTTGCCCAATGTGCGTCGGTTGGTAGGCCGTCAACGTAAAATTACGTATCAAAATGTATCCATTAACCTAATTATATAATTTATCTAGTAGGTGACATGATACCTGGGAACGAACATATCTGAAGAACTTTAGTGTTATGATTTTTTTGAAGAACATAAGCAATTATTTGAAAAAGTTTCTAAGCGAATCCCTCGATAAGAAACCAATTTACAATTTAGACTCAAAAAAGTTGCTTATTGCCTTGGACATGTAGGCTTTAAACTGATTTCGAAATATTTGAGGCGTGATTACTCTTACAATGTAAGCGGTGAGAGTGTTTTATTTTAATTTAATTCTATTGACTAGTTAATTCTTAAGCGTCGCGCGTATCCACTTTTTTTATTTAGGCCCTAATTTACATACAATTAATTAAAGCGTGACAGCGCTCTGAGAGTTACGATAAATACTTATACCACCACTGCGCAAAACAGTTATTCTGTGCTAGCGCTGCAATTGAACGTTTAACTATATTTTCTTTATTTTGTTTGTTATGTAATTGTACTCATTTATTATGACCACTGCTTTAAAATAAAACGGTTGTAACCCCAAGATTTTCCCGAAAAGCAGACAATCACCCCTTCCCCGAGAGCCAATACCCTCATTCAATGTATCATGGTAATAGCGATTGTGTCAAGTGACTATGCTAGCAAAAGTAGTATATTTTAGTATTGTGTAATATTTCCGTGGTAACAAAATGGTAAATACGGCGGACTCCACGCAGTTCGAGCCCTGGTAGGACTCTGGCCTTGGGCTAGTTTCCCCTAGGAGTCAAT
Source organism: Micropterix aruncella (assembly GCA_944548615.1). Taxonomy (NCBI): domain Eukaryota; kingdom Metazoa; phylum Arthropoda; class Insecta; order Lepidoptera; family Micropterigidae; genus Micropterix; species Micropterix aruncella. Next base: position 418,389 of record OX155971.1, read on the forward strand.
CTTCTGGCGCTCCTGGACGGTCTGCGCACCGTGCGACGTAAGCCAATCGATTGTGCACTCTGACTAACAGTTTAGTGGTTTCAAGGCGGCAGGTGAGGGTGGAGAACCCACCCACCGCCCGGGCAGTTATAACGACGGTGGTCGTCTTATCTGCCCGGTATATCATGCAACGACACCCCGCGCGTACCAGAAGGGTATACGCGCGGGGGGTAAAGAAAGGTAGCCACCCCCCCCCGTACGGTGGTACGGGGGGGGGGGGGGTGGCTACATTTCTTTCGGGGTGCCGAAAACCCATTTATTCAGTATAAAAAACAAAAGAAGATAACAACAAAAGAAGATAAGAAATAGTCGTAAAAATAATAATAAAATAAACACAAAACAGAGATTAAAGTTAAACAAAGACAGGCTACCAAACACAGACAGGATGTCGCGGGGACTAAGTGGTTAGTGAGGGGGTATGTAGACGTATGGGTCATGGGGCGGTCTCGTGGGGGACGGCCTAACCAAGGTCCTCAGGCAGGGGACGCGCCCGCGGGGGCGGTTTGGGGGACGGCACATAGACGGGCACTTCGGGCTGGAAGTGGCCTTCGCATCACGCCACTGGTGTCGGGGGGGGGGGGGGGGACCCCAAAACTGGGGTTCCCGGAAGCCTCAACTCCTAGCAAAGGGAAACCCACTTCTCCACGAAGCATCGGAACGCGCCGAAACAACGCCCACACTCGACCAGATTCGCATACCATATCGGTCTGACTAACAGTCGGGGGAGTCTGAAAGCAGTACTGTTTCCTATAGAGCGGGGGTGGTTGCTGACCTTACGGCGGCTGCTCTTGAAACGACCATCGGCTACCCGATCCCGGGTGGAACAGCCGGGCAAAGGACGCCGTGGTCTGCGATAGATTCGGTTTACACCGTGTCACAGCTTCGTAAGGGAGAGGACCGCGCAAGCGACCTTGAACCGGTCGAGAGACCTGAATAATCTGGTCGCAAATGGAAGTAAGGGCGTTAGTGTAAGCCCTCTGGGTAAGGCGGTTATCTCGCGGATACCTGGTTATCTCGCGGATAAGACATTGGTCTCTTACGGGCATGTGTCGGAACTTGACGGTGTCTTCTTTGTTCACCTCACGGGAGCTAGAACGACCAATCGTTAAAACTTCCTGAGGTGACCGGTTCTCCTGTTGTATTTGACAGCTCTAGTTGCTCTAGGTGTCTCAAACACAATAACCCTGGCAGTATGGTCGTAAGATATTGCCACTTGGCAATTGGCCCACCATGTACTCTACTGTGTGTGCAATAAAGTTTTTCAAACAAACAAACAATTGTTGACAATATGCCAAGAATAATCCACCGTTCCATCGAGATGTGCAAAATCTGAACTGTCACCTTACATCTTCGATGGAACGGTCTGTCGTCAGCGATTTCCAAATTTTCTTGCTTGTCTAGTTCAAAGTGAAAACTTAACTTTCATTTTTTAAGGTATAGTTCAGTAAGGTGCGATTAGAGCTGTCAACTACAACGGGCGAACCCGTCACCTCAGGAAGTTTTAACGAAATATGATCGTTCTGTCTCCCATGAGGTGAGCGCAAAAGACTTAGTAGAAGTACAAAACAGTACACCGTCAAGCTTCGCCACATGCCAACGCCTTATCCGCGGGATAGCCAGGTATGTTAGCAGCGGGCTGACACTCGCGCACTTATTTCCAGTTGCGACCAGATTACTCCGGTCTACCGACTGGTTACGAGTTCGAGGTCGCTTGGACGGTCCTCTTCCTTGCCTAGCGGTGAAAGGATGTCAACCAAATCTATCGCGGATCACGGCATCCTTTGTCCGGCTTTCACCCGGAATAGGGTAGCTGATGGTCGTTTCAAGAGCAGTCGCCGTAATGTCAACGACTACCCCCGCTCTATAGGAGACAGTACTGTTTCCAGACTCCCCCGATTGTTAGTCAAAATGTAAAAAGCCCCGAGATACTAAATGTGCAGGTTCTGCCAAGGGGCAGAGGAAACTCCCCAGCACCTCATGTGCGAGTGTGGCCTGCTGATGCGTAAAAGATACACCCACTTGGGTGGTCATTACCTCCAACCCGAGAGGTAAAACAATCTGGCGCCAAAAGCCTCTTGCGGTTCTTAAATGACACGATGCTTAGCGCAGAACTATAGTAGGTGGCGAACACAATAGATCAGCAATGGTCGCAGTGTTACAAGGCTCACAAAGACCTTAGAAAAGCCCCACCCAACAAATAAAAAAAAATAGTCAAAATGCACAATCGATTGGCTTACCCCGCAAAGTGCGCAGACCGTCCAGGAGCGCCAGAAGGTTGACTCCTAGGAGAAACTAGCCCTAAGGCCAGAGTCCTACCCGGGCTTGCACTTTATGTGTGGAGGCCGCCGAATAAGGTCAGTAAGGTGCAAGGGCGTGGTCAGGATTTCAGTTCGGGGGGATCTACCATAAGGGGGGGGGGGTTCTGGTGATATTCCATACCATTCCCAAGAAAAAGGGGAGTACGATGGAAAAATTTTGAAAAGTGAAAATGGTGCAATTTAAGGCTGCATTCAAAATACATTCTACTCCAAATTTTGGTCAGTTTTGCATTGGAAAAGTCACGTAGTACAATGTATTACAAAAATCTTTACATGAGTAAAACCTCACCACCTTCTCGAATTTGATTTTTTCAAACCTCATTACTCATATACTTATCAAAATTTTATATTATGTATTCTATTACCACTAGAAGTATTTAAATTGTTTTTAAATAAAATCTATATAAAATTATAAAAAGTCTATTAAATTATGAAAAATCTGTATAAAATTATTGTAAAGTCGGTAATTATGCAATCAGTGTTTTTAACACTTTATATCATGATGACTTTTCATTACAAATATATTACAGCATATTTTTAATTTTGCTATTCGTTTAGCTTAGTTTGAAGTTTAGAAAAAATATGTATTAAATTTTGAATACTTTATCTTCATAGAATATTTTCAGGAATTTCGACTTCTTGTCAGTGGGATTAATGTTTTTGGGCAGTAAAATGTCAAACGCTTCTAAAATATTTTTATTTTTACTAAATCTTTCATTAAGTCCTTGGATCAAAGTATCTATGAGGTTTGAACTACGGCCGAGAGAGGGCGTTCATCGATTTTATTTAGGAAATGAATATTCAGTTGAATTAATCAGTCCTAGGCTACTTTCCGTGAGAGTCTCGGGGGTGACAATGCCGATGTTTTTACTTGAAGTCCTCACGATAATGCAACGCAATAATTACATTTGAGATATTATAATTAGTTGTAATAACTTGTATGTATTAATTAGGATTAATTAGGTTCTAATTAGTTGTAGATAATTAAAATTAATAAAGAAATTTTAATAATTCGGTTGTGTCACCCTAAGACTTTCTCAGCAAGCAGACACCACCCCCCGCGCGCCAGACTCCAACCCCCCAACCCCCACCCCCAAAACCCCAGCTTCCAACCCCCTCACCCCTTACCCCTCCCCCTTTCCCCCAACGCTTTCTCCCCTCAACCTACCCCAAATGCCCTTCCACCACCTTTCAACCTATCTCCCCCAACGCTCCCCTGCAACGCTCCCACCGCCTTCCCCCAACGCTACCCCCGCAACGCCACCCATTTCAACCCTCCCCCTAAGCCTAAACCCTCCCCCACCAAAACAAACCACCCCCTTTGCAACCTAAGCACTTGGCTATATATTAGCACTCTAGATACGGCGGGATAAAACCCACGGAAGAAGAAGGATATAAGAAGAAGAAGAATATTTTCGTCCGTATCTTTATACATCCTGAGTATTTGGTTTATTTTTTCCAAGCTATCGCATTCTAGATAAGGCGGGATAGGAACCCAAGGAAAAAGTAGAATAACGGAAAAAGAAGAATATTTTCGACCCCCTCCCTCCCTCTAACCGCCACTGCGATAGTGATGAATTATGTCAGTAAATGTAGCACATTAATAGTAATTTTGTAAAATTTCCGTGGTATTAAAATGGCTATTTTCCAATATGGATCGCTTCTCGGCTAGCCTCGGGCGGCTCGACGTAATTATTTGATTAAAACGTACGTCGGCTTTTTTTGTGTGGCTTGTATAAGGGATATTGCAACAATGTGTTGTTGACCTTATGGCGCATTTCGAGATTGAAGTATGACTAGCGCGCCCTCTGGTGGACCGATTTCAGCCACAATCTTTTCAACTCTTGCCATGATCACATGATGCTAGTCATCCTAAATTTCAGTTTAATCGGATGAAGCGTTTGGGCGCTATCGTGGAGGAATTTGCCACACACACACACACAGACTCACAGAGAGACTTCAGTTGGAAATGGTCTCAATCGTCTCGGGGGGGGGGGGGGGATAGGAGGAAGGGGGGGGGGGAGGATTAAAAATTTAGAATATCCGTCATAACCTGGATTTTTTAAACGCGTTCATAATACTTTCCCTCTGTCGGCAAAGTAAAAATGTTAGCGTATTTTCATCTCCACGCTCCAAATTATTAGTAAGTAAGTACTATTTTATTAAAATTTTTAAATAATCCAAGTTAATTTGATAAATTATTTTTACAACGTCGCTTAAAGGGACTTCAAAAGCACTTCTTCACTAATGAAAATGTCGACATCTAATTTTTTTTTTAATATTCACGACACGACGAAATTAATTTATTATGGCTATGAATAGGGTAGGGCTAATTACATTTTTCGCGTCATTTAATCGATTTAATTAATTAGGTGGCGCGGAGGTGTTTGGAAATATGGGCTAGCGTCTATTCCCTATGGGACGCAGTTCTGTATCTCACGTCTAAAGGCCTGATACAGAATTCGGGAGTACCTCAGCGTTAGAATCAGATAACTAGAGGAGACTGGTACAAATTTATTATTTTCGAATTTAAGGAACTAATTTTATGTAATTTAAAATGACTTTCTAATTTAATAAAGCGACAAATCGATTCATCCCAATCCAATTTTTTATTTATTTTTTATTTTATTAATTTACAATAACTTCATATAATATGTCATATAAACACCATTTACATAATATGGTTGAGTTGGGAGAGATTGAGCACATCCTATGGTGAAAATGTTTATCCGCATTCCTAACTAGGTCAGAGACCCGTATCTAGGGATGCTGATTTTTGTTTAATTGTATCGACGAGCTGACTCTTGATATTCTGAACTTAAGTTGCATTGCATAATACATAAGAATATATACATATATACATACGCATACATACACACATACATAAATATATATATATATATATATATATATATATATACACACATATATATATATATATATATAACACATATATATATATATATATATATATATATATATATATATATATATATATATATATATATATATATATATATATATATATATATATATATATATATATATATATATATATATATATATATATACACATATACACACATATATATATATATATATATATATATATATATATATACTAGCTGTTGCCCGCGGCTTCGCACGCGTTAAATTTGGGTTAAGATAGATCCCTTTTTCCCAGTCAAGTGGTAAGTTTTTGCGTGTAATATATAAAGGTATCTAACGTCCTTCTCTGTAGGTACTCCTGTCAATATGTACTTCATGATGATCAACTAAGTAATTAAGGCGTGAAGATGTGACGATCGCGGTGCTTGCGCTACGCATGTTATCGAGACAAATGATGAATTTATAATGAGGTTCTAGCGCCTTCTCACGTCCGGGAACCGTCGCGCGCGACTTCTTTTTTGATTTTTAGGGTTATTTACCTCTTCTCACCCCCTAAGTGGCAGATTTAAAAAAAATATGAAACATGCATTTGCTTATTTGTTTATTATCATTTAAACCCCTTTTCACCACATTAGGGGTTGAATTAAAAAAATACTAAATACGTATTTGCCTAAATGTTTATTAGAGTATACAATTTCCATCTAATATCGTTTCTCCATACAAATTTTAAACCCCTTTTCACGCCTTTAGGGGATGAATTGTGAAAAAACGCGAAAGACGTATTTAATTATTTGTTTATAATAGTTATCCTACAAAGTTTCAAAATAAAAAGTCCATCTAATATCGTTTCTCCATACAAACTTAAACACCCCTTTTTACGCCATTAGGGGTGAAATTTCAAAAAAATACGAAACACATATTTGCTTAGATGGTTTTTAAAGTAATCCTACAAAGTTCATCTAATATCGTTTTTTCATACAAATTTTGAAACCCCGTTTCACCCCTTTAGGGGTTGAATTTTGAAAAAACACAAAAGACATATTTGCTTATTTGTTTATTCGAGTAATCTTACAAAGTTTCGAATTAAAAAGTATATCTATATCGTTTTCCATACAAATTTTGAAACCCCTTTCACCCCTTTAGTTGTGGAATTTTGAAAAAATATGAAACACGTGTTTCCTTATTTATTTATTAGAGTGACCTTACAAAGTTTCGAAATAAAAAGTCCATCTAAAATCGTTTATCCATACAAACTTTAAAACCCCGTTTTACCCCTCTAAGTGCGAAATTTTGAAAAACCATGAAAGACCCATTTGTTTATTTGATTATGAGAGTAATATTACAAAGTTTTGATTTAAAAAGTCTATCTGTATCGTTTTCCCCTTTTCACCCGTTTAGGGGTTGAATTTTGAAAAACCACGAAAGACGTATTTACTTACTTTTTTATTAGAGTAATCCTTCGAATTTTCGAAATAAAAAGCACATCTAATGTTGTTTATTCCTACAAAGTGTGGAACCCTGTTTCACCCCTTTAGGGGTAGAATAAAAAAAAAATTAAACACTTATTTTCTTATTTGTTTAATAGAGTAACCTAACAAAGTTTCGAATTAAAAAGACCATCAATAACGTTTCTTCATATTAATTTTATAACCCCTTTCCACCCCTTTAGGGGTTGAATTTAGGAAAAACCACGAAAATCGCATTTTGGTTTTTTTTTATTAGAGTACTCCTACAGCACATTCCTCCTCCTACATTCGAAATTAAAAGCACGTCTAATATTGTTCATTCATACAAATTTTGAAACCCCGTTTCACCCCCTTAGGGGTTGAACTTTGAAAAAACATGAAACAACTATTGTCTTATTTGTTTATTAGAGTAATCTTACAAAGTTTCGAATTAAAAAGTACATCTATATCGTTTCTCCATAAAAAAATCGAAACCCCTTTTCATCCCTTTAGGGGCTGAATTTTGAAAAAATATGATACACGTGTTTCCTTATTTATTTATTAGAGTAATTTTACAAAGTTTCGAAATAAAAAGCACATCTAATATTGTTCATTCATACAAATTTTGAAACCCCGTTTCACCCCTTTAGGGGTTAAATTTTGAAAAAACGTGAAACACCTATTTTCTTATTTATTTATTACAGTAATCTTACAAAGTTTCGAATTAAAAAGTACATCTACATCGTTTCTTCATAAAAAAAATCGAAACCCTTTTTCACCCCTTTAGGGCTTGAATTTAAAAAAAATATGAAACACTTGTTTCCTTATTTATTTATTAGAGTAATCTTACAAACTTTCGAAATAAAAAGTCCATCTAAAATAGTTTATCTATACAAACTTTAAACCCCCGTATTACCCCTTTAGGGTCGGAATTTTGAAAAACCATAAAACACCTATTTGATTATTTGTTTATAAGAGTAATCTTAAAACGTTTCGAATTAAAAAGTACATCTATATCGTTTCTTCATAAAAATGGAAACCCTTTTTCACCCCTTTAGGGGTTGAATTTTCAAAAATTATGAAACACGTGTTTCCTTATTTATTTATTAGAGTAATCTTACAAACTTTAGAAATAAAAAGTCCATCTAAAATCATTTATCCATACAAACTTTAAACCCCCGTATTACCCATTTAGGGGCGGAATTTTGAAAAACCATAAAACACCTATTTGATTATTTGTTTTTAAGAGTAATCTTAAAAAGTTTCGAATTAAAAAGTACATCTATATCGATTTTCCATTCAAACTTTGGAACCCCTTTTCACCCCTTTAGGGGTCGAATTTTGAAAAAACATGAAACACCTGTTTTCTTATTTGCTTATTAGAGTAATCTTACAAACTTTCGAATTAAAAAGTACATCTATATCGTTTCTTCATAAAAAATGGAAACCCTTTTTCACCCCTTTAGGGGTTGAATTTTCAAAAAATATGAAACACGTGTTTCCTTGTTTATTTATTAGAGTAATCTTACAAACTTTCGAAATAAAAAGTCCATCTAAAATCGTTTATCCATACAAACTTTAAACCCCCGTATTACCCCTTTAGGGGCGGAATTTTGAAAAACCATAAAACGCCTATTTGATTATTTGTTCATAAGAGTAATCTGAAAAAGTTTCGAATTAAAAAGTACATCTATATCGATTTTCCATATAAACTTTGGAACCCCTCTTCACCCCTTTAGGGGTTGAATTTTGAAAAAATATGATACACGTGTTACCTTATTTATTTATTAGAGTAATCTTACAAAGTTTCGAAATAAAAAGCACATCTAATATTGTTCATTCATACAAATTTTGAAACCCCGTTTCACCCCTTTAGGGGTTGAATTTTGAAAAAACATGAAACACCTGTTTTCTTATTTGTTTATTAGAGTAATCTTACAAAGTTTCGAATTAAAAAGTACATCTATATCGTCTCTCTATAAACATTTCGAAACCCCTTTTCACCCCTTTAGGGGTTGAATTTTGAAAAAATATGAAACACGTGTTTCCCTATTTATTTATTAGAGTAATCTTACAAACTTTCGAAATAAAAAGTCCATCTAAAATCGTTTGTCCATACAAATTTTAAACCCCCGTTTTTCCCCTTTAAGGGTAGAATTTTGAAAAAACATGAAACACCTATTTCCTTATTTGTTTATTAGAGTAGTCTTTCAAAGTATCGAATTAAAAAGTACATCTATATAGGTTTTTCATACAAACTGTGAAACCCCTTTTCACCCCTTTAGGGGTTGAATTTCGAAAAATCCGCCCTTAGTGAGCGTTTGCGTCCTAAAAGGAACCTATGTTAAAAATTTCAGCTTCCTAGGTCTAAGGGTTAGGGCTGGGCGTTGATGAGTCAGTCAGTGAATGAATGAGTGAATGAATGAATGAGTGAATCGGAACTTCTCTTTTTATATATGAGATATATATATATATATATATATATATATATATATATATATATATATATATATATATATATATATATATATATATATATATATATATATATATATATATATATATATATATATATATATATATATATATATATATATATATATATATATATATATATATATATATATATATATATATATATATATATATATATATATATATATATATATATATATATATATATATATATATATATATATATATATATATATATATATATATATATATATATATATATATATATATATATATATATATATATATATATATATATATATATATATATATATATATATATATATATATATATATATATATATATATATATATATATATATATATATATATATATATATATATACATACATATATATATATATATATACATACATACATACACACATATATATATATATATACATATATACACATACATACCTACACATATATATACATAGCAAATAATACACGAGATTTGATATTAGTTAGTAATATATAATTTAATAAAACAACTTAAATTATTAGCGAGAGCAATTGAGACTCCGCATATGTACATTGGACCCCTTTCAAGCAGGTACTTCTTTATAAGTATTTTGAATGAATTTAAGTTGTTTGCATTCTTATAACTCTCATTTAAATTATTATAAAATCTCGGCGCAAGGAAGTAAAAATGCCTTTGGGCAAATGAGGACTTTACAATCGGAATATTATAATTCGACCCAGTAGCTTGCCTTGTCTTTTTAGTTTGTTGGCTTCTTGTCTGCTGATCCTTGATTCTGTGAAACTCAATTAGTAATTGTTTTATGAATAATTGCCTCACATCAAGTACTCCATATTCTGTAAAGAGTTTCGCTGAGGGGTATCTAGGGGATTTTTTATTGATGACCTTTAGAATCAGCTTCTGCGCATTGATCAAAGGAAGGAGTACTTGTGTGGTGCAACCACCCCATGCAATTGTGCCATAGGACCACAGGCTTTGGCACAACGCCATATACACAGTTTTGAGAAGGGGCTTTGGTAGAATATTTCGAAGCTCTCTAAACACATAGGCGAGTTTCCTTGTTCTTGTGGCTAGGTTGCTTACATGTTGCTTCCATCTCAATGTTGCATCCATAGTGACACCCAGATACTTATATTCCCTAGTCCTTTCAATGGTTTGACAATTGCAGACGTCAGATCTAGAGCAGAAAGTTGAGTGCATTGTTAGTTGGTTTTCGGTTTCTGAATTATTTATTGTTGCCTTGATGTGAAATTGTATAACTTTAGTCTTAGAAATATTTAAAGTGAGAATATGGTTGTCGAGCCACTGCTTCGTCAGATTTAGGTTCGATTGAGCTTTGCGGTATGCATCTTCCCAATTGTTAGCAGACGTAAGTAACACGGTGTCATCCGCGAACGCCACTATTTTTCCTTTTATTGGTAGATCACATAAATCATTTATGTATATTAGGAACAATACGGGTCCCAAGACGCTACCTTGGGGAACACCGAAAGATACATTAAGTGGCGCGCTTTGTCGATCATGTATCGACGTTGTTTGCGTCCTTCCCTCAAGGTAGCTTTGGAACCACTGCAATGCTGTGTCATTTATTCCATAATGTTCCAGTTTTTTGATTAATATTATATGTGACACCATGTCGAAAGCCTTCGATAAATCTAAAAATGTCGCTAAAACTTTACTACCCTTGTCGAGGTTTTCAACAACGTATTGTGTGAAAGTAAGTAATGCTTCATTAGTTCCTAAACCGCTTCTAAACCCAAATTGGTTACTGGATAGAAGACTCTCATTCTCTAGGTGCGAGATTAAACGCTTTTTGGCAATTTTTTCTACTACTTTTGACAAGATGTTAAGGAGCGATATGGGACGGTAATTACCAATGTCATTTTCGTCTCCACCCTTGTGTAGTGGTCTAACCTTTGCAAACTTCAGCCATTGAGGAAAAACTCCGTTTTCAAAGCTAGTATTAATAAGATGGCAAATAGGTTCTGCAATGTAATCAATTGACATTTTCAGTATTTCTGCTGTGATGCCGTCGTTTCCTGGCGCAGAATAGTTTTTTAGCGATGTAATAGTTTTGACGACTTCATCTTTAGATGTTTGGTAGAGTTTGAGGTTTGTTTTCGTCTTGGGCTGCGTATTTACTGATGCACCTAGAATCTTTTCAGAAGTATTTAGATTGTTCAAAATATTGTTGGCATAAGTTTTTCCTACATTTACAAAATATTTATTAAAATGTTCCAGGATTTCTTCGAAATTATCTTCTAATGATTTCACTTCATTATTTATTTTGATCTCCTTTACTTCCATCAGTTGCTTATTACCGAATGCGATATTTTTAACTAACCTCCAGGTTTTTTTACTGTCCCCGCTTGCTTCTTTAATTTCCTGACTGTAGTAATTAACTTTGCTTTTTTGAATTAGCCTTTTGCAAATGTTTCTGTAAGATTTATAGTACTTGAGAAGTTGAGTATTATTTGGGTATTTTCTCGTGTCTTTGTGGATTTTGTCTCTTTTCCGAAGGCATGCTAACAATCCATTTGTTACCCAGGGAGTTAGTTTTTTTTTTGATCTAGGAATTTTTATTGTGTTTACTTTAGTCGAACTTTTGATACAGCTAGATAGAGTCTCTAAAATTAGTTGGGCAATTTTTTCGACGTCGTTTTCACCTAATATTCTATCCCAATTTTGTTTACTCAATTCGTTTAGAAGGAGGACACGGTCAATTGACGATTTAGTTTTCGTTTCCAGATTTTTTGTTCTTTTATTAGTTGTCATTGCAATTCCAATCATGCTATGGTCGGTAATTGTCGTGTGGTAGGTATACGGTTTACATTTTAGTTTAGTTTTGATCATAATGTGATCAATACAAGTCTCATGTTGGCCGTCGATTCTTGTCGGGACGTCTATGGCAGCATGAATGCCATGGTGCGCCAGTAAGTTAAGATAATCATCTGCCTGATTGTGTTTATTATTAATAATATTAATATTTGTGTCGCCTATTAGAATAGTGTCGTGGTCAGAATGAATAACTTGTAGAATATCGTCTAACGATTGCAGGAAGTTATTTATATTTCTTTGACTGGGTGATCTGTATATTGCAATAATGTTTATCCTGTGTTCTAAGATGATGTGTAAGCAGTTGGCATCATTTACCTGTTTTTCTGTTACTACTGGGTTCAGGTTAGAACGAATGTACACAACTACACCGTCATTTTGTAATTGCAATGAGTTGGTGAAGAAGACTCGATATCCTGGTAGAGTTTGAGGAGCTTGAGTTTTTTTTAGCCAACATTCGGTTAGTATTATTATATCGAATATATTATCGAATGCATATAATGTTACAAGGAAATCATCGAAATTTCTTTTTATAGAACGGATATTCATTGACATAATATTGATATTATCAGCTGAATACACATATTTTTTAAGAGTATTTGCGCAGTCAAACTGTTTGCAGGTTGTAAGACTAAAACTATCCAGGTCTTCACTCAGTTCAGCCATTGCAAGATTTATACCCATTCCTTTGGAATATTCCTACCAATTGCGGTAGGTAGATTTTAATTCCAGGAAAGAAGTCATCAATTGCCGGAGATTTAGTTATTATGGTAGTTAATAGGGTACATTTTGGATGGGAAAAATCTGGAGTTATGCAATTATATTGAGGAATCGTTTTATATGAATATACTAACAATATGAGTTTTTCGGGGTGAGTATGATATATGGCATGTATAATATGTATTTTATTTAGAAAAATTGATATAAAGTATAATAAGTAATAGATAAAGTATAGATATAATATAGGATAAAGTGCAAAATTGTAAATTACTCGTAGAAGTTTGCTTGAATATGTAGCTAAGATACAGGTGGAATGCTCTCTAGATAATTTGAGACAGGGTATCCTCACTCTGAATTCGAAATGTTTTCGAATTTTCTCCTTTTTTGAGATAGACCCTTCCTCCTTTACACCAACAAAAGGCAAAATCCTGTTCCCTCGCGAATTTTTTTGTTTGCATTAATAGGTATTTAGTTCGCTGTGTCAAGTGCTCAGAGATAAATACAGGCTTCGCCTTTCCCTGGATGTTAAGGAGGGATGTGCTCAATCTGTCCTTCACATCTTTACATTTCAAGTTAAATGATTTTGCGGAGTTTATGAATATGTCACGATGATACTGGGAGGAGAATTTAATTATTATGGGTTTTTCATTTTTATGATGATGGTTTGATGATTTCCTGCATATTGAGACAATTTCCTTCTCGTCGATAGGACTTTTAATAACTTCTTTTATCTTCTGAAATCGTCGTGGTAGATCTTCCTTTGGCTGCTCTGGCAACCCGCGAATCTCGACTTCCGTTATGATATCATTATATTCGATTTGGTCTATTTTTTCCTCCAGGAAGGACACTCTCTGTGTCAGGATCTTGTTTCTTTCTTTAATTTCGGTTTTTTCCTTCCTGAGGGTGAAGCATAACTCTTCTAGTCCTTTCATTCTTTCAAGCATCTCATCATGTTTGTCGGACATTGCATTGATCGCATCGAGGATGGCTTTATTTTGTTCCTCGGATTTCTTATTTTGTTCTAAGAATTTATCTTCCACAACGCCAGCGACACAAATTTTTATTTGATCGATCTTTTTACCCAGTATATCTTGCGATAAGGTTGCAGAGACGGTGGGTGATCGATTTCCGCAGTCAGAGATGTTTGGATCGCTCCGACACTGGTTGGTACCGCTGATCGTAATAGCTGGGGACTGTAGTTTTTTAGTCGGTTTCATGGTACAAATTGTGCATTTCCATGATTTTCCCGCAACTTTATTTATTTTACGTAATGATCCACAGCCATTATGTGTAATTGTTTTGCATTCGGCGCAAGTGATCATTTCATCTGGATCTGTGACAGATTTTTTACATTTCTTACAGTCGAATACATGTCGGTGTTTTTTCTGTCATATTTTGGTTGTAGATTCTGTGGTGGTACGATATGAAGACTCCGCAAACGAAGTACGATATTCGATAGTCGACTTGAAGTCGACTTGAAGTCGAGTTGATTGTGTTGAGTTGTGTCGAACTCTACAGTGGTGACAGCCAGCGAAATGAAGCGAACGGTCTGACGAAAATGACGTAGGCGCCGGCGGCGTCTGTGATTGGTTTACTCTCCGTGTAAATTGAATGAACAGTGAAACGTCAAACTAGATTTCCAAAATTAATTGCACGATTACTCACAGTTCCTTGAGTTTCTCTGTAAGTTGTTTTGGACAAGCGATCGCTCTACACTGCTTATCCAGTTTGATCACGATTTGCGTCGCAAGAAACTAAGTTTTATGTGGTTTTCAGTAAAAACTTCAGGACGTAAAATCTGCGGCGAGTGTGAAACGGTGCTACCCGAATCCGAGTCCAATGCAACCCGAGTTACGTCACACATCTAACTAGGCTTAAACCTATGCCTAGATATGCGATTTGGGACTTATTTAAGATTGCGAAATGACATTACAAGTTTATTAATAGAGATTAAAAACTATATATTAGGTAGAGTTAAAAAAATCATACTGCGGTAGGTAGTACAAGTTCAGCGGGACACACGGGGTCACATAGAAACATTGTTGCGGGAGAATAATCAAAATGTTTGTTCCTGTGTTAATATGATGCTTTACTGTTGATTTATTTACTGAATTATATTTCTTCACCTTCGAAAAATGGTGAGAAATACAAAAAATATATATTTTCATTACTTCATTGTGAGTAAAACTATTAAGTACGAAATTAATATGACTAAAAATACCCACATAAAAAATACAAATGTAGCCTTTTTTAGCATATCTAACTTTTTAACCCTTTGTAGCCCAAGATCTTCAAACAAAAAATAATGTTGATAATGCGATTTAGGTTTAGGCAAATAAAAAAAACACGTATTTCTCAGAAATTCAAAAATATTTATTATTAATCATTTATTTGACATTTAAGGGAATGTGACATTACTGTAACATTAAGTTGAACGTATAAAAAAACATTTATGTGGTATGGAAAAATTTGAAACATTTATTTTGTTTATTATAGCATAATGCTACTCTGCATTTTTCACAAATTGTTTGTGAAACGCCAGTGCACTTGGGAATCTTGCAACGTATCCTTTTTTTTAATCCCAAATCGGCCAATGACCGACCTAGTCCTGCCTTACTGTCAATGGAGGAACATGTTGCGCAGGGCCCTTATGTATTTTGGCTTGAATTTCTTCTTCTAAAGACCTTCGACTTTTGATGTTAGGCTTGAGGCCAAGCTCGCATAAGGTCTCGCCTATCTCAAGTCTAAATTCTGCTGAAGACATTTGTTTGCCGTTGAGATATTTTGCCTTCCTTACTCTTCGGTATAATAACCAAGAATTTGCCATAGTCAGTTCCAGTAAATGTTAGAACATCCTAACTTGCCATCTTTTGCTTCAAAATTTTGAATAGATAAAATTATATTCTTACCTATAGGTTTCCACGAAAACCACACAATTGTATACACTTTTTATATTTTTTTATCAGTCATTCAACACCTGCCTTAGTTCTAATTTATCACTTTCATCAACGCGCAACATTTAAACTCACATACTTAAGTCGCTTAGTTACGCTATTTATGATTTGTACTCGATACTAAGTGGTAGGGTACAGTAGTGCTAGACGGATTCAAATGAACTAAATGAATTTAGTGCCTTATTTAGGGGGATTTTAAGGGGATTCGTAGTTTGTTACAGAAATGTCACATGAAGCTATAAAGGGTTAAATTAGGTTCTTATTCATCTCTTCTTTGGGTTATTATTCAAAAAGTAGGTAAAAATGTTACGGAGTCCAACCGGGTTTGTCCGCCGATCGAGAGAGAGCGTTCATCGATTTTATTTATGAAATTACCATTCAGATGAAATCAGTCCTTGGTATTACCGGGAAAGTCTTGGGATGACACAACCATTTTTTTAACATATGGAATCTTACGTAGGAGCAAGGTGAGACATTTGTGTAAGTATTTTATTGCATGCTAACCCACTCCGAATACGAAGGTAAAAGTCGACATAAACCTTAGTTAAATATATGTCGACGCTATGCATTTTTTATTTATATGAGCCGCAGAATAATTTATGTCCTCGGTTTGAGTAATTTCTTAGCGGGAAAGGCGTGGAAATCTCCTGTGAATTGTTAGGGACATTTCCAACGATTGCAGGGAGCCGCCCGCGGCCCAGCCAGAAAAAGATATTATCGTATTAAATACGTGACACGGGTGTTAGGTCGCTCGACGACGCACAAACGACGCACAAACGACTCTCAAACTTCATTTTTGTTTATGGAAGAAACATAAAATCGTGAGCAATATAGAAAAAATAATCGGTTGTGTCACCCAAGATTTTCCCGGCAAGTAGCCAAGAACTTATGAAAGGACTTCAGGCATGATTTCCCTTCTGGAAATGGTAAATGTATAAGACAGCCATTAGACCTGCTGTCTTGTAATCTATGGGATTAATCGAGTGTGCCCAGATATCCATTGATGTTTTTGTTTTAATGCCATTCAAGGCCTTATCAAATTCAATGGAAGTTATAGGATGCAACAGTATTGATGCTGGTATCCCACCTACATTTGTTGAAGAGGGTAAACTAGGAGAATTTGTCATGCGTTTAACAGCGTTTGTAAAATATTCATTGAGTATATTTGCCGTCCCATCGAAGTTCTTAGGTATTTTTTTATCACTTTTAATGTTGAAAAACTTCTTTCAGCAGTTGCAGTTGTACATTGTACATCGATTATTGTGGGATTCCCCCGTTGAAGTAAATGACAAACGGGGAAATCCCGAAGCCCGCAATAACCGATGTAGGGTGTTGCCAACTTTTGAACTCATGCTTTACGCGGGAAAAAAGAAATTGCTTTTTTTGCTTACGCACGTTGGAGGCCTCCGTGGCCCGGGGGCCCCGTATAATTGATACGGCAGATACGGCGGTAGCTACGAACCTGGTGACACTATTCGATAAAATCTAAAATGAGTACATAAGGGGGAGTTTTAAAGTCGCTCCGATAATTGATAAAGTCAAAGAAAGACGCTCACGGTGGTACGGTCACGTCCATCGACACCCAGATGATCACATGGTGAAGCTTGCTCAAGACCTGCCGACGACGAAACGTGCTCTTGGAAGACCATCCGCTACCTGGTTGGCGACGACGGTTGAAAAAGACCCGAGAGAAGCTCAACTCGACGCCGTCACAGCACAAGGTCTTGCTCATCGGAGGAGAAGGACATGGAAGGCCGATTCCAATTAAATGGGAAAGGGACTATGAAGGAGAAGGAGTAGAAGTTCCTTCTGTAAGGCGGTATATCTGATAGTCGAGATAGTCTGCAACGAGCGCGGATAGTCCTTCGGGTGTTTCACAGGGATCACACCTGGGACCGCTCTTATTCAATATATATTAACGATATCGGTTCCTGTCAGTTTATCATATACGCGGATGACCTTAAAGTTTATTCTGTTATCTCAGAAGTGGCTGACTGTTTACGCCTGCAGGATGACCTGAGCCGTCTTAGCAAATACTGTGTTTTGAACAAGCTCGATCTTAATGTCAAGAAATGCCATCGAATCACGTTTATGAGAAACAGAAATAAAATATTATACAATTATAAAATTGGTTTAGATAACATTAAGGAGACTAACATTGTCCGAGATTTGGGGGTTTTACTCGATTCCAAAATGAAATTCGACCAGCACATTGAAAGTATTGTCACCAGAGCATACAAATCGCTAGGTTTTCTACTACGGGCGTGCAAGCCCTTTTCCGAGATATCCACCTTGTTAGTAATATACGAAGCCTATGTCCGTAGTATATTTGAATTTGCATCTTGTATTTGGTTCCCCCAATACAATTTGTACAAGCAACGAAGCGAGCGTATTAAAAAAAAAATCCTAAGGCACTTGTGCTTTAGGGAAAATAAATCTGCTGAATCGTACAAGGACAAATTTGCTCTTTTTAAACTCGATAGTCTTAAAGATAGGCGTTCAACTTGCGATATGATGTTTCTCTACAACGTAATAAATAATATTTTTGATAGTGCGTATCTGGTCGAAAAGATATCCATTCTGGCTCCTCCTCGCATTACTCGGAACCCGAACCTGTTTTATATAAAGAGATATAACTAATTATACGAAGCATCCCCTAATAAACAGAGCTATGACAACGTATAACGATAGGTTTGATTACATTAATATTTTTTCATCAGTTAAAAGTCACTTTAAGGAAAGCAAAAAAAAATCTTATTAGTCCTTTGTCCCCCGTATTACATATAGTGACTATTAATCGCTTGAACAGTTTACATGATAGCTTTTTTGTAATTTTTTGATTTTTAAAATATATCTTTGGTACAAAATAATAAATATTGTTTATAATCTCAATGTAAAATTTCATTTTCATTTGTTTTTGTTCTTTCTCTTTTTCTATAATATTAAATGACTGCTAAAAAATGTATATACATAAATAAGGTATAATAACGGAGATATGTAATGTACAAATTATAGATAGATAAAGTTAACATATAATTAGTCAAAGTTTTATTGTTATATTTTGTATTTATTATGTGTAGTAAACGCTGTTTGTTAACCAAATAAAATAAAATAATAGTGGAAATGTAACGTATTGCACACGTTCGATTCAATCGTTTAAGCAAATATAGTCACCGTCGAAAATGATATCCTGATTTCGCCCTAACAAGCCATCTGTGAATCAATTCTTAAGTCTCTAAGGTCAATATTTAGAGATTAAAATATGACTAGAGCCCCCGAGTGGACTGATTTAAACCACAACCTTTTCAACTCTTGCCATGACCAAATGATACCTGCATGCCAAACTTCAGCTCAATCGGATTAAGCGTTTGTGCGCTATTATGGAGGTATACACTCATACACAGACACACTTAACTTCCCGTCTGGAAATGGTCTTCATCGTCTCAGGGGACCTCAAAATGGATATTTCCGTCTTCGCCTTGATTTTTTTTCGTGCGTTCACAATAATATTCCTCCTTGTTGGTTGGTGTGCAGGGAAGCAATAAACAGTTATTTTCTGCAGGGCGATATCACCGACTGTACCGTGTAGGATGACAAAATCACACAGCACATACATACGTCAAAAAGAGCCAATTTAGGGGGTCACAATTAATTTGCGTCACGATAAGCAATTTTTTAATTTGATGCAAGCATTTATTATATAGTATACTAGCTGACCCGTGCCCACTTCGTTGGGCGGTAATTACCTGTGATGAAATTATCAGTGTGGCTCGGTTAGTACTGAGTGCTATGATTTATTTCATGACTGCCAAAAGAAGGGTTATATTTTTACTGCATTTGTATGTATGTATTTGCATGCCAATTTGACTATAATACCGTTATTTTAGAGTGTCTACTTGTGAGTGTATTATTTGTGAGCGTATTATCTCTTTAAATATTTATGCAGTAAAAGGGAAATTATATGCTGTAAAAGGGAAAAGTCTTTTGTTTTAAACACTTGAGACGATAAATTTACTTATTTTGATAAGAATTCATAATTGTTGATAATATGACCAATAAACATGCCCTAACGATTTAAATTATTTTTTAAATATAAAATACTACTTTTTGTGACTTAAATGTAGTGATGGGCGTGATTCTCAATTTGAAATCACGCGACGATCACGTTACTGGTATTTTATCACGCGTGATAATAACTGCTACTCGTGATTTTCGTGATTGTACTGAAATGTACTGTGAAACGTTAAGTAACAAAGTTTCGTCAATGTGATAACAGAAACGCGCATTATATTTGCTTAATATTTATTAGTAATTAGAAGAATTAGCGTTCAGACAGATTAACTCTCTCGCTCTTTTCTTGCTAAGCCGAGTTCGTCTTTCTGAAACAATGTAAGCCACTTGTGCCCAAAAGTTATTTTATTGCTTTAACAAATCATGAGCAAACTCATAACAGTGTCCAAGTTCATGCGATAACGGTGGGTATTTGTAGCATCACGCAGTCAAACACTCAAGGCGATCACCCGTCCCAGTATTGACCGCGCCCGCAGCTGCTTAACTTCGGTAACAACGAGGAGAACCGGTGTCAATGGGGCTACGGGCGCTACAATCACGAGCTCCTTCGTCATTGTTTGCAGTTCTTAACAGTACACATTTACGGTAACTGTATAGCCAGACTGCAAGAAGCTGTAATAGAAAACACCGCCACAGGATCTCATATGTAACGGACATTAGGTCCACTACATACGATCAACAAATGCATCGATTTCCAGTGAAATCCACTGACACAATTCAGCTATTATTTTGACTCGTGCAGCTATGAATCGGCACGATTTAAACAATACTTTTACTCAGAATATTTCGAATTGCATCATTTCACGGCCTATATAAACCGGCCAAAAAGCAACCAAAGCATTCATTTACTAATTCAGTCATTCGGCCCGCGAGTCACTACATCCGCGATTACATAGCCTGTTCGGCAAGCGTTATAACTGGCAATATTCAGACGATTCAATCAATAAATATCTTCTGCTTCATCAAAACCGCCTTTAAATACGGAGATAACTCGTAAGTTGACACCACCACCTCACATCGAATAATTTGGAGTCTTGTGAGGGGTGGTCCCTCACACATTTTGAAAATTGTAGGAGCCTATCGCTCCACTTACCCACAACAAAAAAGTTAATTTCACAGAATAGAAAACTGCAGACTCGCTCAGACATACACGAGTCAGCTGCGGTTAATTTCCAACTAAATTTGGCAAATTATGCCCAGGCAAGCCGATGACTCATGCCATTTCTTCTAATCGATACACATGTCGCTTCCCTCTCCTAGCTATTTACGTCACCGCTAAACGGTATAAAACGTAGTACATTACACATCTCTTCATCATTCCCTTGGTGGTCAAGTACACCTACACACCTCTACACATCATTCACTTTGACAGCTACGCGACTATACACATCATTATCAAGCAGTACCTACGTTATCCGCGACATCAAGCGTCAAGCCTCGCTCCTCGACTACACACTGCAAACACACTACCACGACTTCACCTCGCGCCCACACTACTACACAACGGCGAATCAACACACAAGGCGTTAAGGACTGGCGACTTCAACTCAACTATCTTCAACCTTCTGATTAAACTCTTCTACTTCGACATCCACGACTTTCATTAACGGAGCAACCTTCATGATGAGAACCACCCTTCGCTCACAATCAATTGGAGTCCAGTGAAGGGTGGCCAATTCTCACAAAATAATGCAAATTTTCAACTTTACCATGAATTCACAAACGGAAATAATTGAGCAAAAACAAACGACGAAAAGACAAATAAACAGCTGATTCTTGAAAAAAATAGCATGGCCTTGAATTAAAATTTATTTGAATTTGAAATTCCAACTCAAACCCAAGTTATACAAGTTCAAAGTAGCCAGTGTGAACAAACAGCGATTGCATAGGTAAAGACCCGATATTATGTTTATGTTTGCCGATGATATTAAATTGTACATGTCCACTGGAAAATGTAAAAGTTAGACATATGCTGTCGCTGACTTTTTTGTAGTCATTATCAAGCTCTATAACTTTTCTCTAAAACTTAATTATATATTTCTTATCGTTAAGGCAGCGTTAGTTAGAAACGTTTTCGTTCGGCCGCTTATTCTCCGACTTACCTTGCAAATCCGTATACCACGAAAAAGGCTTTTCATTTTTCGGATTAATATATAGCCTATGACACTCACAAATAACGTGGCTTTCTATTGGTAAAAGAATGTTCAAAATCGGTTCAGTAGATTTAGAGATTACTTTATACAACGTCACAAACTTTATATCTTTATAATATTAGTATAGATTAGAGTAAATGCAATGTGTAGATGACATAGTTCCAAAAATTGATTATTCTTTTATTATTATGTTCCATATGCAGCCGCGGATCTACCTAAGGGCTTTTTGGGCTGCAGCCCAGGGCCCCGTGCATATAAAGGGCCCCAGCCCCCATTGCAAAAATGCAAACAATGCAAAATATTGTGAATTACAATCAAAATGTAAATTTAAAACAATCCTATCATAAGGTTGGCAACCCTGCCATCAATTTCTCGTGTCTATTGCGGAGGACTCTCCGCCCAAATTTATTTAATAAACTGGTAAAACTCAATACTGCAATTTTAATTAATTTTTGGTAAGAAATTTTAGAGAGATTCAATTTAGTTTAAAAAAAATACAGAGCCCTGGTTTAGATATTTGTGAAGGCAATACGATCATGATATCATTAAAAGTTTTTAAGCAATCGAATCAGAAACTAAAAGAATATGAAGAGAAAGCTAAAAAGTTAAGTAGGTACTAGTATGGGAACAGAATACAGTCACATACACAACAGACGCATTACTTCAAAATTTTCATATAAATCTACAGATAAAGTCTCAGTATAAAGCGCAGAAAAATTTGAAAGAGATACGCTAAATGTTGTGTTGTTTAAGCTGATTATGGATTTAAATAGAAGGAAAGTCCATGAAACATATAGCTTGATTTTTTAAAATGGATTTGTAAGATAAAAATATGGAAAATATAGATCTGGAATGTGTATTTGTGTATCTGTCACATAAACTAGAAAAAATATTTTATTGTCCTCTTTTTCTCCTATACCGTGTACCGAGTGACCTCGTACATCATTATCGAAAACAGTTTTTTAACAAAATGGCAATTAGTTGATTAATTAGACAGGCCCCCAAGTAATATTAGCCCAGGGCCCCAAAAACTCAAGGTTTTTTATTATAACATATTATTATTATTATTATATTTTACGTTTGAACGTGAAAAAATAGCCGTAACTCAAAACAAAGATTTCGCACTTAATGAGTTTTTTCGATTCAGCTCAACCTACTCGTGTATAGTATAGTATAGTATAACCTGTTCGGAACTGTCTGGTGTACTTAATTGAAAATGGTTCAGCCGGATAGTGCCGGCCAGGCAATTTGCATGCTAATCCATTTATTTACGGATCAAGATCGCGTGCCGATGAATATTAGGGGCCGCAATACGTACACCTGCAGATATTGCATTAGTTTACATAAACATAAACCCTTTGGAGCTGTCATCTACAACGGGCAAACCATGAGAAAATGTTAGATTGATTCTTACATAAATATTTTGTTAATACGGTTTTATACAGAATGGCCCGTATTCCGTTTCTCGCAGGTGCCTAACTTGAGGTCTAAAAACGCGCTAAAACGACGCTTAATTTTGAACTGACGTTTTGGTATTCCCTTTCAAGGGTCCTAACTGAAGCGTGCTTATGTAGAGGCTATCATGTTCTTAAATTGATGTGAAGCACCGTCTAGACCCTTTTTCGTATTCCGTTTCTATAAGTGTCATGGCGGATGGGTCTTGTTTGGGGTCTTGACTAAGAACGATCTAAATCGAGCAGTCTGCGTCGAGCAGTCGCCGTGTCTTGTTTCTCTCGTGATTTCCAAGATTTTTTTATCGCGATTTCAAAGGTGTTTGCTCAGCATTGGCTTCTAAATCAAAGAAGGGACGACGAGCGCCGATTGTTGTAAGTAATCGTTAATTAATATATTTATTTTGTCCTGAAAATCCTGTATCAATATTTTTGTACATAGTGATAAATAGCATGTATATTGTAATAGCATGTATATCAGCCTTGTATATTGTACGATAAAAAGCCTTGTAAATGTGTATAATTTAAAACAAACGAAAACGTAGCGACAATAAGCGTGCGGTGACGAGAAGACGGCGGGCGGGCGGCGAGCTGTCAAAATTAAAACCCCACTTTGGAACGGCCATAGACAAAACGGAAAATTTTAAGTTTTAAGACCGGTTCTTAATTTTGATGAAACGGAATACCAACAAAATAACGAAGGTGATTAGGTTCCTAATTTTTAGCATCAGCTCAGTTTCAACCTGCGAGAAACGGAATACGTATCATTAACGATGTTTCAATCGTAATTTTGTTGAATTACAAGGAATTTTGTTGAAACTCCATTACTCGATTATATTTTGTACTTACGGTCAATACGGAAATAACAAGTATACTGTAGTTCAACATGATTCATGAGTCCGACTATACCCGTACCTATACTACTACATGCTGTCATGTTAGAAGCGAGATCCCAAGGCCGTAACGTAATGTAATAACATTATGCTTTTACATTACGACACGGTAACTACCCTTACGCCAACTCATACGTTTGTTGGAGTCACTTCGTCCAACATACCCACAACAAAAGCAGTAATTTCTATAGAATCGAAACCGCAAATACGCTCAAATATACACGAGCCAACTGCAATTGAATTCCAACTAAATTCGGCATTTTATGCACAGTCAACTGGTGACTAATGTAATTTCTTCTGATCGATACGAATTGACACAGTTATTCTCCCCCACCGGTGGATATTGCATCATTACATACCATATAAAAAGCAGTACATTCGACACATATTTTATCATTCCCTTGGTGGATATCATTCCCCTTGGTGACCCTCGACGCTCGACAAGGACACGCTTACTCACATTGGTGACCCCCGAGTTATACCACAGTCCGAGTTATTATATAGCGAATTGTTTGCTCTATACTATAGCGATTTGTATGCTCTGGTGATGATACTATCAATGTGCTGGTCGAATTTCATTTTGGAATCGAGTAAACCCCCAAATCTCGGATTACGTTAGTCTCATTAATGTTATCGGAACCAATTTTGTTATCACATAATATTTCGTATAATATTTTTGTCCGTAGGGTTGTAACGTCATGATAGCTGTGTGTAAATGTATGTCAGCCTATAACCTTCCTCAAGAATTGGGCTATCAAACGCAAAAAGAATTTTTCAAATCTAAGTAGTAGTTCTAAAGATCAGCGCGTTCAAACAAACAAACTCTTTAGCGTTATTATTAGTATAGTTATATGTGGTACATCTCAACGAATTGATCATAACTGTAATGTTGATTTGTTTTGAAATAAACGAAATAAAATGAAATAGCACTTAAGAGGCCGTGTACGAAATTGATGTGGGCCGTGATACCTCTATAATCAATGGTATAATATAACTATAGGTAGGTAGGATTTTCGGAGCTAAAGAGATACGTCCACCATTTGGATGCGCTCGGCGGGAACTAGCTGACTTGAGGCGTGAATCGTATCATAGGCGAGTATCATAACGCGAGAATTAGATTGTTTTAAAAGACTTTATTGCCAATTTTAATTAATGTTTTGCATTTTTTTGAGGAAATGGATTGATATTGAACTAAAGTTTATTTCTGTTGTTTTTATTTTATGAACGAGAGTTCTAAAAGGCCAAAATCAAAAGCATTTCTTCGCCCATTTTCTAAAAAAATTGACAAAGTTAAATATTTTTTTTATCAACAATTTTATATGAAAGTAGTAAAAAGTGATTCACTTATTATATAGAGGACTTTCACAACAATACATTGTATTTTTTTATACCGTTTAGATGTCAAAACGATTCGTAAATATGTTATATTCTAAACCTCTTACAGCAAAAATTCACAAACAGTCGCCGGGTTAAGGTTAATTAATCAAAATTCTATAATAATTTTCAAAAAAGTAGCTAACTCATTAGACGATAATAAAATGATCTTGTATGTTGTGCAATAAAACTTATAGAAATACAGTATTTTAACCTTAACCCCTTGAGTATGATACGACCAAATCTGGTTCTGAAACAATTATCCGTTGAGTATGATACGACCAGATCTGGTTCCGCGTTTTTTTCACTTCTTTGACGTTCTCATATTTATTCATAATTATCTAATTGTTTTACAAAATGATATTTCAATATTCTATATTCGAAATTTCAATGCAATCATTGTGCAGTTGTTCTTTTTATGATTGGTGTAGTAGTTTCGTAGTTATAGTACTTTAAGGTCGATGTCGCCGAAAATCCTGCAAAAGAGACAGATGCATCCATGAAAATACCCATTTACTCCAAGGGTTAAATTCACGTCTGCAAAATTACGTAAATTCACGAAATGCGCAAAATTTCGTGTACGGCCTCTTAATTATACGCATTCCCTTTCGAATGGACCATGATCTATTTCGTCTATTTCTTGACACTTTTTGACCAGATATTAGATAGGAGGATATGCCACAAGTAAACATAGGTATTGGTCCACTTCCTTCATAGGATTATTGTCGATGCACGAAGCCATGACTGTTTTATTCAATACTAGCTGACCCGTGCCCACTTCTTTGGGCTGCAAAACTTTTTACTTGTGATGAAATTATGAGTGTGGTTCGGTTAGTACTGAGTGCTATGATTTATTTCCTGACTGCCAAAAGAAGGGTTATATTTTTACTGCATATGTATGTATGTACTTGCATGCCAATTTGACTATATTACCGTTATTTGTGAGTGTCTTCTTGTGAGTGTCTTATTTGTGAGTGTCTTATCTCTTTAACCAATTATGCAGTAAAAGGAAATTATATGCAGTAAAAGGGAAAAGTCTTTGTTTTAAACACTTGAGACGATACATTTACTTATTTTGATATGAATTCATAAGTATTGTTGATAATATGACTAATAAACATGACCTAACGATTTAAATTATGTTTTTAATATAAGAAACTACTTTTTGAGACTAAAATATAAAATTTAGACATATGCTCTCGCTGACTTTTTTGTAGGCATTACCAAGCTCTACAACTTTTCTCTAGAACTTAATCATATATCTCTTATCGTTAAGCAGCGTTAGTTAGAACCGTTTTCGTTCGAACGTTTTTTCTCCGACTTACTTTGCAAATCCGACTACCACGAAAAAGTCTTTTTATTTTTCGGATTAATATATAGCCTATGAAACTCACAAATAACTTGGTTTTCTATTGGTAAAAGAATTTTCAAAATCGGTTTAGTAGATCCAGAGATTACTTCCTACAACCTCACAAACTTTACCTCTTTATAATATTAGTATAGATTAAAACACATTTGGGTCTACTTTGAAAACCACTGTTAAAACTAGCGATGGCGTGTTCATAGCTCACAGTTTCCATCAACACAATATGAAATGAAGGCAATGGCCTCATGGGAAGAAAGCTGAAAAGTAGTCATCAATTTTGGCGGAAAATATGTAGATATGTAGATATGCAGGTAGGTACTTTTACTTTCCTTGCCCACCAACCGACAAGGAGGGAAAGTATTATGAAAGCGCATTTTTTTCGAGATGAAGATGGAAATATACACGTTGAGCTACCTTGAGACGATTAAGGCTGTTTACAGGTGGAAGTCTGTATGTAAGTCTGTCTTTGTGGGTGTATATGTGTGTGTGTGTGTGTGCGCGTGTGTATGCCTCTACGATAGAGCCCAAACGCTTAATACGATTGAGCTGCAAGGACAATGGGCAAAAATGTAATTATTTATTTTTATTAATTTTATTTTCTTAAAGCTTAGAGCCATTTACAAAAATAGAAAGCTTAGAGCCATTTACAAGTTACCACTGATAATGACAATAATAATAAGGTGAATTTAGAACTGATATTAAACTGATAAAGAATGAACTGATAAAGAAGATATTAAACAAGAGGATACTAAATTGTACAGTAGAAAACATGTTGACATAAACAAGACTGCATTAAAAGAACAAATTGCTAAGCCTGGTCATCACAAAATTGCCCTACAACCTGCTTCCTTATAGTATCTATATTCGTGAAAAGGGGTAAATATCAATGTCAGCATTCAGGGTGTTGAAAGTTTCGCATACCCTTATAAAATAAGAATTACGCCTGTATTTGGTTTTAAAGCCAGGTACAAGAAGGAGTGCCCTATTTCTAGGTGCCCGGCTAGGAGTGCGGAGAGATATTTTAGATAGTAGTTCAGGACAATCAATCGAGCCATTTAAAATTCGTAGTAAAAGTGAGATGTCAGCTATGTTTCTTCGCAAAGCCAATGGCAGCAAATAGGGCGCTGGACCCACGTCTCCAATAAGAATAATGTATTTACCATTGAAAAGATCTATTAATCTAGAATATGACAAACACTACTAAAACTTACGTCAATTATAATCCCTTTCGGAGTTTTAAAATTCGAAATCTTCCTAAATATGACCAGTTACTCGAAAATCTCTATGCCAATTATTTATTGAAACTATATTACTTGCAGTGAAGATCCATAAAATATAGTATAAAATGATGTACAGTCACTGGGCAAACCTTGTTAAACAGCTGACCTTAGCATATTACATACTTCAGGAAACAGAGCGGCAATGAAATCATGATACACATTATAGAGTTCAAACATCATATCCCAGCATTTCCCCTCCATATACTGCTGAAAAACTCGAGGATTCTTAGGAATATATAGTTTGTACTCCCACAGCGTATGTAGTTTATCGTTGCGGGTATTTTGCGAAGGTTTTTTGTTTAAATAGTTATTAAAAAAACAATGCCTGGATGTGTTAGGTGCCCTAGGGGGTATAGAGATATTTATTAGGATAGGAGGTTATTAGGAGGGTGATTAGCCATATTTATTAGGATTTAACTCAGAAACGGCTCATAATTGAAATCAGTCGTAGTAATAATTGTTCTACATAAAGAGATCTTTCCAATGGTATATGATTTACAGCTATTGAAAACGTGGGCCCAAAATGCCTATTCTCTTTTGGCATGCAGGAATCATTTGGTCATAGCAAGGGCCGAAAATGTTGTGCTTGAAATCGGTACACCAAGGGGCGTACTAGTTATATTTCAATCTTGAAATATTGGACTTAGAGACTTGAAGTTTGGTATACAGATGCCTTGTTGGGCCGAAATCTCATTGTGAAATTTTGGTTGGAATATATTTTATTGCTAAACTAATAACATTTAAATTCCACTATACATTTTAATCTAATATTAACGTCATCTGTTCCGTTTGTAACGTCCCAGCCCCGTCCTTAGCAACCAGTGTTGGGTAAAATTTAGTCGACTAACGATTAACGACTAATGATTGATCGTCAATCGTAGTCATGATTAAAATTGCGATTGATATTCTCGACCGCGGTCAACTTCAATTCGTCGGTCAGTCGGTCAGACGTTCAGTCCGTCGGTCGGTCGGTAGGTCGGTCGGTTGGTCGGTCGGTCGGCCGGTCGTTCGGTCGGCCGGTCAGCCGGTCAGCCGGTCGGTCGATTGGTCGTTCAGTCGGCCGGTAGGCCGGTTGCTCGGTCGCCCGGTAGGCGGGTCGGTGGGTCAGCTGGTCGGCCGGTCGGTCGGTCGGCCCGTAGTTCGGTCGATTGGCCGGTCGCCCGCTCGGTCGACCGGTCAGTCGGCCTTTCAGACATTCGGTAGGTCGGGCGGTCGGTCGGTCGGACGGCCTGTAGGTCGGTCGGTTGGTCAGCCGGTCGGCCGGTTAATGAAATGAAATGAAATGTTAATCGGGCGGTGGGTCGGTCGGTCGGTCGGTTGGTCGGCCGATCGGTGGGTTGTTCGGTCGGTCGATTGTTCGGTCGGCCGGTCGGTCGATCGGCCGGTCGGTCAGTCAGCCGGCCGACCTGCCGGCGAGACCGGTGAGAATTTAATTACAGTCAACCAATAGATATAATAGAAAGAATTGTCGGGTGGCATCTAAAGAGCAAGTTAGTCAAGATTGATGATTGACGATTAACGACTAATTGATTTAGTCATGATTACTTCAATCGCGATCAACTTTAGTTACGGCTAAATCAATCGTGATTAAATCAATTATGATTGATTGGTCGATTGACAATTTTAGTCGATTCAGCCAACACTGGTTGCAACTAGACCCAACCGGGTTCGTCTGCCAGCCGACTGAGTGCGCTCATCGATTTTATTTATAAAAATAATATTCAGTTGAAATCAGTCCCTTGCTACTGGCCGGGAAAGTCTTGGAGTTACATAACCGATTTTATTATGGTGTTCAGTTTTTTTTCAGCTAAATATCGCATGTATTCTACGTTTTATTTTACTAAATAAACCGAACAAGATTATGGGCCCGAACTCTAAAATCAAATTTTATTTCAGAAGTCAGAAAATAGTCGGATCCTTTTATTATATAAAATTTGGAAACGACGTACGAGCTAGAAGAATATTTCCACGAAATCGATCCAGGCGCTACAGACTACAGTAGGGGGTAGAATCTACCGCGTATTTCCTTAATCGTATTAATCAGTGTCACGAATGATATATTGACTGCAGTTAATTAATCTTTATTTGTATGTATATCTGTATATTTTTTTCTTTATTTAGAAGTATAGATCCGTGTATTTTTGCTGAATTTGTGACGATTTCATAAAAGTAGTTTAACTATGGGGGTTCTCATCTGTTGGTCAAATATGCAGGTTCAATTATAAAAAGGTTTAAAAACGATCTTACCGCGTGAATTTTGTAGCACTCGACGTTTCGGCGATGTTGCAACCACCGTTGTGGGCACGGCAGATTTTTTAAATTCGCGCGCTTCAAAACTGCCGCCCCACCACCACCATTATAATCTGCGCAGTGGCAGCGGTTTGTCACATACCCGAGGAATAACGGATTAAAGACGCTTCCGTCTACCCTGGACAAAGGCGGTTGCAACATCGCCGAAACGTCGGGTGCTACGAAATTCATGTGGTAAATTCGTCTATATACCTTTTTAAAATGCCAAACAACCGCGATAGTCTTTGATTTCAAATGCCTGCTCAATATAAAACATTTATTTTAGCAGAATTTACCGGTAAACAAATACCGGTTATATGAAACTTTGAATATACCTGTCATACATAAATGCCCATTCTCCTTTCAGCTATCCTACATTAGTTATGCTAGATTTGCGAGTATAATAGATTGCCCTATTAACGGTATGTTATTTAGAGGAATTAAATAAAAGAATTCTTCGTGTTATTCCTTTTTGATAAATTTTACAATTTTCCTTTGCAAAGCTTCAATTTGAAATTTTTCAAATGTTTACCTAAAATTTTAATTCAAAAACGTACTGCGATTTTTAAGGCGACATGATACATATGAACGACCATATCTGAATAATTTTAGTTTTATGGGTTTTTTGAAAAATATAAGTAATAATTTAAAAAAGTTTCTAAGTGAATTCTTCGATAAGGAAAACATTTAAAATTTGGACTCGAAAAAGTTTCTCGTTGCCTCGGCCATTAACTGACTTCGAAAACTTTCAGGCGCAATTACTCCTACAATGTAAGAAATGAGTGTGTTTTATTATAAATTCATTATATTGGCTAGTTAATTCTCTAGGGACGCACTTAGCCACATTTTTAATGTAGGCCCTAAATTAATTACAATTAATTTAAACGGGAAAGCGCTCTGAGCGTTACGCTAAATATGCTTTGCCATTACCACCCTTATATCACCACTGCGTAAAGATAGTTATTCTGCGTTATCGCTGCGATAGAACCTATAGTATGCGCGTGGTCGCCGGCGCGAGCGGACGTGGAATTTGGCTTGACGCTTCGTCAACGGTGGATTTTTATGGGTCACACACTACTAAGTTGACCCTGCCTATTTCTTTGCGTATCCGCCGATTTCGGATATTTTTCTGAGGTCTCATGTCATCTTGGCTCGGGCTACATGAGAATCAGGCTATCCGGTGAGTCGATATCTCGTACATTTGGTTGAGATGCTGATTCGATTTTTCCGGGAGGCGGGGCTCCCGGAAATCTCCGCTCATCTCCGCTCAGGAGAATAAACAGCATCATGTAGCCCGGGCCTAAAGTGTGATCATTGCACGCATGTCAATCGAATTCACTTTGCCACTTCCTTTTAAAAAATAATCAATTGAAATCGTTAAACACTGAAACAAAAAATATGTTTTCGAATTTAAATCTACAGAAAAAATGGAAACCCTCTCTATTTTACATCTTATTTAAACCCTTAACTTCATACAGTTTTACTGATCTCTTTAAACCTTTTGTTACTTGCGCGGTATAGCAAATCTTACTTACTGTTTCAATTAACCTCAAAGTCCGAAGTCCTGTCCGCGTTCAGCTTTAAGACGCATTAGACAGCGGCGCACGAAGATACACGCCCTCCTTTGACATAAAAGCTAGTTATTCTGCGCTACCGCTGCGATAGAACGTATAGTATGCGCCAAAGATGATATAGTATGCGCCTATCGAATTATACTGTCAGTATAATCCGATAGAGTTAATATGGGCTCAAGTCAAAGGAGAAGTTGCGACGAAAAATAGCACCTTTGAAATGGCAGATGTTGAGAAGTTATTAAATGAAGCCATCGACAATGTGACAACCGAAGACTGGATTAAATGTGTTCGCCACGCTGAAAATCTCCAGAACGAAGACCTAGCCAAAGCACATATAATCGACATCCACCGTCTTGTTATTATTCTACAAGACGATAGTGACAGTAAAGACGAATATGAATAGCTTGCTGATTTTCTTTGTTTAGTTTTATTTATTTTTTGTATTTAGTTTTAATTATTTTACTGTCACCTGTTATAAATTTGATACTTTTATATTTTTATGTTAATAATTCAATATCAATATTTATATTTTTGACATTTAATATTTATCGTAATGAAATAATACTGAAATAGTATTTATTTCCCTCGTTTCATTACTTTATCGATATACCTTATGTATGCGTAAAAGTACCTGCACTACGGTTTCGAGTGCCGCTCCATAAGGGCGTGCAAGTGCAAAAGAGATAGCACGATTTCGATGATAAATGACCTGACTCGCCACTTTGTAATGCGGATAGTATAGTAGCCGGCGCGAGCGGACGTAGAATCTGCTCTTGACTCTTCGTCAACGCTGGATTTTTATTGGTCAAACCCTACAAATTTAACCCCGCCTATTTTTTCGAGTATCCGCCCATTTCGGATATTTTCCTTAAAGCATTTTATTTAAATATCAGCTATTCCTGCATCGATCGTGTTCCATTTAAAAATGGATTAATTTAAAGTTGTGGAAGCTCCAGACAAAAGGCATGTCGACGCCTCGATTGCGGAGCGTCTCGTCGTTGTGTCGCTTGTTTGCGGCGAAAAATCATCTCTTTAAGGGGACTCCTGTCAGAAAGACCATTTTTTTGAAACGACCGCTCGGCGTGATATATGACGACTGTCTGCCTAACTGAGCCGAATTTCGCATCTCTTCTTTTGTCGCCAAAGAGCCTTTCAGCGGAGCACTCGACTGCGGATAAGCGCTGTTCTGAAAGTCATTTTTAAAACTGTAATAAGGATAAGTGCGCCGTTATCGCTTTCTAGCTGGATAGGTATAAAAGCGCTTCGCTTACCTTACCTAGATGGCTTTATAATTGAATTGAGCACCGCTTTCTCTAAATGATACACCAGCAAAAACCTTTTTACTTTCCTGGCAATGAAAGTATTGTGGACGCACTTGTGTGTGTCTATCTGCCTTTATTCCTCCACGACAGCGCCCAAAAGCTTCGCCCGATTGAGCTGAATTGATCATGTCAAGAGTTGAAAAAAGAAATCGTTTCACCAGGGGGCGCGCTAGTCATACTTCAATCTCGTAATATTGGACTTAGAGACTTGAAATTCGGTACACAGATTCGTCATAGTATCGAAACTACATTGTTAAATTTTGGTTTTAACATCTCTTATACAAGCGACACAAAAAAACCGACATACATTTTAATCAAATAAAAACTTCGAGCTGCCCGAGACTAGCCGAGAAACGAACCATATTGGAAAATATCCATTTTAATACCACGCAAATACAACAAAAATACTGGATTTGCTGTCGGGGGGAGGGGGGGGGGGGGGGGGTTGGGGAGGTTCGAAAAAATCTTCTCTTTCCGATGTTCTACTCCTTCCTTGGGTTCCTATCTCTCCTTATCTAGAATGCTTTAACTTCGAAGAAAATAGACCAGGATGTATAAAGTTCCGGAAGAAAATATTCTTCTTCTTCAGTCTATAGTGCTTTAATAGATACCCAAAAACTCAGAATGTATAAAGTTTCGGACGAAATATTCTTCTTTTTCCGATATTCTACTTCTTCCGTGGATTCCTATCCCGCTTTATCTAAGGTGCCTAAATAGTTACTCAAGTACTATGGAGATATAGACTTTCGGACAAAAACGCATTCGCTTTTATAAAAGGGGAGGGGAAGGGGGGGAGTTTAATTATATTCAGATGAAACGGTCCTTGGCTACTTGTCAGGAAAGTCTTGGGTTGGCAGATTTTTTACAGTATGATCATTTTTATTAATAAAACCTTTCCTAAGAATTTCACTTCAATTAAAAAAATACTCATTCTTAACCCGTTGAGTATGAGTCAACCAAATCTGGTCGCGAAACAATTATCCGTTGAGTACGAGTCGACCAAATCTGGTCGCGCGTTTTTTTCACTTCTTTTACGTTCTCATATTTATTCATAATTATCTGATTGTTTTACAAAATGATATTTCAATATTCTATATTCGAAATTTCAATGCAATCATTGTGCAGTTGTTCTTTTTATGATTGGTGTAGTAGTTTCGTAGTTATAGTACTTTAAGTCGATGTCGCCGAAAATCCTGCAAAAGAGACAGATGCATCCATGAAAATACCCATTTACTCCAAGGGTTAAGTCAGATATCAATAATTCTAAACTCATACTGATAATTACAAATGCAGATGTTCTTTATATCTTAGTTATATAAGTGAGATTTTTTAACAAATGATTTTTTTGCAGTAGATTACAAAATCCTCCATGTTTACTCTTATACAAGACTAATGACTTCTCTATCATGGTAGTGTTTTTTTATTATTATCGCCTAATATGTCTGTGTATTAACATCTTTGCTAATGTCATAATTGCCACAAGACACCGAATCAACGATTATATTATATGGATGATGAATAACTTTGAAAACTCACATGTTGCGCCTGCTAAATAAAGGTTTTTGTATATTTATCCAGAAATGTCTTTTCACTGATGACTTCGAGAGAAGTAGGTGCATAAACCCGTTGTTTCACTTAGAGAAAACGGTCCTCAATTGGTAATAGAAATTTTAATTTCAATCAACTGAATATGAAATAATTCGAATTGCAAACAACGTAAATGTTATTCGATTTGATTTTTCTATCAACGGGGACTATCACTGCCGTCAATTTGAATTTCAAACAAACGAATCGTCATAAGGACCACTATAAGAGTATGTTAATAAAGGAATATGTTTAGATGTCATATTTCGATTTTATTTAAAAATAATTATCTATTAATTTGTTGATTACTATTGTCTTATTGATTGTCTATAAATTTGTATCATGATTCTTTGAAGTTAAATATTTTGATTATTTTGATTTGTGGATTTATTTGATTTTTATTATTTAGATTTTTTGATGTAGTTATTTTATTTTAATATCATTTGCTGTTAAATATTTTGATTTTGTATATTTTGATTTGTGGATTAATTTGATTATGATGAATTTTTAATTTTTTTTTATATTTAAATTTTTAGATTTATTGTATTTGATTATTTTATTTTAATACCATATGTATCAATAATTAATAGGTGTGTCCTGAAAACCAGAATACGAGATACCCTGAGGATACCCCTAATTTGCAGCGTGGTAGTTTTATTACATATTGTTTGTCTATTTACAGTTTTAATTTTTAATTTGTGTGTTTTTGATTTTTTGTACCTATATGTTTTTTTTGTAACAACAGCCGCAAATAATGATAATAATAATAATAATAATTATTATTATTATTATACAATATGGCAATACATAATTTGAATATCGAACAACGGAATAATCGCTTGTCAGTTTGAATTTGGAACAACGGAATACACAAAAATATCAATAAATGCCAATTTCGAACAAAGCAGCAGTCATGAAATGTATCACTTTGAACATGAAACAATGGTATTCTCATAAATTTTAATTTGAATCTCGAATAATGGAACAGTCGTCAGCGCAATTAAAGATATTGATCAACGGAGCACAAATGACTTTTTGCAATTCGTAAAGATGCTGATTGGCGTTTAGCTTGTTTGAGACTGAATCATTTGTCAGTTTGAATATTGAATAACGGAACTCTCAAAAATATCAAATTTCAATTTAATTTTCGAACAGAGCAATTGCCATAAAATATATCAATTTGAAACTGGAACAACGGAATTCTCATACATATTAATTTGAATCTCGAACAACGGCATCATAATAAGTGTAATTTAAATCATTGATCAACGGAACTATAACAAAGGGCTCTTTGCAATTAAGGACCGTGATTTTCACTGAATTGCTTTTGAAACTCAATGAAAAGAAATTTCTAGAGAACGAAACAAAATCTATTTTTTAGCAGGCGCAGAATGTATATTTATTTCAAAGTGATACTCATTATCTGTATTCCGTAGATAATCTTTGATTCTGTGTTTTGTAGGATTTTTTTAACACATTAGCGAAAATATCAATAAACAGACATATTACGAGTTAATAATAAAGAGACCCTACCAAGACACAGGAGTCATTAACAATGTTGAAAATGATGAAATCACCATGACGGATTTTATCAAAGCGATACATCGACTGCAAAAGTATCGTTTTGATAAAACCGATACTTTATAACTGAGATATTAAAGAAGATTTGTATGTAAAATTATCAGTAGGCGTTTAGATTTCTGAATATCTGACCTTAAGAGCTTACACTTAATTGTTTAATTTAAATATAATTCATAGGAAACAAAAATGTTTGTTTGGAGAAATTCTATGGATTTTTTTTATGAACAAAAATGTTTTTATCCTGTAAAAAAAGATTTTTTCTGTTGTATCATTTAGAGAATACGGTCCTCGAGTTATTATGATACTTATTAGCGTTAAGCTTGCTTTTCACTGAAGAAGTTAGAATAATTGTGCGTGTATGAGTATGATAGATTGGCGTGCTCGTCAAGTGACTGAAGACTATAGTCTCGAAGATTAATTAAGTATTGTTAGTGTGTTTTCCATGAGGACCGATAAAGCAGAAGCTATCCGCCGCATTTTGAACGCCGACATGAACGGGCGGCATAAATTTTCCCTCTTGTTTACGCGCCTGTGCTAATATGAGTATAAGATGCTTCAGGTAACCAGCGCGGCAGGCGTCTCGGGCAATTTATTCTGATTACCCTCGACCTCAAACCAACTGCGACCTCCACACGCCTCTATTTCTCTCTTTTTTCTTTAAGAACACGACAGTGGCTTTGTTTGCGAACGGGTAAAATATTAAAAAGGA
Source organism: Micropterix aruncella (assembly GCA_944548615.1). Taxonomy (NCBI): domain Eukaryota; kingdom Metazoa; phylum Arthropoda; class Insecta; order Lepidoptera; family Micropterigidae; genus Micropterix; species Micropterix aruncella. The sequence continues at coordinate 455,736 of OX155971.1, forward strand.
ACTCTAAAATGTTGAATAATTGGAATTGCAAGCAACGGAACTGTTACTCGATCTGATTTTCTAACAACAGATCCATAACTGCCGCCAATTTGAATTTCGAACAACCGAACTGTCATAAAAAATGGCAATACATAATTTGAATATCGAACATCGGAATAATCGTTTGTCAGTTTGAATTTGGAACAACAGAACACTCAAAAATATCAATAAATGCCAATTTGAATGTCGAACAAAGCAACTGCCATGAAATATATCAATTTGAACATGGAATAAAGGCATTCTCAAAATGTTTTATTTGAATCTCGAACAACGGAACAGTCGTGAACGCAATTAAAGATATTGATCAAAGGAACTATCACGAAGGACTTTGCAATTTGTAAAGATGCTGATTGCTTAGCTTGCTTGTCACTGAAGAGGTTAAAATAATTGTGCGTGTATGAGTATGATAGATTGACCTGCTCGTCGACAAGTGACTGAAGACTATAGTCTCGAAGATTAATTAAGTATTGTTCGTGTGTTTTCCATAAGGACCGATAAGCAGAAGCTATCCACCGCATTTTGAACGCCGACATGAACGGGCGGCATAAATTGTCTCTCTTGTTCACGCGCCTGTGCTAATATGAGTATAAGATGCTTCAGGTAACCAGCGCGGCAGGCGTCTCGGGCAATTTATTCTGATTACCTTCGACCTCAAACCAACTGCGACCTCCACACCCCTCTATTCCTCTCTTTTTTCCCAAGGAAACGACAATAGCCCTGTTTGTGAACGGGTAAAATATTAATAAGGAACTCTGGAAACAGTTCGTCGGGCACATGGCTTGAATAGAGAAAAATTGCAAATTATGATTGGAATATGCCACCTTCTGTTGTAATAGAAGATTCTATGCCAGTAATTCCTTCTGTGATAAGAGAAGATGATGTTGTAATAAAACTGCACAAAGCTCGATAATGCAGCAATAAATACTCTAAAAGGTTACTTATTTTTTTATAGTTGATCCAATGATAATATAATAATAATATATAATTATTTTGGTCCAGGGATAAATTGGTAGATAAAGAAGATAATAGAGAGTCATATAGCTGTATATATTCAGTTATTTAAATGAGAGTTTCTTATGATATGTTCTTTTATTTTCCCTGCAGAGGGAAAGTATTGTGAGCGATATTCTGTGTGTTTGTGTTTTTGTGTGTCTTTCTCTCTCTCTGTGTGTGTCTGTGTGTGTGTAGGTGTATTTCTTCCCATTCCTCCACGATAGCGCCCAACAAACGCTTCATCTAATTGAGCTGAGTCTGGGGGCGCATTAGTCATACTTCCATCTCGAAATATTTGACTTAAAGACTTGAAGCTCGGTACACAGATGCGTCGTTGGCCCGAAACCACACTGTGAAAATTTTCTTTTAATATCTCTTATACAAGCGACACAAATAATTTTTAAATTCCGCCATATTTAAGAAAATACTGGGTCATAATAGAAAATAGCCATTGTAATACCACGAAAATACTACAGATATATTACATTTGCGATCATAATCACTAGAGACAACCTCTATCAGGGGGCGGAGAGGGGGGGGGGGGGTGAATCACTGTCGCCTATGAAAAATAAGTATTTCTTGGCATAGACATAAACCCTTTTTGTGGAAAATAAAGGATATTGAGCACAATTTAAGGCTTAGGTACTGGTCAATGATACTCGTGACAAAAGCATAATTTTCAATATTTTTAAATTTTTGCAAAATCCGTTTAGAGATTAATGTATACAGACAAAAAGGTGTCTTTAACACAAGAACCATTAAACAGAAATAAGAAAATCGAAATCGGATCATTTGGACCTGAGAAACAAAAAGAACGGCCTTTAACTACCGCCATGACGAACTTTAACGGCCGCCATTTTGGTGTCCTGCATGGATCTTCAAGTGCCTACCTATCTGGAAAGTTGCCTTTTCGTATCAACTACTAACACAGAAAGTAGCTATTCCAATCAAAGAGTATAGTGTTCTTTTGTGTACCCAACGTACTAAATGTTAATAAATAATTGGAATACCTAACAACACAACGGTTACTCGATATGATTTTCTAACAGAACTATCACTACTGTCAATATGAATTTTGAATAAATAGCTGCCAGTATTTTGGTTCCTAATAGTTCTGTGCAGATTTGGTGGTGTTGGTCAAAAATCTATGTCATCTGGCCTGCCCAACTTACAGTTCATTTCCTATCTGGTAGCCGTCTCGAAGAGGGGCTTACCTCGTCAGGGCCGCTGTGAGCTTTTGCCACGGCTGTAATCCTACAGTCGGAGGCGGTACACACGATCGCGAATTCGGGAGGAAACCTCGGGCGGAACTGGGCAGTTAGTGCACCATCCAGTTTGATAGATGTTGGACGCCCAGCTGGCAAATGACCAGAGGGGTCTGGAGATGTACGTTTCCTATGACCTGGCGTCTTCAACCCATGAATCGATCCGTCTGCCACCCGACCCCGAGTGACCATGGCGAGCAAAGGGCGTCGCGGTCCGCGAACTTTCTTCTAGAACTTTACTTTCTTCTAGATATTAAAATGTGAAATCGCATCAAAATCTGTTTCTTTAAGTTATGAATATGCCAATAGACTGGCTGGAATAATACAAATATGTTTTGGCTTCTATGTCTTACAAATTTCGTTTTGTTTATTTCTGTTTTTTTATTGTGACATTTCACAATATGCGGGTTTATTACCGTACGACAATCTCTTGCAACCAACCCTAAAATATGAAACCCACAAATGGCGTCCGTAAGTATTTTTTACAAGCTTTTACTTACTTTGCAATGTTTGTCAGTTTGTTTAGGTCAAATTTTACAAGCTGAATTATAACCACTTTCTCTTATCCTATGAAGTTGAAATTTTTCATATTGGTTCAGTTCCGACGACAATGCATTTTTGTGGTAAGCATGACCTGATTCTACGACTAGAGTTGTCGACTACAACGGGCGAGCTCGTCACCTCAGGAAGTTTTAACGATTGGTCGTTCTATCTCCCTGGAGTGAGCGCAGAAGACTTAGGACCAAGACAGTCCACCGTCTAGCTCCGCCACAAACCCGTAAGAGGCCAACGCCTTAACCGCGAGATAGCCAGGAGTGTTACCCAGCGGGCCTACACTCACGCCCTTACTTCCAATTGCGACCAGATTACTCCAGTCTCTCGATTGGTTACGAGTTCGAGGTCGCTTGCGCGGTCCTCTCCCTTACGAAGCGGTGAAACGGTGTATACCGAATCTATCGCGGACCACGGCATCCTTATCCCGGCTGTTCACCCAGGATCGGGTAGCCGATGGTCGTTTCAAGAGCAGTCGCCGTAAGGTCCGCAACCACCCTCGCTCTATAGGAAACAGTACTGCTTCCAGACTCGAAAAAAATGGTCTTTCTGACAGGAGTCCCCTTAAAGAGATGATTTTTCGCCGCAAACAAGCGACACAACGACGAGACGCTCCGCAATCGAGGCGTCGACATGCCTTTTGTCTGGAGCTTCCACAACTTTAAATTAATCCATTTTTAAATGGAACACGATCGATGCAGGAATAGCTGATATTTAAATAAAATGCTTTAAGGAAAATATCCGAAATGGGCGGATACTCGAAAAAATAGGCGGGGTTAAATTTGTAGGGTTTGACCAATAAAAATCCAGCGTTGACGAAGAGTCAAGAGCAGATTCTACGTCCGCTCGCGCCGGCTACTATACTATCCGCATTACAAAGTGGCGAGTCAGGTAATTTTTCATCGAAATCGTGCTATCTCTTTCCCACTTGCACGGCCTTATGGAGCGATACCTGTAACCGTAGTGTAGGTAGTTTTACGCATACAAAAGGAATGTCGATAAAGTAATGAAACGAGGGAAATAAATATTATTTCAGTATTGTTTTATTACGATAAATAAGTTAAAAATATAACGTAGGTATATAAAATAAATAAGTAAAAAATATAACGTATAACGAATTGTTATGCTCTGTATAACGAATGAGTTATGCTCTTTGACATTAAACCTTTTATAACAGAATATTTTTTTATCAATAATGCCTAATGACCTACATAATACGTACAATAATTATAGTAGACGAAAACTAACTTGGCAAAGTGTCGTTAAAATGTCATAAAATGTCGAAATCGATCTGTTACGGTTACCAAAATTAATAGTCCTAATCGGTTAGCTACTTACCACCAATTACGGTATTTACTCACCGCTTTTGGCTAAATCTAAGAATTTTATCTATCTATCTAATTTTAGTAGGTAAAAGTCTCTTCATTTTTCGGATTAATATATAGCCTATGACACTCACAAATAATGTGGCTTTCTATTGGTATTTTTTTTCCAAAATCGGTTCAGTAGATCCAGAGATTACTTCCTACAACGTCACAAACTTTACCTCTTTATAATATTAGTATAGAAGTATAGATTACGATACGGTCGCGGTTCCATACCTATGTCGTTTTATGCAGTAAAAGGGAAACGTCTTTTGTTTTAAACACTTGAGACGATAAATTTACTTATTTTCATGAGAATTCATAATTAATAAAATATAAAAGTTAGACATATGCTGTCGCTAACTTAATCATTAGAAACGTTTTTGTTCGACCGCTTATTCTCCGACTTACTTTGCAAATCCGACTACCACGAAAAAGTCTTTTAATTTTTCGGATTAATATATAACTTATGACACTCACAAATAATGTCGCTTTCTATTGGTAAAAGAATTTTCAAAATCGGTTCATTAGATCCAGGGATTACTTCCTACAACATCACAAACTTTACCTCTTTATAACATTAGTATAAATAAATATTTTATCGACATGGTACCATTCCTATGTTAACTGTCTCTAATTGCCCCAGTCGCCAGTTTGTACTGCGGATACTATAGTCAGAGTACGCAATCGGTTGGCTAATGCCGCACGGTACGTAGACCGACCAGGAGCGCTAGAAGGTTGATTCCCAGGGGAAACTAACCATAAGGCCAGAGTCCTACCCAGGCTCGCACTTCATGCGTGGAGGCCGTCGGATAGGTGTTGACCCGTGAGTGTGACCAACCATGAACAGAATGGGTCTTCGTGGCCAACTCAGCAAGGGCCCATTAACTCCCCCTAATTCTACATCCAGGATTGGCTCCTAACGAGGCTACTCTTCCACGGTCAACGGCACAGACACGAAAATTTGTAAACCTATTCAACTATGATAGCCCGTTCAAACTTTTACCATGACATGGCTGTTGTACACAGGGTTGGATTCCAACGAGGGGACTCCTCAACGGTCAACAGAACATACACAAAATTAGGTATATGCATTCATTTATGGTAGCCCGTTCTTTCTTCTTTTCAGAGCATTTTAATTAAAGTTTTTTTTCAGTGCTTTTATTTATTAATCTTATTTCAATATATCTTTTATGTACAGACATGGCTTAGCTACGTTCTTACTATATTATGTAAAGGATGTTTTTTATATAGAGGTATAGAACTTTGAAATGGAATAAAACAAAGATGAATTATTTCAATTGACATGACATTTACTTTATTCGAAAAATAATCTTCTGGCATTATAATTTAAATATGACTTCTGGCATATGACCGCCATGAATGGCTCGGACGTAGTCTAATCTGGAGGTCCAATTTTCGATGACTTTTTCCAACATTTGTGGACGTATATCGGCAATAACGCGGCGACTGTTGTCCTCCAAGTGGTCAATCGTTTCGGGCTTATCGGCGTAGTCTAGCGACTTCACATATCCCCACAGAAAATAGTCTAGCGGCGTTAAATCGCACGGTCTTGGAGGCCAACTCACGGGTCCGAAACGTCAAACTATGCGGTTACCAAAAGTTTCCTTCAATAAATCAATTGTGGCAGGAGCTGTGTGACATGTTGCGCCATCTTGATAAAACCACAGCTCCTGTACATCATGTTTGTTCAATTGATGGCCGAAAAAGTCAGTAATCATGGCTCTATAGCGGTCACCATTGACTGTAACGTTCTGACCAGCATCGTTTTTAAAGAAGTACAGACCAATGATTCCACCAGCCCATAAAGTACATCAAACAGTCGGTTTTCCTGGATGTAACGGTGTGTCAACATACACTTGAGAATTATCATCACTCCAAATACGGCAGTTTTGTTTATTGACATATCCATTCAACCAAAAGTGAGCTTGATCGCTAAATAAAATTCGCTTATGAAAATCGGGATCAACGGCAATCTTGTTTTGGCCCCATTCACCGAATCTACGCCTTGCTAGGTGATCGTGTGGCTTCAATTCTTGCGCGAGTTGAATTTTGTAAGCACGAAAACCAAGATCTTTCTGCAAAATCTTCCATAAAGTGGATGGACACATATCCAATTCCTGTGCACGATGACGGATAGACTGATGCGGGTCTTCCTCTACGCTTCGCTCTACAGCAGCAATGGCTTCTTCTGTTCGCACTGTACGACGTCTCTGTGGATGCGTTATCATTTAGAGTAAACGCGGTGCGAAAACGTTTTATAGTTAATCGAATTAATTGCTCTGATGGACGATTATGTTGACCATAAAATGGACGTAGTGCGCGATACGTACTTCGAACACAACCATGATTTTCCAAATAAATTTGCACATTATTAGGCTACGCGGTGACAGGAGGGGGGAGAAACCCCGCCCACCACCCGGGCAGTTCTAACGACATGGGTCGTTTTATCTGCCCGGGATAACGTGCATCGACAACCTCACGCGTACCAGAAGGGTATTACGTGAGGAATGGACGAACGGAGATATGGAGGAAGATTCTCTTGGTTTCTACCCCCGCCGGCACCCCGTGAAACGTTTATTTAATCATAGAAATGTCAACAATTCACTTACTATCTAACATTATAAAATATACAAGTTTTAGCTTACGTACTAAAGTTATAAACCGAGTAAAGAAAAAAAAAGAAATAATTATAATTTAGTAGGGTGAATGGTAGGCGATGAGATGGTGAATCCATGCTACTGAGTAGTCCCGGGTTCCGGCTGCAAACGGCAGGGGTTCCGTCGGGGGCATCTACATCGGGAGAACCTGCAAAAACACACGGACCCACAGGGGCGGCTAGGTACGTCACAATACAAAATGGGCGACTTCGGGCGATGAAACAGCCTCTGGACAGCACCGTTAAGAGGGGAGGCCCTCCCCCAAGGAGGAGAGCCCCGCTGCCTCAAATCCTCCCAGTTTGACACCCAGTGGTCCACAAACTCCCGGAACGCTCGGTATTGCACAATTTGGAAGCGTTGTTCAGGCGTGTCTATTCATGTTGAAATGCTAAACCAAACTAAACATAAATCACTTGACAGCTGACAAAATGGCCGGCAGTTAAAAAGGTGTTGCCAACATAAATTCCTATACCTCTATAAAAAACACCCGTTATAAGTAACCTATATTTTTGGCAATAGCAATTTATTTTAACAAATTGTCAATGCTGGATTTAATATTTCATTACATTCACACTTAAGTCTCGAGTACCTGTTTCAGAATGTTCGTTTCATGGTATTTGTAGGCTCGTATATTAATAGTCGCCTAACGCAGGGGTTACCAAACTTGTTGACCCTGCGACCCACTTTTTAAAATCACAATATTTTGCGACCAAGCGAGAACTTTTTCAGAAAAGTTGTTTGATGTAAAAGTTGTTTGATGAAAAGTGGTTTGATGTAAAAAATAAACATTGAATTTGTAAGTATCATAAGTAAGTCTTTATTTTGTAAGAAATTGTAATTTGCGACAACATAAAAAATAAAAACTAAGAACTACGTTTACATACATACCTACCTACACCTACTTTGAAAATCATAGGGTAGGTACGGCGAAATAATTCAGTGTGACGAATGAACTTGCTTTCCATTTATCAAAATTACAACTTCTTCTTAAACTTTAATGCGAGATATTTTTAATTAAGCGCAGAGAATTTGACAAATCTAGCTTGTTCCTGTACTTTGACTTTATACTTGTCATAGCAGAAAAACCTACTTCACACAAATACGACTTTTACTACCTCAGCATAAATGATGTGTAGCACGTAGAAATAGCCAGAATTGTGTCAAGCGTTGGCGATTGAATGTACTCTTCAAATAGGTATCTTCTGACAAGTCAAATAACTCTTCATCGGCATTAGTTGACAGTCTAGTTTCAAGGTTACAAGTTTTATATTCTGTTATTTTCAAGAGCTATCTTTATTTTATTAAGCTATTGCATAGCTTTTATCGCGGGCCTAGGCCAGCGCGGCGACCGAATGAAGAAATTTCTTAACGAAAATTAATGATTTTAAACTGATAATTACGTCTAAACGAGTACTGCTTACGATTCGAAAAAAATACGTGTGGCACTCGGGGACTGCCGCTGTAAAGCTATTGCATAGCATTTTAAACAACTTATGCAATTATAATTATTTATTTATTTTATTTTTTCTGATATCAGATAACTGCGCTCTATCGGCAAATGTTGAAATTATTCCGAATCATATGGGGCTGGGGAATCAAATGATTCGGAATAATTCCGATAGGGCGCCGCGCACGAATGTTATTCAATAAAGCAACAAAACCGGATATTATTCTTTTATTCTTTGACTATTCGAAAAAAATCGTAGATAAAAAGATAGATAATTAAATTATCTTTAAAATGGTGTAGGTTTCATAATAATACGCTAGATAATATTTGCGTGGTAGTCGTTTTTGTGTTCGGTTAGACCTAATTTCACAAATTAATTACACTATGTAATAAAAACAAAATATAAAATATTCAAGGCTAAGAATATTAGGAAAATGTTCTTGTTTAACATATATTTTTTTCGAATCGTAAGCAGTACTCGTTTAGACGTAATTATCAGTTTAAAAGCATTAATTTTCGTTAAGAAATTTCTTCATTCGGTCGCCGCGCTGGGCTAGGCCCGCGATAAAAGCTATGCAATAGCTTAAAAAATATATGTTAAACAAGAACATTTTACTAATATTCTTAGCCTTGAATATTTTATATTTTGTTTATATTACATAGTGTAATTAATTTGTGAAATTAGGTCTAACCGAACACAAAAACGACTACTACTCAAATACTATCTGGCGTATTATTATGAAACCTGCACCATTTTGAAGAAAATTTAATTATCTATCTTTTTATCTACGATTTTTTTCGAATAATTTGTTTTTTTTGCTTTATCGAATAAAAAATTCGTGCGCAGCGCTCTATCGGAAGACGTTTAAATTATTCGGAATTATTTGCTTCCGCAGCCGCAAATGATTCGGAATAATTTCAACGTTTTCCGATAGAGCGCAGTTATCTGATATCAGATAAAATAAAATAAATAAAATAAATAAATAATTATAATTGCATAAGTTGTTAAAAATGCTATGCAATAGCTTTACCGCGGCAGTCCCCGAGTGCCACACGTATTTTTTTTTATTTATTAAGCTATTGCATAGCTTTTATCGCGGGCCTAGGCCAGCGCGGCTACCAAATGAAGAAATTTCTTAACGAAAATTAATGATTTTAAACTGATAATTACGTCTAAACGAGTACTGCTTACGATTCGAAAAAAATATATGTTAAACAAGAACATTTTCCTAATATTCTTACCTTTGAATATTTTAGATTTTGTTTATATTACATAGAGTAATTAATTTGTGAAATTAGGTCTAACCGATCACAAAAACGACTACTACGCAAATACTATCTGGCGTATTATTATGAAACCTGCACCATTTTAAAGATAATTTAATTATCTATCTTTTTATCTACGATTTTTTTCGAATAATCCGGTTTTTTTGCTTCATCGAATAAAAAATGTGTGCGCGGCACTCTATCGGAAGACGTTTAAATTATTCCGAATCATTTGCTTTCGAAGCCGCAAATGATTCGGAATAATTTCAACGTTTTCCGATAGAGCGCAGTTATCTGATATCAGAAAAAATAAAATAAATAAAATAAATAAAAATTTATAATTGCTAAAAATGTAAGTTGTTAAAAATGCTATGCAATAGCCTTACCGCGGCAGTTCCCGAGTGCCACACGTATTTTTTTAATTTTATTACATTGTCTGTAGCTATCCTAAATACACTTAGACTCCTCAATCTATCTCGTCGTCTATCTACCATATTATACCCTACGTCCATACGTTGTGTTCGCGACCCACTTGGAATCGGCTCGCAACCCACCAGTGGGTCGCGACCCACACTTTGGGAACCGCTGGCCTAACGTATAAATGGATATTGAGGGCAATGACCTCGGTGGGGATAACTAAATTTCTCTGTAGCGGATTGCATACAATATTCATCGATATACACATAATAACTATCAGTATAATACAATTCCCCTGCGTGCTGTCATTATTAGGCCGGCATGATGGAGAGCCGATACGTTGGAAGCCGGCCATTAGCTGCGGTATGTTGCTCGTTAAGTATTTCATGCGAATTAATTGCTGTGTGGACGATGCAAATAATTTCACATTAACCCACGTGCCAAATTTTTCGTGCTGCGTGATAATAATAATGAGAGTTCCGTTGTCAGAAAATTCAAATCGGCGATAGTGGCATTTTGGAGCTGTCATTTGCAACGGGTGAACTCGATACCCCAGGCTGTTATAACGATTTAGATCATTCTTCCAACCGTGAGTCACACAGTGACACAGTCTAGGGGAGCTAATGGGCCCTTGCTGAGTAGGCCACGAAGACACATGATTTTGTTCAGGGTTGGTCACAATCATGGGTCAACACCCACCCGGCGGCCTCCACACATCAAGTGCGAGCCCGGGTAGGACTCTGGCCTTAGGGCTAGTTTCCCCTAGGGTACGTATAACGGTTAATTTAAAAATAATATTGTATATTTAAATGAATTATTATGTATATATTAATAATATATCATATCATATTTTTATTTATGTTATTTCATATTTTTTAGCACTGCTTTTATAATTGCATTTATATATTTTATTAAATTATAAATATGTTTATACCATATATCATTTATTATTCATTGAAATCGTATTTACTTATATGTGTATTTGCCATATTGTATTACCTACAATCTATTATTTGTACAAATTTAATGTTTTGATTTGTATTATAATGTTACTTTTTTATTATTATATATTATTCAATCTTAATTAGGTACATTCATTAATTATAAAAATAAAAAAAATACATGTGGCACTCGGGGACTGCCGCGGTAAAGCTATTGCATAGCATTTTTAACAAGTTATGCAATTATAATTATTTATTTATTTTATTTATTTTATTTTTTCTGATATCAGATAACTGCGATCTATCGGAAAACGTTGAAATTATTCCTAATCATTTGGTAGCAAATGATTCGGAATAATTTAAACTTCTTCCGATAGAGCGCCGTGCACGAAATTTTTTTTGATAATGCAAAAAAACTGGATTATTCGAAAAAAATCGTAGATAAAAAGATAGATAATTAAATTATCTTTAAAATGGTGCAGGTTTCATAATAATACGCCAGATAGTATTTGCGTAGTAGTCGTTTTTGTGTTCGGTTAGACCTAATTTCACAAATTAATTACAATATGTAATATAAACAAAATCTAAAATATTTAAAGCTAAGAATATTAGAAAAATGTTCTTGTTTAACATATATTTTTTTCGAATCGTAAGCAGTACTCGTTTAGACGTAATTATCAGTTTAAAATCATTAATTTTCGTTTAGAAATTTCTTCATTCGGTCGCCGCGCTGGCCTAGGCCCGCGATAAAAGCTATGCAATAGCTTAAAAGTTTTTTTACGTTAATTAGGATAATTTGTTACATAAGTTGTATTAATTATTTTAATTACTCTGACCCGCCTAGATACGGGACAGTTTAGTCCTAGTTAGGTGGGCAATGAGCATTAGCTGCATTTCGGTGTTCAATTTTTCCGAGTTACTTATAACATTGATAACAATGGGGCTAAATATACAAAAATGAAATGAATAAAGTATTAAACCTTAAAAAAAACAACCTTCTGGCGCTCCTGGACGGTCTGCGCACCGCCCTGCGGCGTAATCCAATCGACTGTGCACTCTGACTAACATATTGAGTTGTCAACTACAACGGGCGAGCCCGTCACCACAGGACGTTTTAAGGATTAGTCGTTCTATCGACCTGCAGTGAGCGTAGAAGACTTTGGACATAACAATCCGACGTCTAGCTACGCCACAACCCGTAAGAGACCAACTCCTTACCGCGAGATAGCCAGGAATTACTTCCCGGCGGCTCGAGACACTCGCGCCCTTACTTCCAATTGTGACCAGATTTCTCCGGTCTCTCGATTGGTTCCGAGTTCGAGGTCGTGTAATGATATAAAATCGAACGCCTCCTGTCAAATAAAATACTTAATATCTAAACCAAAACAAAGCCATGTAAACACACCTATTGCCATCTATACGCAGCAATGGGAATGCTAGGTGAATGGTCTTCAAAGCGTAAAAGTAGTAATTATCCCAAAATTTAAATCAATTTCAAAACGTGTAGCGACATCTAGCGGAAAAAAAGCGAGAAATGTTACCGTCGATAAGCAGATAACTGTAAGAAAATTTTAACGACGTGTCAACAAGAGAATATAAGATATATTAAAATAAGATTAAAACTCAATAAAACAATAAAACGTTTATATATTCGTTAAAAATGAAGCGTAATAGCAATAAACCACTAAATAAAATAAAACTAAATAGGCTTTAGAGAAAAATCAAGGAAAAATCGATGATTAACAAAACGCCGAAATCACATACAAAAATGGGTCTTCAAAAGATGCATGATAGAAACACAGGATATTTAGAAAGATTTCAGCGACGACACGCACTATAGACGTAGTATAGAATAAGCACTATCTTCTGAAACGAAAGTAGAACCTGAAAACAGAATAAATAGTTAGCAATTGATTTAAATATCGCAGGGAACGAAAACGCAGCCAACCTCGAAATGACAGTTCAAAATTTGGTTAAATTGTCGTACTTTTAACAAGAAAAATCGCCACTATAGACGATAATGCTAATTACAGCCTATATAGATAGAACACACAGTAGATAGACCTACTAGAATAAAGCCAATGAAATAAGCTATTTTATGAAGCAGAGCATATATTCTGTACGATAGTTTACAGGGAGAATCTAATGTTTGAAACTGAATAAATGACGGTTTGACGGAAAAAATAAATCGGAATTATCCACGGCAGGAGGGTGTTGCCATGTTTTGACATCAAATAGAGTCGGAATATCGTACAGGTTTTGATCACTAGAGGCGCTGTAGTTCAGAAATAAGGGAGGTTTGGAGGTGGACCACTAATAAAAAACAGACGAGCGTCTTAAAGAGCGTCTCTTCATATTTGGCGGGAAAGTTTTGGAGGGAAAGCCATATCCCAAAAAGCAGACGATAATACAAATATTAGAGTATACAGAAAGAAGAAGCAAGTTAAAAAGGTCATAGGTGACATATTTTTAAAGGAAACGGATGAGTAATTTCGATGTGAAAAATTGTTTTCAAATTGGGTCACTGAAAAACCTACTAACGCCGAATAACTTTTTATAAAAACCATATAGGGTTATAGTAGAAAAAAAATGAATAATAATAGCCGTAATAGTTAATGAAATAGACATACTTTTTGGAAAAATATACACGTACCTTTAGAAGCACATAGCGCCGCGAGGAGGCAACATAAAATTAATATATATGCAGAAATTAGATGCAGGGGTTACAGATTACAAGGGAAAAATAAGGAAATCAGCTCAAATGAGTGAATTAAAGAAATAAGAGTGCAAAAATAGCTCGATGTGCACGAAATGGTACGGAACCCCAATGTGGAAAAACGATAGTTGGTAACCAGAAAGAAAAAGCATGATGGCCGCGTTATTTTGCATAGGAAGGGGTGAAAAGCACATCTAAAAATGGAGAAATTGCCGTATTTTGAAGGGTATAAAAAGGCGGTGGGCGATGCCAAAATCAATTCAGTTTACCAGGAGAACCACCGCGTAATAACCTCGTTAACCAAACGTCGAAAAAGTGCCGGAAAATGTAAAAGTTCAAGTTAAAACGCGGGAATGTTGGCAGAAGTGCTGTCCAACATTCCCATACATAAAAAATCATGTAGAATCTAAGTGAAGTTTTTTTTTAACACATATTATTTATTTTATTAGAAGCGGTACATCAAATATTTGGCGGGAAAGCCAACAAAATTAAACAGTGCTAAAAATTCGACAGAGATCGACGTAAAAACAGTAAAAAACCCTCTATAAGCGACGCCACGTACATCAAATATTTGGCGGGAAAGCAAACAAAATTAAACAGTGCTAAGATTCGTCGAGAGATCGACTTAAAGACAGTAAAAATAGACGCCACGTACATCAAATATTTGGCGGGAAAACATAAGTATGCAGAATCAAACAGTAGCAAGATAGAAGAAAAATTAAAGATATTCCTTTTAAATAAACATTCACGAGGAGATCATATAAGTAATATCAAGACAGACATTCGGAATAGACTTCGCATCACGAAGACAACGTACAATCAAATTTCATCTTTCGACAGAACGGGGTTGCAAACAATCGTACTACACAGCCGACATCCCTACGATGCAGCTGTCAAATTGAAACAAAACAGTTATTAGTTGTTATGTGTTTAGTTGTTAAGAAGTGTATAAAGGTGTTATGTTAGTGTAAGGTATGTGTTAATTGGATTGGATGGCAGCTTAAAACGAGTAAGATTGTTCAAATTAATATAATTGCGTTATAATTGCGTTATAACCGCCGAAGCTGGCCATACTATAAAACTGTTATAGTTGATATTTTTTTAATATATTATGCAAATATGTATGTTGTCATAAGTATGAATAACATATGCGTCTTACACTGTTTCGCGCTATAATTGAAATAGAAAGCCAATACCATCTGCTTTTCGTACTGTCCGCTACTACGGTCAGCGTGTACCTTTTTATAAGGCCAGTACTTGATTGTGACTGCAGGCCGTCAATAAACGACGAAGCCTCATTGATTGAGATACTTGAAACTGCCTGGTTTCACGTGAGACAAAGTCCGTGAACCAGCGTAGCGATAAATTTAGTAAGAAATGTATATACGTATGTCGTAATTGATTCGACATACCCATTAATTTAGGATATGATAAGTTTTTTTGTGCTATATTGCGTATTGTCATATTATCATGTTATTGTTATTTAATGCAAAGCTACAAAAAGAGCCATATATGTATATGAACTGTATCAACTAAAAATTTTTATTTTACAATATATCGAATATTTTGCCGGAAAAAGTGTTCATATTTTTTAATCAAAAGAATACCATACCTGAGAATACAAATAGACTGAGCTAAATCGTAATTAGAAATTGATTCGATAGATCAGATGCAGCACTAACGGATGAACGAACGCAGTAATTGAATACGCGAGATTGGCGCCTTTATTATAAATGTATCTCGTAATCCAATAAATATATAAGAAAAATAACTCCTGAGTTCACGACGCACTGACAGAAGACTGTAGCATCCGTCAGTGTGATAAATAGTGCATCGACAAATCAAACGATGTCAGATATTCAGTAATGATCAACAGCGTACTTATAAGGACATTATAAAAAAACCCAGCTGATTGGAGCAATCGTCAACTGATATTGAGAAAGTGACTTAAAACTGTTAGCATACATTGATCTGGAAGTATTTAACTATAGAACACCTTTGATAATCCACCATATAAGAATTGTGTCATAGAACACCAAAAATCAATATTATTCTTCGGCATAAGATCTTAAAAGTGTATGTTACAAGCCGATCCTAATTTATAAACCTCAAATTGATTCAAACTATCTAAAACCAAGTTCATAAGGGTCTAACAAATTGGTCTAGACACATAGAATACTCCTTATTATTCTTCTTCTTCTTTTGGAGAATACATTTTAGTCAGGACAGGAGAATTTCATATATGAGGGAGATCGTACAAGAGAAAACAGGGCTATTCACTTGAAATCTCTATTCTCTGCATACTTTGAATATCTTTATACATATATTAGCATCATCCTCTTCCTTTAGTCACTCCTCCGTTCAATTTTATCTTCTTCATCAAGCGCTTATCGCTGATGACACATCGCGCGCACGTTTAAATAAGTAGTAATAAAATAAGTAAAAAATAAACGCTACAAAATGGCTTGCCCAAAGTGGGGCCGATCATGATCATTGCGAGATATATTGACATCTTACATCTTACAAATTAAATTAAAAATTAATAAATTATAAAATAAATTCTCTACAATTTCTACAAATTGGCGACCCAACTGGTGGGGCCAAATAAAAATAAAAAAAGATAAAAATTATTCACTACAAATTATTCGCTACAAAATGCCGACCCAACGCGGGGCCTGATTAAAACATTTTAAAGTGAACGGGAACTACTTAGTAGAACATAAACATAGTAATAATTAATACTTTTGAATAAATATCGTTCGTTCATCGGTGAGGCTAATAAATATATAGATACTATCATTGGAGGATACTATCATTGGATGTTAATACATGTATATATTGGTCCTTTTTGTGAGCTTTTGGCGAGGAATTTGAAATTTCACTCGCGAATATTTTATTGTTTGCTTGTTTGTTTTTTGAGTGTTGACAATAAGGTCGCACCACATATATGATAAATATTAAGTTGTAATTACTATCTAGCAAATAATATAATATTGTTTTTCTGTGTTACGGTGATACCATCGCACAGATCATCTTGAATGTTTTGATGTTATCTTGTTAAATATTTGCAATATTAGCAAGTGAGTTATATCGGAGGTGGATTATAAGATATATAATATTATAAGATATAATAATAAACCCCGTTCTGCGAAAGGTGCGAATTAATATTTTTATGCGAATCTTAATTATTAATTTTCTTTATAAATGTTCTGTCTTGTCTGCATAAATTATTATAATATCATCTCGTGAATTGCAAACTAAATATAAAATATTATAATAATAAATAAAAAGATTTCCAATATAGAAAAATAATAACAATATAAATAATGTCGTATACCGCATCAACGTCAAAAAGACGCCGACTAGCATTAGATATTGAGCAGGGCCGTATTAGGAGCATGTTCGATAGGGAGCTTAGTCCGCATAATTCATTATATGAGTATAATAGATTAGCAGAGCAAGCAGCTGATCAGGTTTTCATAGATAAGGAAAGAGAGAATATGGCTAATATAATAAAAAAATTAGAAGAACAGTTGAAGGAGGCAACGATAAATAATAATAATATCGCTTTAAATGAAAATAATACAAATAAAATAATAAAGCAGGAAGGTGCATATGTGCCACCAACTGCGGGAAATATAAATGATGTGTTTCGTTGGGGAATTAAGTTTACCGGAGAAGGATCAGTATTGGATTTCATTGAGACGTGCGAGGATAGATTGAGGTCTCGACGCGTTAGCGGAAATACATTAGTAGAATCATTTACCGAATTATTGACTGGACCTGCATTGAAATGGTTTCGTTCAATAAGAACCGATCAGTTGACATGGTCCGAGTTAAAGAGGAAGTTAATCGAGCGTTTTGAAGCTTTGAACTACCAAATTAAAATGGATAGTCACATAAGAAATCTTAAACAAAAGCCCCAACAGAGCATAGAAGAGTATATGACCGAGGTTAGAGGTTTCAACGCACTATTGCGTGAACCAATAAAAGATACAATTTTATTAGAAATACTAAAAATAAATGTTGCCGATCGTTATAAGCCCATATTAGGCGCACAAATTCTGACTACTGTCGAAGAGCTCGTAAAGTATGCTAAAAACTTTGAGCAATATCTAAATAAAGAGGAAGTTAACCCAATTAAAGAAGTATATCGAGGAAATTATAAGAAACCGATGGTCGCAGCGGTTATAGAAAAGAATAACTATAATCAAAATAAGCGCTATAATGACTTTCTTAGGAATGACCAGCGCAATACAAATGATATGCCGTTTAACAATAATAGATTCCAAACATCAGGTAGAGGGCGCGGAAACATGAATCGTGGGCGCGGGGGATATAACTTCTTCGGACAGAGTAGAATTGTGAACGAGATTAGATGTTTGAAATGTGAGGAAGTAGGTCATCACTTCACCACATGCCGGCGAATAAGGGGTAAAATCTGTTTCGGGTGTCGTGCTGAGGGCGTGACAAAATTTGAATGCGCCCGATGCAATAATAATAAGGGGATATCAAATATAAATAATATAAATAGAACGTCGGGAGATGTAAAGAACGATCAAGATTCGGTAGTGAGATCAGTCTCTCGTCAGGAGAATTCGGAAAACGAATAGAAGGCACTCCGTTAGGAAGGTCATATCAAAGATTTAATGAAGGTTAGCGGACGGTGTTAAAACTTACAAGTTATTATATATACATAGAGTGCAAAGATAATGTCATTATTATTATAGAGCAGAGATACGCAACCGTTTGTTAAAATATATTTTAAAATGCCTATTTTTATTCAGCGCTACTAATAGTGACTGACGATTAATAATTTATTATGATGTTCTTTTAAGGGACATAACCATAAGTAGTTTGCTTGTATTATATGAATAGTCAATGAATTATATTATAGTAAACATACCATTTAATTACTACCTATCAGTACCTTGTAACAATATTCATTCCATCCTGACCCGCATCCTATTCATAATCCTCAACCACCAATCCTACTCACATTCCTCAACTACCAACTCCATTATTCCACAAACCTTACTTACACTGTACTGAAACGTTTTAACTTTTTGAGTCGTCATAAAAAATTTGCTTTTAAGCAAGGCGTTGACTTTTTGTAGGACAAGAAGATAATTAGTTTAAAGTAGTTACACATAATTAAATATATATATGTATGTATATGAATATATATATATATATATATACATACATATACTATATGACAGAGGGAGTTGGCAACATCCGCTAATCAAAATATCATTAGAGAAAAAATTAAAATATTATAATATAAATAATAATAAATATATAAATAAATAAATTAAAGATAGACATCACGTAGTCGAAGTCAACGACACCGGAGGTTAACGACAATAATAGTTAAACCTAAAGGGTATTTTAATAATATAATAATAATAAATAATCATATACGGAATAACGTTGATTATATACCGTAAAATAATGAGGATGAAAATATGTTCTGTGGTAAAATTTTATAATAATGAAGTCTTGTGTGGTATAAGCCGCGACAAGAGATAAATATATTTTTTTGTTATCAAGATGTTTTAGAGTAGTTAAATATGGAAATATAATAGAGACAAATATTATGATAAAAATATAATAACGTGTGCCATATAGTACATGTCCGGTTATCAATGTATATGGAGGATAACAAATATATGTTTAATAAAAGTATAATGGAGCTAAACCTTATACCATAATATAGATACGTATGTCATATAACATACGTACGGTTATCGATTTGTAGGGAGGATAACGATATATAAAGATAACAACGATGTGGCAGTAAATGATCTTGGGTTGATAACGATGATTTTTCGGTGGGTCTGAAGACTGACATGTCGGCGAACAAGCCATAGGACTGCAGGGCTAGGACGGATGTTTTTTTTGTTAGGAGTTTATAATAGGAGTGATTCATGACGCTCCGGAATGCCTGGTGACGGTTTAAATAGGTTCGTCCAATAATCCGAAGCGCAGGGTTCCAAAATAATGCAACGAGTTGAGTGCGTTGGCATTTTCCCCAGGGCTGCTAGATAGGGAGATATTATTAGATTATAGGCTGATATGGGTCCTTTCACGAACTCGTGTAGATTGGGACGGGGGTTTTTGAAGATAGGAGATATAATAATTATTATCTATAATATTTAGTTGAGAAGTTGAAATAAATATATAGAAGTTTCTAAATTAGTTTAAATATTGGAGGAGATATACAGTAACGTTCCAAAAGAATGAGGCGAAGTATGAAGACGCAATTTTAACTTTAAAAATATCTAACATGAGATGGAGACGATGACGGGTTGTAATTTTGGTATGAAGAGATGTATGAAGAAGACACATGAAAGGGAATGGATGAAAGATAGTGTCTTAAAAGGATAAGAGAACATCCCGGATTCTGACTTATTACATGAGAAGTAGCTTCAACATAAAAAAAATCTGATATCAGTAAATGCACAGCAATAGTCCAGTTTAGTATACATACGTTAGGTTACCCATAATTTAGCTATACAGACGGTGTAAGTTCGGCGTGAAATTTCATACCAGTTATAATGTTTTTTTTTTAAAATATGATATATCCCATGCTTAGGTACGAACTTTGGTTTGTACGTCAAGGTCGAGTACTCAGGTCAGTGGCCTAGGGCGAATATTTAATTATAGTACCCAAGAGACTCGCCATGGCATTCGCATATTCAACATTGTTAGTGAGTTAGACAGAATAAAGTTCAGGTGACGCCCGTGTAAGGATTTAAAAATTCATCGGTTAGCGCACGCGTGATTCGGAGAAAGAAATGAAATTAATTTAGACTTTTCAACGGAAGGAAGTAGTATTTATATATAACTATATTATTGATAATATAGCGAGAGAGATGAATCAAGTAGGCGGAGATGTGATCGAGGACTCGGAAGTAATTCTGTTGAGCAGGTGCACATTGAAGTGAAAGAGAGAGATTGAAAGTTGGATTATTATCATACGTATATCAATATTATTAATATATGATACTGAGAATTTATAATTTTTTAAGGGAATAAAGCAGTAGTTGCTCTAAAAATAATCAAATTAGAATGTTATTGAATACGAGTAGATCGATTATACCACAGAACATAACATAACGAACTCAAATATAATATAATATGATGAACTCAAAGTATAATACGATGCGTTGAATTTAAAGTATAACATAATATGATGAAAGCTGGAGATAAATATAGAATATAACCTGAATAAGGAGGAGATGTAATAAAATAAAAAAAAGAATGAATACATAATCTAAATATATATAATGAGGATAATATAAGGGGATTTATAAATATGATGACACATCAATAGACATAATATCAAATAAAATAATATAGTACAAAATGGGAGATAAGAAATAATAAGAGAGCGACATGAAGCGATAAAAAATATTTTTATATAACCCAAGAGCTAAAGTAAGAACTGGTTGACTACACGTATGATGAAGTCACGTGGTTCCTCGAGGGCGAGCAACGATCTGGGGAGGGGGTATTGTAATGATATAAAATCGAACGCCTCCTGTCAAATAAAATACTTAATATCTAAACCAAAACAAAGCCATGTAAACACACCTATTGCCATCTATACGCAGCAATGGGAATGCTAGGTGAATGGTCTTCAAAGCGTAAAAGTAGTAATTAGTCGATTCATTCATTATCCCAAAATTTAAATCAATTTCAAAACGTGTAGCGACATCTAGCGGAAAAAAAGCGAGAAATGTTACCGTCGATAAGCAGATAACTGTAAGAAAATTTTAACGACGTGTCAACAAGAGAATATAAGATATATTAAAATAAGATTAAAACTCAATAAAACAATAAAACGTTTATATATTCGTTAAAAATGAAGCGTAATAGCAATAAACCACTAAATAAAATAAAACTAAATAGGCTTTAGAGAAAAATCAAGGAAAAATCGATGATTAACAAAACGCCGAAATCACATACAAAAATGGGTCTTCAAAAGATGCATGATAGAAACACAGGATATTTAGAAAGATTTCAGCGACGACACGCACTATAGACGTAGTATAGAATAAGCACTATCTTCTGAAACGAAAGTAGAACCTGAAAACAGAATAAATAGTTAGCAATTGATTTAAATATCGCAGGGAACGAAAACGCAGCCAACCTCGAAATGACAGTTCAAAATATGGTTAAATTGTCGTACTTTTAACAAGAAAAATCGCCACTATAGACGATAATGCTAATTACAGCCTATATAGATAGAACACACAGTAGATAGACCTACTAGAATAAAGCCAATGAAATAAGCTATTTTATGAAGCAGAGCATATATTCTGTACGATAGTTTACAGGGAGAATCTAATGTTTGAAACTGAATAAATGACGGTTTGACGGAAAAAATAAATCGGAATTATCCACGGCAGGAGGGTGTTGCCATGTTTTGACATCAAATAGAGTCGGAATATCGTACAGGTTTTGATCACTAGAGGCGCTGTAGTTCAGAAATAAGGGAGGTTTTGAGGTGGACCACTAATAAAAAACAGACGAGCGTCTTAAAGAGCGTCTCTTCATATTTGGCGGGAAAGTTTTGGAGGGAAAGCCATATCCCAAAAAGCAGACGATAATACAAATATTAGAGTATACAGAAAGAAGAAGCAAGTTAAAAAGGTCATAGGTGACATATTTTTAAAGGAAACGGATGAGTAATTTCGATGTGAAAAATTGTTTTCAAATTGGGTCACTGAAAAACCTACTAACGCCGAATAACTTTTTATAAAAACCATATAGGGTTATAGTAGAAAAAAAATGAATAATAATAGCCGTAATAGTTAATGAAATAGACATACTTTTTGGAAAAATATACACGTACCTTTAGAAGCACATAGCGCCGCGAGGAGGCAACATAAAATTAATATATATGCAGAAATTAGATGCAGGGGTTACAGATTACAAGGGAAAAATAAGGAAATCAGCTCAAATGAGTGAATTAAAGAAATAAGAGTGCAAAAATAGCTCGATGTGCACGAAATGATACGGAACCCCAATGTGGAAAAACGATAGTTGGTAACCAGAAAGAAAAAGCATGATGGCCGCGTTATTTTGCATAGGAAGGGGTGAAAAGCACATCTAAAAATGGAGAAATTGCCGTATTTTGAAGGGTATAAAAAGGCGGTGGGCGATGCCAAAATCAATTCAGTTTACCAGGAGAACCACCGCGTAATAACCTCGTTAACCAAACGTCGAAAAAGTGCCGGAAAATGTAAAAGTTCAAGTTAAAACGCGGGAATGTTGGCAGAAGTGCTGTCCAACATTCCCATACATAAAAAATCATGTAGAATCTAAGTGAAGTTTTTTTTTAACACATATTATTTATTTTATTAGAAGCGGTACATCAAATATTTGGCGGGAAAGCCAACAAAATTAAACAGTGCTAAAAATTCGACAGAGATCGACGTAAAAACAGTAAAAAACCCTCTATAAGCGACGCCACGTACATCAAATATTTGGCGGGAAAGCAAACAAAATTAAACAGTGCTAAGATTCGTCGAGAGATCGACTTAAAGACAGTAAAAATAGACGCCACGTACATCAAATATTTGGCGGGAAAACATAAGTATGCAGAATCAAACAGTAGCAAGATAGAAGAAAAATTAAAGATATTCCTTTTTAATAAACATTCACGAGGAGATCATATAAGTAATATCAAGACAGACATTCGGAATAGACTTCGCATCACGAAGACAACGTACAATCAAATTTCATCTTTCGACAGAACGGGGTTGAAAACAATCGTACTACACAGCCGACATCCCTACGATGCAGCTGTCAAATTGAAACAAAACAGTTATTAGTTGTTATGTGTTTAGTTGTTAAGAAGTGTATAAAGGTGTTATGTTAGTGTAAGGTATGTGTTAATTGGATTGGATGGCAGCTTAAAACGAGTAAGATTGTTCAAATTAATATAATTGCGTTATAATTGCGTTATAACCGCCGAAGCTGGCCATACTATAAAACTGTTATAGTTGATATTTTTTTAATATATTATGCAAATATGTATGTTGTCATAAGTATGAATAACATATGCGTCTTACACTGTTTCGCGCTATAATTGAAATAGAAAGCCAATACCATCTGCTTTTCGTACTGTCCGCTACTACGGTCAGCGTGTACCTTTTTATAAGGCCAGTACTTGATTGTGACTGCAGGCCGTCAATAAACGACGAAGCCTCATTGATTGAGATACTTGAAACTGCCTGGTTTCACGTGAGACAAAGTCCGTGAACCAGCGTAGCGATAAATTTAGTAAGAAATGTATATACGTATGTCGTAATTGATTAGACATACCCATTAATTTAGGATATGATAAGTTTTTTTGTGCTATATTGCGTATTGTCATATTATCATGTTATTGTTATTTAATGCAAAGCTACAAAAAGAGCCATATATGTATATGAACTGTATCAACTAAAAATTTTTATTTTACAATATATCGAATATTTTGCCGGAAAAAGTGTTCATATTTTTTAATCAAAAGAATACCATACCTGAGAATACAAATAGACTGAGCTAAATCGTAATTAGAAATTGATTCGATAGATCAGATGCAGCACTAACGGATGATCGAACGCAGTAATTGAATACGCGAGATTGGCGCCTTTATTATAAATGTATCTCGTAATCCAATAAATATATAAGAAAAATAACTCCTGAGTTCACGACGCACTGACAGAAGACTGTAGCATCCGTCAGTGTGATAAATAGTGCATCGACAAATCAAACGATGTCAGATATTCAGTAATGATCAACAGCGTACTTATAAGGACATTATAAAAAAACCCAGCTGATTGGAGCAATCGTCAACTGATATTGAGAAAGTGACTTAAAACTGTTAGCATACATTGATCTGGAAGTATTTAACTATAGAACACCTTTGATAATCCACCATATAAGAATTGTGTCATAGAACACCAAAAATCAATATTATTCTTCGGCATAAGATCTTAAAAGTGATCCTAATTTACAAGCACTACAAGCCGATCCTAATTTATAAACCTCAAATTGATTCAAACTATCTAAAACCAAGTGCATAAGGGTCTAACAAATTGGTCTAGACACATAGAATACTCCTTATTATTCTTCTTCTTCTTTTGGAGAATACAGTTTAGTCAGGACAGGAGAATTTCATATATGAGGGAGATCGTACAAGAGAAAACAGGGCTATTCACTTGAAATCTATATTCTCTGCATACTTTGAATATCTTTATACATATATTAGCATCATCCTCTTCCTTTAGTCACTCCTCCGTTCAATTTTATCTTCTTCATCAAGCGCTTATCGCTGATGACACATCGCGCGCACGTTTAAATAAGTAGTAATAAAATAAGTAAAAAATAAACGCTACAAAATGGCTTGCCCAAAGTGGGGCCGATCATGATCATTGCGAGATATATTGACATCTTACATCTTACAAATTAAATTAAAAATTAATAAATTAAAAAATAAATTCTCTACAATTTCTACAAATTGGCGACCCAACTGGTGGGGCCAAATAAAAATAAAAAAAGATAAAAATTATTCACTACAAATTATTCGCTACAGTCGCTTGCGCGGGCCTCTCCCTTACGAAGCGGTGAAACGGTGTATACCGAATCTATCGCGAACCAAGGCGTCCTTTGCCCGGCTCTGAACCGAGATCGGATGGCCAATGGTCATTTCAAGAGCAGTCGCCGTAAGGTACGCAACCACCCCCGCTCTATAGGAAACAATACAGTTCCCTGACTCCCCCGACTGTTAGTCGGAGTGCACAATCGATTGGCTTGCGCCGCACGGTGCGCAGACCGTCCATGTGCAGGAGCGCCAGAGGTTTGATTCCCAGGGGAAACTGGTTCGCTGGCCAGAGTCCTACCCAGGTTCCCACCCCGTGCGTGGAGGCCGTCGGATGGGTGTTGACCCGTGAGTGTGACCGACCCTGAACACATGGGTCATCGTGGCCAACTCATCATGGGCCCGTTAGCTCCCGAACCCGTAAGAGACCAGCTCTGACTAACAGTCGGGGGAGTCTTGAAGCAGTACTGTTTCCTATAGAGCGAGGGTTGTTGCGGAACTTACGGCGACTGCTCTTGAAACGACCATCGGCTACCCGATCCTGGGCGAACAGCCGGGCAAAGGATGCCGTGATCCACGATAGATTCGGTATACACCGTTTCACCGCTTCGTAAGGGAGAGGACCGCGCAAGCGACCTCGAACTCGTAACCATACCGAGAGACCGGATTAATCTGGTCGCAATTGGAAGCAAGGGCGTGAGTGTAAGCCCGCTGGGTGACACTCCTGGCTATTTCCCGGTTAAGGCGTTGGCCTCTTGCGGGCTTTTGGCGGAGCTTTGCGGTGGATTATTTTGTCCAAGTCTTCTGCGTTCACTTCACGGGAGAGAGAACGACTAATCGTTAAAACTTCCTGAGGTGGCGGGTTCGCCCGTTGTAGTTTACAACTCTATATATATAGTCCACAGTCTAGCTCCGCCAACATGCACGTAAGAAGCCGACGTCTTACCGCGAGGCACTGAAATGTGAAACCAGCTGGCCAACCCCAAGCCCTTAGGTACTTGCTACCAGATTTGGCCCAATTCCTGTCAGACTAGCTTCGTTCCACTGTAAATAATATTGCAGATTGCTTTTTTGGGCATTTAATTATCGACTTTAGTAAATGGTAAACATTTATACATGGCAAAATAAGTATACAATTCAATTGCACCCCTCGGCCACCCAACCACCAGATAATCCTTGTCAGGCTCAGAATTCCTTGATTATCACCAATAATAGACCAGATACAAAGACTTTCACAAACTTGGAAACAGGTGCTGAAATATTCGGTACCTCCCCGAATATAAAGGCAATCTTGTTTAAATGAAATGACGAGTCATACTCGTCAATTGTTGCTACGCCAAAGCATACGCATGAAGAGTATCAGCTCCGAGTTGACGTGACTAAAAATTTAGGTATTTTGGCCATAACATTTCTGGAAATTACGTAATTTCAAACATTTTTAAGCTATTGCATAGCTTTTATAGCGGGCCTAGGCCAGCGCGGCGACCGAATAAAGAAATTTCTTAACGAAAATTAATGATTTTAAACTGATAATTACGTCTAAACGAGTAATGCTTACGATTCGAAAAAAATATATGTTAAACAAGAACATTTTCCTAATATTCTTTGCTTTGAATATTTTAGATTTTGTTTATATTACATAGTGTAATTAATTTGTGAAATTAGGTCTAACCGAACACAAAAACGACTACTACGCAAATACTATCTGGCGTATTATTATGAAACCTGCACCATTTTAAAGATAATTTAATTATCTATCTTTTTATCTACGATTTTTTTCGAATAATCCGGTTTTTTTGCTTTATCGAATAAAAAATTCGTGCGCGGCGCTCTATCGGAAGACGTTTAAACTATTCCAAAATTATTTGCTTCCGTGGCCGCAAATGATTCGGAATAATTTCAACGTTTTCCGATAGAGCGCAGTTGTCTGATATCAGAAAAAAAATTAATTATAATTGCATAAGTTGTTAAAAATGCTATGCAAAGCTTTACCGCGGCAGTCCCCGAGTGCCACACGTATTTTTTAAGCTATTGCATAGCTTTTATCGCGGGCCTAGCCCAGCGCGGTGACCGAATGAAGAAATTTCTTAACGAAAATTAATGATTTTAAACTGATAATTACGTCTAAACGAGTACTGCTTACGATTCGAAAAAAATATATGTTAAACAAGAACATTTTACTAATATTCTTAGCCTTGAATATTTTATATTTTGTTTATATTACATAGTGTAATTAATTTGTGAAATTAGGTCTAACCGAACACAAAAACGACTACTACGCAAATACTATCTGGCGTATTATTATGAAACCTGCACCATTTTAAAGATAATTTAATTATCTATCTTTTTATCTACGATTTTTTTCAATAGTCAAAGAATAAAAGAATAATATCCGGTTTTGTTGCTTTATTGAATAACATTCGTGCGCGGCGCTCTATCGGAATTATTCCGAATCATTTGATTCTCCAGCCCCATATGATTCGGAATAATTTCAACGTTTACCGATAGAGCGCAGTTATCTGATATCAGAAATAAATTGAATTAATACAGTATGACCGCGGCGATCAGTGACCGCGGCCACTGTTACGGTAGGATTCTGACATTGTGTTCCGAAAGAAGACGAAATAAATTACGTTATTAAAAAAACAAAATGGCCGGGAAATCAAAATTTTTACAACATAAACGCCTGGAGAAAAATAGATTATTAAGGTAAGTAACGTGTATTATTACGTGTATATTATTACCATTTCTCTGCTCTGACGTTCCTTGCCTGACGTCACATTGGGGTGACTAGACGAATAGGCTTCGTGCAACAAGTTAACTAATTAACAGTTATAAAATAAAATACGTCATTTATTTCATAAACTGACGTGATTACTGTTAGATCAAACTTGAATATTGATTTTGAAAATCGATTTAGGGTCGATTTCAATATGAAACCTGCGGGTAAAAGTACCTACACATAAGTATAAGTTGAACCGTCGATTTGCTAAATTCATTCATAAAGCGACAAAATTTCATTCGTGATTTTCGTAGTATGACGTAAATTATACTTTGGTTGGACGGGGTTGTACCTATTTGTGGCAATAAGATCATTTTGTGGTTTTTAGCCAAAAATCTAGTAGTAATCATAATAATTCTACTTATACGCATATCTGACTCACTGACTGACTCTAACGCTGTAGGTAGACACTAGACAGTATTTTTTTTTAATTTGTCAGTTTTTAAACCTTCTTTTCTTTTCTAATTTCTACTACTTCTAATTTCGAACTTGGAATGCTATTTCGAACTTGAAATTGTACTTCGAATTTCAAACTTGAAATTGTGCTTCGAATTTTGAACTTGACATTCTACTTCGAATTTCGAACTTGATATTCTACTTCGAATTTCGAACTTGAAATTCTACGTCGAATTTTGAACTTGACATTTTACTTCGAATTTCGAACTTGAAATTTACTTCGAATTTCGAACTTGACATTCTACTTCGAATTTCGAACTTGAAATTCTACGTCGAATTTCGAACTTGACATTTTACTTCGAATTTCGAACTTGATATTTTACTTCGAATTTCGAACTTGAAATTCTACGTCGAATTTCGAACTTGACATTTTACTTCGAATTTCAAACTTGACATTCTACTTCAAATTTCGAACTTAATATTCATTGTACTTCAAATTTCGAACTTGACATTTTGACATTTGAAATTCGGAATTTCGATTAAATTTCGATAATATCGGAATTCGAATTAAAATTTCGAAATTTTGTATTGTGCTTTGAATTTCGAACTTGACATTCTACTTCTTTTTCACAGGAAAAGACAAAAATTGGACAGTAATGAAGAGAATGTCGTGCAATGTAGAGCTGTTGAAAATATAGAAAATGTAACGCTACAAGAAAATCAATTTCACAGCCAACAACTTCAAATTTATGAACAGCGTAATGAATGCATTACTCCCGAAGTTATTCTATACAGGAACACAGGAATTCCTGGCGATGGTAATTGTCTATTCCACTCGCTCATAAGTGTTTTGCAACTTCAAATTGAGACTTGGGAATTGAGAAATCAGTTACGCGATTCACCCTATTTAAACTGCTGCCACAATCCGCAAGAAGCATATAACATTCTATCAAGCACGAATGATTACGGAGATTTGGATTGCTTGTACACTTATTTTCAAAAATGTACAATCAAAATGTTTGTGTACATTATTGTTTTTACAACATAACTACAACGCATCAAGACACTATCTTTTGTCATTTTAAAGCGAATGATACACAAAACTGGATTAATCTTCATCTTCGTGACCAACATTTCACACCTTTTTATGAAGTATCAGATTTATTGGAGACAATACAAGACGCTACCCAAAATAAAGCCCATGTTGATGCCAATATTCAACTATTGCGTGACAATTATAATGAAGATCCTACCGAAGATAACCATAACAATCATGAAAATGAATGATGAGATGAGATTGATAGAGAAAATCGAATTGGTGAAAAAATTATGGATTTTATTGTTGATGGTACTATTCCAGTTTACACAAATTATCATAAACACAGTACAAGTCATATTGATTTTTATAAAGACTTTACGAGTAATTTATTTGGTCATTCTTGTATTATTTGCGACAGACTGTGGTGGAAAAGAGACTTGAAAATGGCGACCAGTAAACATGAAAGTATTTTGAAAACAATACTGCAGGTAATCTTAATTATATAGTTTTTTAAGCTATTGCATAGCTTTTATCGCGGGCCTAGGCCAGCGCGGCGACCGAATGAAGAAATTTCTTAACGAAAATTAATGATTTTAAACTGATAATTACGTCTAAATGAGTACTGATTACGATTCGAAAAAAATATATGTTAAACAAGAACATTTTCCTAATATTCTTAGCTTTGAATATTTTAGATTTTGTTTATATTACACAGTGTAATTAATTTGTGAAATTAGGTCTAACCGAACACAAAAACGACTACTACGCAAATACTATCTGGCGTATTATTATGAAACCTGCACCATTTTAAAGATAATTTAATTATCTATCTTTTTATCTACGAATTTGTTCGAATAATTCGGTTTTTTTGCTTTATTGAATAAAAGATTCGTGCGCGGCGCTCTATCGAAAGACGTTTAAATTATTCCGAATCATTTGCTTCCGCAGCCGCAAATGATTCGGAATAATTTCGACGTTTTCCGATAGAGCGCAGTTATCTAATATCAGAAAAAATAAAATAAATAAATAATTGTAATTGCATAAGTTGTTAAAAATGCTATGCAATAGCTTTACCGTGGCAGTCCCCGAGTGCCACACGTATTATTTTTTCTTATATTTTTTGTATGGAAGTTCCAAAAACTGTCTTGGTACTATGCAAATAGACCATATACGCTGGTGTAAATGGTATTTTTTAATATTGAGAACCATCTCTAGGTTTTTCAAAAACTGAAGTCAAAGCACGCTCGTTTTTATTTTTTTGGAAAACAGTAACAGAATAAAGATAATTTACAATTACTATGGAAATAATTTACCAATTTCGTTTTGGCGAAATAATAGCTTAAGGACCGGGTTTTTAAAATCCTGTATAACTGTATTAAAATTCTTTTTCGTGTTCTCACAACCAGGCCACAAAATTATGCTTCATATAGCTTTTGGCCGCCACGGCCTCTTAATGTAGATTATTATGAATTACAAATAAAATTTATTTAAATTGTGACAAAGTCCTTTTGGTATGACAAGGTATGACAAGGTATTTTTGCAATGCCACGCGCCCGCGCGCTTTCGATATATACATAAAGATGTTTAGGTATACCGCGGCGACAAGAGAATACGTCCCACCGTTGGCAGTGGCCAATTACGAATGACGAAGTCGACTTCGCGCGTCGTCTAATATAGTCGATTTGGCTTTTCAATTATAATATAATAAATTATCAAATGAATAGTTTTTCATAAAGTAAAAATTAGATTACAATAATAAAATAACTCTAGATCACTGTGTTGTTTTTTATATCACTCAAAAGTATCTTTAATAAATAGAACAAAAATAATGTTTGGCCCAAAACATTTCTGGAAATTACGTAATTTCAAATATTTTTTTCTTATATTTTTTGTATGGAAGTTTCAAAAACTGTCTTAGTACTATGCAAATAGACCATACGGTTGTGTAAATGGTATTTTTTAATATTGAGAATCATCTCTAGGTTGTTCAAAAACTGACGACAAATCTCGCTCGTTTATATTTTTTTGGAAAACAGTAACAGAATAAAGATAATTTACAATTAATTTGGAAATAATTTACCAATTTCGTTTTGGCGAAATGATAGCTTAAGGACCGGGTTTTTAAAATCCGGTATAATTGTATTAAAATTCTTTTTCGTGTTCTCACAACCAGGCCACAAAATTATGCTTCATATAGCTTTTGGCCGCCACGGCCTCAAAAATTGAATTATAACACTGCCTCACCAAAACATTAATTACTGCCAAACCACTGTATACATAATTAAAATAAAACATATTAACATAATAAAACATAATAAAATAAAACAAATTAAATTAAAATAAAATTAAAACGGGGCCGTCACGCTGAATCGTGTTGTGGCCGATATCGGCCAATCGAGGCCTGAGGGGTTAATGTAGATTATTATGAATTACAAATTAAATTGTGACAAAGTGCTAAAATTACCGAAAGAGGTATAATTACTTAGTTTTTTTTTCGCTAGAAACCAATATTCGCACATTACACCCTTTTAAAGCTAAGCTTAATACTGATTAGTAATTTGACTTCTCTACATATATATATCAGCATAATTTATTATGATTTTATTAGCGCATCGAGAATGCACGCGCATTAAGTTAAGGAAGTTACGTGCACCAAAACAAACTGATTGGTAGATTTAAGCAAATCGGCGGTAGTATTTTGCAATTACTGTTATTCAATAAGACGTTACACGTTTTAGTAAATGGGCTAAATTTCAGAGTGCCTAATTACTTAATCCAATCAATACTCAAACCGTGAATATGCGTTTCACGGCTTATAATTTAGCGGAATATGAGATTTTTCGCTCGAATACGCCAATCAAATTAAATATAAATAAGTTAATAGTAAAACGTTTTAAAAACACGTTTTAAACACGTTAAAAACACGTTTTAAAAAACAAGCTTTTATTAAAATGCTCTGTTTCGAGCCATCCATGGGTGCAGCAGCAGCCATTTCATAGTGGATCTTCTAATGGGCTACCATGATTAAATGCTACATATACTGAATTTCGTATTTATGCTGTTGAACGTTGAGGAGTCCCCTCGTCGGGAGCCAACTTTGGGTGCAGCAGCCATGTCATGGTAAAATTTAGAACGGGTTATCATAATTGAACGCGTATACAAAATTGTGTGTCTGTGCTGTTGTCCGTAGAAGAGTATCATCGTCGGGAGCCGATCTTGGTTGCAGAATCCGGTCACACTCACCATAAAAATGCATTGTCATCGAAACTGTACCAACGTGTAAAATTTCAACATCTATATATATATAAAACAAAGTCGGGTTTGTTCGAACACTTATAACTCGAGAACGACTGAAACGATTGTCATGGTTTTTGATTTGTTGTATTTGTCTCCATCCCGAATAGCAGAATAACTATTAAAGACGAAAATTGGAAAATTGACGAAAAATTAAAATAAAAGAAAGAAACATTTTCCTATAGGTACAAATTGTAAATCCGTGTTTTTTTCATGGTCATTTGTACGTGGTATGTTCACGTGTCGGCAAATCATCCGCTTTATTTGTTCTTGCGCCTGATAAAAAAAACAAAAAATGACGTATATCACAAGGGGCTTCAATGAAGAGAATCAAACCGAGTGCATCCCATGCTGCACAATATGTAAATAGTTTAATTCAATCATGTCTTGCTGGCACGCGATTGATATACTTAATTTTTGTGTTATTATCTTAATAAAGTAGTGAACTTAATATTTATTTTGTATTCATTGTATTACCTACTTTCATAAAATCATAAAAATCATAAATAAGTTCAGCTAATCTGTAACACGACATCCATTGACTGTTAGACGGTACGTAGTTCGCCGGGTCAGCTAGTCATAGGATAAGAGAAAGTGGTTGTAATTCTGCATGCAAGAATTGCTGACAAACATTGCAAGGTAATTAAAAGCTTGTAAAAAATTAGTTGTGTCACCCCAAAACCTTACCGGCAAGTCGACAAGCCCTCCCCCCTCCACACCAACCCCCCTCACCCCTCCCATCCCCCGATAGTGATTGTGACGAGTGATTATGATCGCAATTGTAATATATTTGTAGCATTTTTGTAAAATTTCCGTGAAAGAAAATGGCTATTTTCCAATATGATATAGCATTTTGTTGAATAAGGTATTTTTTGGGCTGCTTGTAAAAGAGATATACCAACCAACGTTTTGCAATGTAGTTTCGGTCCAACGACGCATCTGTGTACCAAATTTGAAGACTCTAAGTCCAATATTTCGATATTGATGTATCACTAGCGCGGCCCCTGGTGGACCGATTTCAACCACAATCATTTAAGAGCCTTATTACAAAATAGCGTAGGTATTCTTTTAAAATGAGTTGAAAAAATGAACACATTTTTTTTGGATGTAACTATAAAAGATAGGATAAATAAATAAATAAATAAATAAATAACTATTCAACCCTGGGAGAAAACCGCGGCACTGAGCGCTCTTCTCTTGCGCAAGCAAATATATAGGGTGGGGTGGTGGCCAATGATCCAGGAGTACCCTATGAACCACCATAGCTACAGACTAAACGCGACGTTGCCGGATCGTACAAATTATACACTCAAACCGGTTCCCTGATTCGCGTCTTCCTACTTAGTCGCCGGCGGTCTGTTGCCGCGAACGCCCGTGTTACAAGCGTGAATGTGTTTTCGGGTACAAAAACCAACATAATAATGTGAGTTTATTTTAGTGATTATTAAATATTTTCAAGCTGTATTATCTCGCGAGTAGTGTCTATCCTTGGAGTGATTTAGAATACTTGTTTGAGAATAGTATTTGTGAGCACAGTGTCTTTATATCGACAGCAATTTAAAATTAACTTTTAAAAGAGAGGGGTGGTTTTCATTGAACCATTTCGCCGAAGTACTCAATGAACCATGTTCAATGAGTACCATATCTTGTTCATTGAGTACTACTTTTGTATGGTAGTGGTATTCTTGAATTGTCATATCATATAAAATCAGTAGCTATTATTTATTTCAGAATGGGCCGAAATACAAAAGGGAGACAATTTCGGAAAAAAGGTGCTCACACTCCAGACGAGATCAAAAAAGGAATTGACCTTCATATTAAAGGACTAAGCCTTCGAAAAGCTGCAATACAAGCAAAACTTCCATATCCGACACTACGTCGATACATTTTAAAATATATGGCAAATCCTTCCGCCCGATTGGAGCCACGTTACGATAATAAAAAAATTTTCACCGACGAGCAGGAAAGCAGTCTTAAGGATTATATAATTGACTGCGCTGATAAATTTTATGGATTAACGTCCAAAGACTGCAGGAGAATAGCTTACCAAATGGCTACCATTAACAAAATTGAAATTCCGTTAACCTGGAATACGCAACAAATGGCTGGCAAAGATTGGATGAGGGGTTTTAGGGCAAGGCACCATGAACTGTCTGTCAAGAAACCAGAGGCCTGCAGCTTGGGGAGAGCGACGGCATTCAACAAAGTCAACGTACAAAAATTTTTTGATAACCTGAAAGAGGTATACAGTCGCCATCCATCTTTTGCTAGTGGAAACAGAGTATACAATTTGGACGAAACTTCTACCACAACAGTGCATCGTCCCCACAAAGTTCTTGCACCTAAAGGCCGCAGTGTGTGTAAGGTGACAAGCGGTGAACGTGGAGTGTTGGTTACCACTTGCTGCATAGTAAATGCGCTGGGCCAGGCGTTGCCACCTGCTATGGTGTTTCCTCGAAAAAATTATAAAGCACACATGATTCACGGAGCGCCTTCAGGGACGCTAGGATTGGCCTCTCCTAGCGGTTGGATGAATGCTGAACTATTTGTAGAAGTAATGAAACATTTCATTCAGGTAAGTGCATTCTATTAGCGATCTTTCCATTTCCTGTACTAAGTTATTAGGTTTTATAGCGTGGATGATAAATGTATTATTCTTTCTTATTTTCAGTATTCTTGTGCATCGAAGGAAAACCCTGCGCTACTCATACTGGACAACCACGAGAGCCACCTGTCTATAGAGGCGATTGATCTTGCAAAAGCCTCTGGTGTAACAATGCTCACACTTCATCCTCACACCACTGCAAAGATGCAGCCCTTGGATGTTGGCCTAAACGGCCCATTCAAATCATATTACAATGCCGCAGTAGACGCTTGGTTGGTGCGCAACCCGGCAAGGCAATTAACGATCTATAACATTGCCGAATGCGTTGGTATATCATACATGAGGGCCATGACACCAATAAATATAACCAATGCATTTAAAAAATGTGGTATCTTCCCATTTGATGATCAAATTTTCACTGATGTGGATTTTTTACCCAGTGAAGTAACCAATAGGCCTGCACCAAATGCAGGCGAAGAAGAAAGAGAAATGGAGGAAAATGGAAACAAAGAACTTGTAACTGAAGGAGTACCACAATAATCGGCAACTTCTTCTGAGGAGCAAGATATAGTGACTGAGAACATTACTCCTCAGCCCTCCACTTCTGCTGTTAGTGAGGTTTATAGAGCTACGGATAAATTTGTTTCTCCGAAGATCTTCCTACCAGCTTTGAAGGGAGAACCTCGCAAGAAGTCGAAGAGAAAAGCAGGAAAGAGTATGGTAGCCACGGACACTCCAGAGAAGAATGCTTTAGCAGATAAAAAAAACAAGAAAAATCTGAAGAGAGTGAAAGCAGTCAAGACGGATTTGTTTAAGAATAAACGAAAGAGAGTAAAATCTGATTCATCAGATAATGAAGAAGATGAGTTTAAGTGCAGTGGCTCATCTTCGGGTGGAGAAGATTTTATGAGCGGATCTGAAGAGGAAGAAATAATTTTGGACGATGAATTTCCTCCATTAGCACGGAACCCACGCCCAAAAGACTTTGTCATTGTAGCTTTCGCATCCAAGAAAACTCAAGTCTATTACTTGGCAGAAGTCCTGGAAGAGCTGGAAGACGATGACTGCAACTATTTTGTATCATATTTGAAATTAATAAGCAAGGCCACCCATTGTTTTTCGTTTCCACTGGAACCCGATACAGCTGGAGTCAATCGAAAAGATATAAAATATGTTTTACCGCTTCCCAAAATGACAGCTAGTACGTCGCGTCAACAAGCTATCTACAAGTTTCCCGTCAACATGTCGCTGCTAAACTTACGATATTAATTAATGATCAGTGCTTTGATACTCGATTTTTATTTAGGTATAAACATTTTTAGACCAAACTTTAGCTCAGTTGATTACCTGGAAGGTTTGATGTTTTTTTAAAATTGGATATAATGATAAAGACCACTTTTATGTTAAAGAGCTTAACTCGTTATAACTTAATTCGTTACTTAGAACCATTTAACTACCTAAATCACTGAATTTTTGTAGCATTTTATGACTAATAAACATAAAAAAAATAAAATGCTGTTTTTATTTACTATAATTTGTAAGCATAAATGCGATATATCTAGGACCATGATTCACTGGGTACCTCGTGGTTCATTGACTCCCACCACCCCGGTTCATTGCATACCATAGGTTGCACACATTGAACCATTTCCCATTTCTTGAGAAAAACCTTCATACCACGATCCTATTAAACATACACCAAATTTAAGTATACATGATGAAAGTTAATACAACTACCTAGATCCTTTGCCAAAAATATGTTTATGATCTATCATAGAAGAGATGCTACGGCTTTTCAAATTTTTGGTGGTTCATAGGCTACCACTCAACCCTACACAATTTCTAATTGTTTTTTGCAGTGTTTTCTCCTTTCTAATGACAATAATTTATATTATGTCGTATTGCTAAAAGAGTGAACTTTAATATAGTATAAGTATTATATAAGAATCTTATTTTATTTCTGAGAAAATTAGAATGATACAGGAAGATTTTTTTTTTAATTTTGTGTAATTGTAAGTAATGTATACCTTGGATATGTGGTCAAAAAACGAAAAAATAAAGCCGTAGTGTACATCAAGAATACATGACGGACATAAAAAAAAATAGTATACGGTTTTCGTTGTAGTGATATTACTGTATTAAGGAGCTCAAAGTTTGCCTTCCGAGCGTTTTACGAATAACGACTTTCGGAAAATGGGCTGAATAAGTAAATAATATTCGTTATATCTAAAATTAAAGGCCGCTATGGTCAACATCAAGAAATGGTCCAGGTAATTCAGTAATTAAAGTTTGTAGAAATCTCTTCATTTCTTGGAATTAGAACGCCAAAAATCCACTTTTCTTGCCTTTCTGGAAAAAATATGTGATAGGGCTCTTAAGCCCCCAAATGCGACCCCTTGCTGTAAAATAAATAGAAATCAGCCGTCTTCAATATAAAAGACAAAATTTTACCAAAAAAAAAACGACTATTTTTAAAAATAAATGCAACAGTCATGTCATTGTATTATGATTATTATATTTGACTCAACAAACTTGAACGTTTGCAAAATGTATGCATACGATTCATCTTCGGTTTACGTAAGTATGATCACGTGTCCGACTATAGGGCACAGTTAAATTGGTTGCCAGTACGCCAAAGAAGAAATGTTCATGTACTTGCTTTCCTATATCGTGTACTCTCCCAATTAACACCATCCTATCTCCACGAGCTTTTTGAACCACTAAGTTCCCACGGTCTCGTACTTCGATCAGCCTCTGACAGTTTATTAAAAATTCCGAGTCATAATAGTGATTTCTATTCCTATTCTTTCTGTGTCCATGGTGCAAGACTCTGGAACGATCTCTCAGCAAATATACGAAACTCGCCTTCTTTACCATCGTTTAAGAGTAACCTTAAGGATTACTACCTTTCTAAGACGTAACCAGTTCTTCCCTTTCTCTCCTCTTCCTCTCCCAATTTCCTCTCCTCGGGCATAATTAGTTTTAAATTCTTCCACTTGTCTGTATGTTATGTAATAATCTTTATTTTCACAATGCGCGCATGTACCACTATGTTTAGGTTAGTTGTAAGACATTGCCATGTGGCAATAAGCTCGCCTTTTTGTATCCTCATTAAGTGCAAATAAAGAGTTTATTATTATTATTATTATTACTAATATTATTATATTATTACTAATATCAAATCTCGTGTATTATTTGCTTATGTATATATATATATATATATATATATATATATATATATATATATATATATATATATATATATATATATATATATATATATATATATATATATATATATATATATATATATATATATATATATATATATATATATGTGTAGGTATGTATATGTATATTTATGTATGTGTGTATGTATGTGTATGTATATATGTATATATTATTATGTATCATGCAATGCAACGTAAGTTCATAATATCAAAAGAATCAGCTCGTCCATACCATTAAACAAAAATCAGCATCCCTAGATACGGGTCTCTGACCTAGTTAGGAATGCGAATAAACATTTTCACCATAGGATGTGCTCAATCTCTCCCAACTCAACCATATTATGTTATTGGTGTGTATATGACATATATAAAGTTATTGTAAATTAATAAATAAAATAATAAATAAATTGTGAAACATAGAACGTGCTATTATAATTAATAGCGTCAAAATCTGCTGTTGAGCATTGAGGAGTTCCCTCGTTGGAAGCCAACCCTTAATGCCGCTCTCCTGTCTTAGTGAAACTTAAAACGGCCTGTCTTAATTGAGTGCATACACAAAATTTCGTGTCTGTGCTGTTAACCGTTGAGGTGTCTTTTCATCGGGAGCCAACCCTGGGTGCAGCAGCCATGTCATGATACAACTTAGAATGGGCTATCATAACGGAATGCGTATACAAAATTTCGTGGCTGTGCTGTTGACCGTTAAGGAGTCCCCTCGTTGGGAGCCCCCTCGTTGGGCGTAGAATCAGGTCATGCTTACCATAAAAAAATAATTGTCATCGAAACTGAACCAGCATGGAAATTTTCAACTCTATATGATAATATTTGAGGAGTTCCCTCAATTCCATATGGATCCCATGATCAGAACAGGTTTTTGATAAAAATATTACCAATTCAGAAGTATATCCTTTCAAATAAAACAGATTTTTTCCAAATTGGTTTATAAATGACGGAGTTCTGAGGTAACAAACATAAAAAAAAAAGAATTGACAGCCTCCTTAAGAACAACCGAATTGATAATCTCCTCCTTTTTTGAAGTCGGGGTAATAAATCGTTGGCGTAAAAAACGCTATTCATTTGACAGTTTTTTTCCGTTCCTCTCTTCGCGGCCGCCAGGAATAAACCCGGTGGACCGAGTAGAAAGATAAGTATTTTGAATATTAAATTAGCAAAATAAATTATACAAAATGTTCAAATATTACTCTCGACAAAATATTACCGGTTTTGGTTCTTATGAATTTATTACGAGACTGCCCAAAAAAGGAGAGTTATGTGTTTAGAACTCATGTATGTGTGTTTTCTGTTTCTTTATTCCACCATAACTCCTACGCTTAAACAGACTTACCAGTGTCTGGTATTGTTAGAATCATTATGTCATCCCGAGTCAAATAAATAATTATCTAAATGTCCAAATGCCAATAAATTAGGATAAATATATTGTGTTGAGTATCAAATGAAAAGTCTGATGGAGTACATTTCGGAATTATATGTGTAGGTATCTATATGGATAAATACACAAACCACAAATATTTCATTAAAAACCTTTTTATTACTTGAGCGCCGAGGACAACCGACTAAAGTGCGATGGCGGCGCAGAGGCGCGCGATCATTTCAATATACCTGCCGTAGGGCGTAGGACAAAGTTTATTTTTTTACAAAACCTACTTTTCAGCGCAAACATTTTTTAAAAAATAATTTTTACACTTATTGACACTTATTGACACTTATTGACACTTATTGACCTATTACTAATTATACTAAACACAATCTTGAGTTGTTAATTTCGATTTTTTCCAAACTTTACTAGTTATCCACTTCGGAAAACCATCTTACAAATTACATGGGAACCAAAATAACGAAGCAAAAGATTTAGGATGAGACCGTTGACAATAATAATCTTATCTTGATAGCACTACTGACAATAATAACCATATCCGTATAGTACTGTTATTTCAGTATCAAAAACTTTAAGTACTCCCATGCGCATGGCATACGATGTTTATTGCCCTGTCATTGTAAAGATATAAGCGAAAAGTTACATTATTCACCATTTTATGGCGGTTTATTACGCAGACGTTATAAAAGTATTTGCATTAATTTTCCTGAAGTAGGGGGGAGAAGAGAAGAAGGGAGAGGGTGCGATATTTCACAACTATGAATAACTTTCTGTTATGAATATTTGTATGTATCTAATATTTGTATTTCGAACAACGAAACTGTCACAAAGGTTATTTTGAATCTCGAACAACGGAACTGTCGTATTTATTGGTAAGCAATATGTTATATATATATATATATATATATATATATATATATATATATATATATATATATATATATATATATATATATATATATATATATATATATATATATATATATATATATATATATATATATATATATATATATATATATATATATATATATATATATATATATATATATATATATATATATATATATATATATATATATATATATATATATATATATATATATATATATATATATATATATATATATATATATATATATATATATATATATATATATATATATATATATATATAAATATTTATTTATTTTATTTTATTCTGGAACCAAACAGAACTACATACAATGCAATAAAAACCTATTTAAAAGTGACAAAAATCCATTAATGTGATTCCGAATATAAAGTATACAAAATGAACGCAATATAATTTTATATTGTTTCCGCTTGAGAATGGGGGGAATCAGGATGGGAAGTGAGGTGAAAGGGAGAGACAAAATAGATAAAAATATATTATGTATGTATATAAATATATTTATATTTAATTTTAGGTATGATATATAGTTATTATAAAGAATATACTTGAGATAAAATTATGTCCTTGAACTAAATTAAATGAAATATAATATGTATAAATGTTTTGTGATTATCTAGACAGACTCTAGAATTTTTTTATTGAGTTCTTGTAAGAGGTTTTTGATGAGTGTAATATGTCCACACTTAAAAAGTCTGTATTATATCTATGACACGCTCTGTATAGAAATGCATTTTGAGATGCGTTGGTTTTCACCACAGGGAGATGAAATAGTCGATGCGATCGAACAGGGCGGGGAGGAACATAAAATTCAATGCGCTCCAAAATCGCGTTCGCATCGATGGAATTATTTACCAACCCATGCAAGAATACGGCATCGATCAAGACTCTACGGCTCTCCAATGACATTAAATTGTGGGCTTTTAAGGATTCCTCATAGGAGCTGGGCTTAGTGAAAGAAGTGAAATTTAATCGCTTCACAAATCTTTTTTGTATTGATTCGATCCGCGATATGTAAGTCAAATATTGGGGATTCCAGACCACTGATGCAAATTCCAACTGACTTCTTATATAGGAATTATAGAGGGTTTTAAGCGTGTCAGTGGATTTGAATACCGATGATACCCTTAGAATAAAACCTAGTAATTTATATGCTTTTCTAATAATATTATCGATGTGTTCAGCGAATAGCATTTTCGTGTCAAGTGTAATCCCAAGATCTCGCACCGCTGATTCTCTTCCAACTATAGCGTCATTCAAGTTGTAGTCAAACATTATATTAGTATTTTTTCTGGAGTATGTGATTATGTGACATTTGTTTACGTTAACGAAGAGACAGTTATCTGAACAATATTTCATAAGGCGGTTTATATCTGCCTGCAAATTAAGGCAGTCATTAATTGATCGGATCTCACTAAAAATCTTCGTGCCATCCGCATATATGACTATATTGGAATGTAGCATGCAATTGGTGATATCGTTGAGGTATAGAAGGAAAAGAAGTGGTCCTAAGTGGGAGCCTTGCGGTACCCCTGAAGGAATTTCAGAAAACTCGGATTGATAACCCTGAACAACTACCGCTTGAGTCCGATATGCGATATACGAGGAAATCCAGCGATACAAGTCACCCCTAATCCCCAAAGCCCATAACTTTTTTAAAAGTAAGTTATGATTTATTTTATCAAATGCCTTAGAAAAATCTGTGTATAGAGCATCAACCTGTATACGTTTATCCATAGACTTAAGGACAGAATCAGTGAAGGTAATAAGGTTGGTTTCTACAGACCTTGATTTGAAAAATCCGTGTTGTTCTGGGACTATGACTGAACGAACAGCTGCGAATAATTGTTCGAATACAAACTTACTAAATATTTGGAGTTTTGATATGGGACGATAATTTTGAACATTATTTCGCGAACCTTGCTTAAATATTGGACATATATATGCTTGTTTCCATATTTTGGGAAAAA
Organism: Micropterix aruncella; assembly: GCA_944548615.1. Taxonomy (NCBI): domain Eukaryota; kingdom Metazoa; phylum Arthropoda; class Insecta; order Lepidoptera; family Micropterigidae; genus Micropterix; species Micropterix aruncella. Next base: position 498,641 of record OX155971.1, read on the forward strand.
CGCCTTCTATTAAAGATTGACGGAACAATGTCGTTAGTGGATACGCCAAATTTAATGCACAGTTAAGGACGAATATAGGATGTATTTCATCAGAGCCAGCGGTTTTGTTTATATCTATTTTGCGCAAATAATTATAGGTTGTTTCCTCGTCAAATCGTACGTCGTATATGTCGACTGATTGTTGGTTGGGGTAACTAGGTACGCGGAAGTCAATATGAGGATCGTGGTTTTTATAAACTGATTGAAAATACTGAGAAAATAACTTGCATATATCCGGACCACTCGTGGCTACATCAGAATTAAAATTCATTTCGCAAGGAATACCGGGGGTGGATCGTTTAGATTTTACATATTTCCAGAAGAATTTTGAGTTGTCTTTTATGTATTCTTCAGACTTCTCTATATAGGCTTCGTAAAGAAGACTATTTAATTCTTTATGGCGTCTTCTAAGTATTGAAAATGCCTCATAGTGGACGAGATTACCGGTTATCTTCCATTTACGGTGGAATTTGTGCGTTTCTTTGATTATTTTAATCAATGATGCATCATACCAAGGAGGAAATTGACGATGCGAAATAGTTTTCGACGGTACATGCTCGTTGATGATACCATTAAGGACTTTATAGAAACGTATGGTGGCTAATTCCATTTCGCAATTGTTAATTTTTGAGTCCCAGTCAACTTTTGATAGTGCTTCATTAATAAGTGAGTAATCTGCTTGCCCGAACAATTTTATGACTCGAGCATTACAGTTAAGTGATTTTAAGGAGATTGGAATCGAGATCAGAAGAGCTGGGTGGTATTCATCTATAGGAACAAAAGGATTTGAGCAAGTCTCAACTGTACATTCTAAATTACTAAGTACGAGGTCTAATATTCTGTCCAACTTGTTATACTGAGTGTTATATTGATTCAAGAGCAGAAATGACAAGGTATCGATAAAATGGCAACTGAGACTGTCAGTATATCGAACTGGGATCGCACCACTTTCTGACGAGTTAATCCATTTGATCTTGGGGAAATTCCAATCTCCAACAATTACAAAATTATCGTCAGGATAATTACTTCGTATGTCACTTAATTTTAGCAAAAGGAATCAACATTTTCCGCATGATTTCTGTCAGGGGGGAAATAGCAGCAGCATAGATGAAAACATGATTTAGACCGCGAAGAGGAGATGGATACCCAAAGGTCTTCTGCAGAGGTGGACCAATCCTCACGTAAGCGGACTGACAGATGGTGCTTAACGCCTATCAGTAAACCACCGCCCCGAGATTGTCCTGTCATAGCATAGTTTCTATCCCGTCTAAAAATAGCGTAGCGAGAATCCAAAATTTCGGAGTCCCCTATTCCATCTGATAGGGATGTTTCAGTTAGACATATAATATCAAACTCCTCAGAAAGAGCATTATTAAAGAGAGTGTTTGTTTTAGAGCGTAACCAACAAACATTTTGATAGTAAAGATCTACTGTCATAATGGAAATGTACTCAATTGTCGGAATAACAAGATCAACGATTGACTTAATTCAAATATTATGAAAAATATGTTGGTAATATTTGGAATCGCGTTATAACATTGGTAAAAAAATCGAGCACTAAAACTGTACATGTTGAAATTAGCGAAGATCAGATTAGCAGTGTCTGAGATAAACCATCGATAAAAAAATGCAAATATTTCATAATTTATTAATCGCCTATGAAAGAAAATTACGATTAGAGTGGAAAGAAATAGTGAAATTAGTGCATAAAATATTCCATAAATAACAACAATAATATTAAAAGGAATTAATGACAGTTTGAACTTACATGAACGAAAAATCCATTCCACAATCTTTACCACATTAGCACTGATACGAAAATCACTTTTTGTACCACCCAATAATAAAGTAAAATAAACAATGTGAAATAATCGTGATTGCATTTGCAAGAATACATTGAAAAACACCAATAATATGCTATTTCGCACACTTTCTACCGCTGTGTCATTTTCGCGATTTAATTGTTCATTTAGTATTAACATTGACCGACAAACGGACAAAACGGTCAGAGTGACCCAGATGCGACGGGCAGGGTAATTTGACAGTTCTTGATATCGTAACAGTACTTGCTACTACTCGCTGCACTAGGAGTGAATGTTTGCTTATATTGATAGCAGTAACTAATACGAGTTTTTTCGCCGCGTATTCATTTGACGAGTGTATTCCATGAGAGTTCCCGCTCGCTACGTAACATCCATTTCGGGACATTTATGTCGGTCGCCTAAACTCCGTAACGTCCGCTACCGGACCAAGCGCTCGCCGCTGCGAAAAATGCAATTTACGATTCGAAACGTCGTACTATATGCTTTCTGAGGGCGCAGCAACGATATGGCCAAAATATCTTTAATTCAAGATTTCCGTGTGGCAATATCGAACAACGATTTAAAAAGTGAGCATAGACGTCAAACGCCCAGTCTCCGCCGTCGTCCGTCGGCAAATCGCACGGCCGCGTACGGCCGCGTACGGCTCCGCGAAATTGGTGATAAAAAGTGTGTGTGTGCAGTGTTTGAGTGTTTGTTACTGGAGAACAGTGAGTAATTTGCATTTTAGGTAGTTTCTGAATGAGTATTAGTCATTTGAGATAGTCCATATGCTGTTTTTCACGAATTTTTAAAGAAAACACTTCGGCGACAACAAACGGCTCGCGAAAAAATGGTTGTTATTATTTTGTAATGTTCATGAAATATCCCGATATATTGCGAAATATGACGTAACGTCGCTTTAATTTACTAACAAAATAAGTATTGCTTCATTTACATCCTAAGTTATCACATAATTAGGCGTATTTTGAACATTATATTTTGTTTTGTAATATGAATCGCCAAAGAAACTTGTTTTGATAATTACTATGAGAGAATAAAGTGCGATTTTCCATAGTTTTTCGATGAAATGTGACTCTTTGGAGTATAGTAATTAGTTATTAGACATATAATAAGTCTATGATAAGACAATATAATTGAAAAAATCTAACGAATTTTATATTATGAGCATTCAAAGTTTATTATTAAGTTCGGACGCAAACTCTCAAAACTTTAGATTTTTCTATAATATCAGACAAAGCTCAAAGTTCTGGTGTGATTTCTAAGAAGTGTGATGTAGTAATAAAGTTATTTTGAAAGAATTTCATATAAAAAAATACCATAAGTAGTCACAAATTAAAAATTATTATTTTTTTTTTTTACGAGAATACATAAATTTTTTCTTGGCTGAATAAATAAATATTTGTGTATGCAAATAAGTTAAAAAAAATATCGTTTTGGTAAAGCATTTAATAAAGATCATAACTGTATTTACAATTTTTGCATATTTTACGTATTTTGTGACAAAAAAATCGAAATGATTTTATAGGCGAGTTTTTTCAGTTTGCCAATTTTGTAATATTTATTCATTATTATCTTAATTGTTTTACGAGATAAGGTTATAATGTTTTATATGTCAAATTTCAATGCGATCATTTTTCTCTTTATCTTTTTTTAATCCATTTAGTGGTTTATAAGTTATGATCGTTTTTCTCAAGGCCGTTGACTCGCGTCGATTTTACGCCCGAATATGTCGCGCGCAAAAGTGATAGGTGAATTTTTACTTCGCGAGAGGAGGGGTTAAGTGTGGACAAATCAGAAAACAATACTTATAAGAAAACATAAAATGGTATAAATTTGAGAAAAATAAATATAGTACGTATTTATAATGTAATAATAATATAAAATAATAACAAGAGGGTTTAAGGGTTATTGGATTAAGGAAAGATAGCGGACAACATGTAATTAATTATATATATATATATATATATATATAT